>CM065695.1:8260272-8267772 GCA_017654935.2 Phymorhynchus buccinoides | reverse complement strand
ACACCATTTACCCAGATCGCAACACTCACTTTCCTGTGGTTTCCTAGAAATCAAACCGTCAAATCGGCGATTCCTCCTTGGCGGTGGTGCTGGAGGTCAAATTATTTGGTTTAAACAAGATTTATTCAAATAAAGCACATACAGCAACACATAATTTAAATAAGCAGAGCACAAATTATTTCATTGAAAGAGAAGGCGTGTGCCGTCTCTTTTGTAATGGCGGCCTGAGTTTAGACCAAATTGTTTGCACGAAATTTTCGCAATAACAAGCCTTTTTATTACTAAATAAAAAAATGTTATTCAGTTTATCTAAATGAGTTTCGCTCACAACAAAGGAAATAGCTTTTTTTTATTTTATTGCACTACAAAAAAGAAAAAAGCTTCAACCACAATGGGCTTGGCCTCCACCCACCCCATTCAAAATGGCTTCTCTCTCCGGCATCTCCGCCAAGAAGGAATCGCCGTTTTGACGGTTTGATTTCTAGGAAACCAGAGCAAAGTGAGTGTTGCGATCTCTGTAAAATGGTGTTTTCATGATGATCTCAACGTATTTCTTGCTTGCAAAAACTCATCCGTCAGGGTCTACATTTAAGAGAAGAAGGAAGAAAACGTGACTATTTTTTCCAAAATGGCAGCCCAAGTAAACAAACTTGACAAGACAACTATTCTTTATTCTATCGTGAAAATATACGGGATGATTTGTGACCCAGCACCACGACTTGAGCATTCTGAGAAAATGATACAATTGAAAACTTCAGACAATTCTCTTTCTAACAATACAAGAACCATACTTATAATTTTTTTTTAATATGTTTCTGCCCCCGAGTTATGAGCATTTAAACTTGAAAGTCTGACACTGCCAGCTACATCGACCACTGAAGACGAAGAAATGGAAAAAAATCCGCACCTGTCCCAGAAGAAGGTATCGGAGACGTGCAGGTAGGTGAAGGTCTTGCAGCATCTCCGCAGGACGGGCGCCATCTGGTGGTGCGGCACGTCCTCCAGGACCACCACCAGCAGGTGGCGCTTCCGCTCCTCGATGGACTGCCGGTACGCATGCTCCAGCTCCTCCATGGCCCAGCCGCTTCTGAATAGGAATTGTTCGGAAATAATTATAGAATATGATTGAAGCAATGTATTTGCAAACAAATAGCTTTCAGCTGACAATGAAAACGATAGTTGTTTTTGTAGACCTCACCATCAGGCCTTTGATAAAGTCTGGAATGAAGACCTCCTCCTCACACTCCTCCAGAAAAACGTTTGTGGCAAGGTGGATCTACAGCTATACCTGTGTCCAATTATCTCATGAAATGAAGCAAATTTCAGTCAAATTTTGCCCATGAGACGAGTGTTAATGTTTAGCGTTCGTCTCATGGGCAAAATTTGACTTAAATTTGCTTCATTTCATGATATAATTGGCATGGGCTTCTTACCCGCCCATGGGCTTTTTACCCCGTCTTCCCCTAATTTTATGGTGTGTGGGAGTGCTCTCGCCTAATTCAATCGGACAAACAGGGGAAGTCACTCTACCATCAGCTCTCGTAGCCTATCGACTCGTGTGCTTGAGCAGACACACAGCACTTAGAACACCGTGCGTCATTCTAAAAAAAAAGTCATTTATATTTTTAGGTCACATTTTGCAAGTTCTATAAGTTTGTGGCCACTGGCCACCCCTGATTTATTTTTCTAAACAAATGTTCGCAAGTCGCTGACTCGCATCTTGACGCCAATGTTGCATTGTTGCAACATTGTTGACCGAGTAATGAAGGTCAACAACTCTAATTTTGACGAAGTGCTCTCCCCTAGTTGTTTTTTCTCCGAAAATCGTCTATTGGAAAGAAGTCTTGATAAAGCGAAATGTTGACAAATGTTGAGCTTCTTGTTTTGTCCCTCCCCCTCCCCCTCCCTCAGATCTGTCTTGGAAACAAAGGCGACATTTCTTCTTAATTTTTGTTAATCTTTCGTCGAGTCAACCCAGGAAAAAAAGAGAGCAAAAACACAGCTTAAACCACAACGTGAAAACAATCAAAGTATGAAACAAACACAGAAAATCGGAAGTTGAGGGTTCAGGCGGAGGAGAGAATCGGTGGATTTTTTAAATTCTTAACCCTTTCACCGCCAGCCATATTTCAGCCAAAAATGTTCATGAAATTGATATGGGTAGAGAACAAAATCTATCTGCAGTATTGGGGGTTCTTCTGTGACAGGTGTATCCTTACTACTTCCCAAAATTAAAACAAAAGGGTCTTTGGGTAGTAGACCCCAATGTGATGCCTTTTAGTGACATAGGTGTTAAATCACTGTGGTGCTAAAATGCGACTTTGGCGGTGAAAGGGTTAAAAAGATGTATGAAAACATACCAAGTTTCTTGGCTTAAATCGTGAAATAGACCGTTGCATAATACATGGGCGCAACTACACAAAATGAAAAAAAACCCCTGAAAGGCAGGGGTCCAGGGGTAATGTCTCCCTGCAGCTGAAGCAAAAATTGATTTATGAAGGTATTTTAGTTTGCTTTTTCCACAATTTTTATACAAATGCTTATTGTAAAATGTTTGAAAATTACAGTAGGGGAAGACGGGGTAAAAAGCGCATGGGCGGGTA
The DNA here is from genome assembly GCA_017654935.2 of Phymorhynchus buccinoides. Lineage (NCBI taxonomy): Eukaryota > Metazoa > Mollusca > Gastropoda > Neogastropoda > Raphitomidae > Phymorhynchus > Phymorhynchus buccinoides. The sequence continues at coordinate 8,265,169 of CM065695.1, read as the reverse complement.
AGAAGCCCACCCCAATTATCTCATGAAATAAAGAAACTTTCAGTCAAATTTGCCCATGAGACGAATGCTAGACATTAACGCTCGTCTCATGGGCAAAATGAGACTGAAATTTGCTTCATTTCATGAGATAATTGGGGTGGGCTTCTTACCCGCCCATGCGCTTTTGACCCCGTCTTCCCCTAGACACACAAAGATCTTGTTTGACCAAAAAAAAAAAAAGGAACTTCCTTTTCTGGTAAAATTCAAAAACAGGAAATCCTTCTAAACTTGCACCCATGATATTACTATTCTCACTTGACGAAGTTGCTGGTGAGGACGATGATGGTGTGCCTGCTGGCGGCGATGCTGTCGATGATGTTGTCGACGATGGCCTTGCCCACCACGAAGTCCCTCTGGTGGATGCACAGCTTGCAGGGTCTCCCTTTCCCTCCTCTAGGACCCCTGCCGGGGTCCTCTAGGCGCTTCATCAGGGACCCCAGGACCCACTCGCTGTCCTCGTGGGCGTAAGCCACGAAGGCGTCGAAGGTCTTCTGTGGATTCGGTCCCGAGTTTTGCATGGGCAGGCCGCAGGGCAGCAGGATGTGCACCCGCGTGTAGATCAAGATCCGAACCTGAAACGTATGGACTTGTTTTTTACACACAACTCAACCATCAAAAAGATGATAGCGGTTGTCTACTGCAAGAAGAAGAAGAAGAAGAAGAAGAAGAAGAAGAAGAAGAAGAAGAAGACGGATCTTGTTTTCGTTGGCCATATGCTTTTGACTTCTGACACCCAGCTAGAAACAACAAAGCCTTGACTATCCATTGACTATCCATTCATAATTGACAGGAAACTGTCTGAGCGATCGAAGAAGAAGAAGAAGAAGAAGAAGAAGAAGAAGAAGAAGAAGAACCCTTTTTGGCTCACTCGTGTCAACGACACGAAAGTGAGTCTAAGTTTTCATGCTTCTCCGGGTGTCCGTCTGTCCGTCTGTCTGTCTGTCTGTCCGTTGGCTTTTTCTCGATATCTAAAAGGTGTTCGTCGGTCAAACTTTGCACGCGTATATATGTCTATATGCAAGCTTTCAAACATTAATGAGGTTGATAATTAAATACTGTAAACAGATAACAAACAAATAGGGTAAGACGGGGTAAAAAAAAGCCCATGGGCGGGTAAGAAGCTCATGCCAATTATCTCATGAAGAAGCAAATTTCAGTCACATTTTGCCCATGAGACGAGTGTTACTGTTAATGTTTAGCGTTTGACTGAAATTTGCTTTATTTCATGAGATAATTGGCATGGGCTTTTTACCCCGTCTTACCCAATGACTTGGTTGAACCCTTTTTGGCTCAGTCGTGTCAACGACATGAATGTTTTCATGCTTCTTCGGTTTTCCGTCCGTCTGTCTGTCTGTCTGTGTGTGTGTGTCCGTCTGTGGTAACTTCAACGTTGTATTTTTCTCGGTATCTAAAAAGGCGTTCGTCGGTCAAACTTTGCACACGTATATGCAAGCTTTCAAACATTAACGATTTTGATAATTAAAAAACATTTTAGCTCAGTGGGTTAGAGAGTATTGAATCGGCAACAGGGCTAGGCGATTTGGTGCCATAGGTGACTCTGGTGGGAGCTGTACATCTTTTAAATGGACAGTTCTCTAGGCTACTTAGTTATTTAACGTAACGTCAAAGTAAACATAAAAAAACCAAAGAAGCGAAAACAGTTTTGGAAAACAGAATGTTTGACTTTTGTGATTAAAAAAGAAGAAGATTGAAAAACTTTTAAGACAAGAAGAACATGGTTGTATATATGCCTGGCCTGTCAGGCACTCTCGACAATGACTTCCAGATAGCAGAGAGGACAGCTGCTATTCCGGCGGGCTGGGCTAAAATTTGTTTATAGTGGAGAAGCATTGCCCAGGGTACATCCCCACTCTCTCAGCTAAAGGGATTTGAGGAGGAGAGTTGGCTTCGGGGAAGGTCCCCAAAGGCCAACCAAAATCCCATTGGCCGCAGCGCTTGGGCCAGTGCTAATGCCCTCTAGTTAGAGAGTAAGGCCGGGTTCACATTAGACGCGTACGTTCCGTACGGAAAACCCTAAATAAGTGGAAGAAGGAACGATAAACGTTTACGCATATAGGGGAAATTCGGACACGTGCGCAAATCTTTTCCCTTCTTTGTTTCACTTATTTATGGATCGCGCACGGGTTTCCGCATGGAATATCCGCTTATGTGTGTACACGGCCTCATAGTCTTCCACGAAAGACTAAGCTGTACCGTGATATTCCAATACCCTAGAAAATCATAATTATACAGTACAGCTCTCATTTACTATTGGCCCTTTCTACGGGCTAATGTTAACCAGTGATAAAAGCTGGAAACACACTCTCACCTCTTTTCGATACTTGACAGCCAGAGCCAGCAAAACCACCAGAATGGCCACAACGATCATCAGTGCGATCATGGCCGGCCACAGGTTGGCAGACGCCAAGGGACACGGAAGTTCATTGGTGCTGAGAGAGCCAATGGGACGCCCCGACAGATCCGCCGGTGTGGCGCACGTTAAGGCGGACGCGTGTTCCCTGTAATACTTCATAATGATAGTGGGTTTCTCCCACAGTTTCTCATCCCGCAGTTGATTCAGGAACTCTTTCATCTCGCACGAACAGTCGATGGGATTCCCGTAGAGGTCGACGGTGAAATCGGGAACCCTGGCGAGTTCTTGAAACATCTTCAAGTCAATGTTGGTGATGTTGTTGTACCTCACGATCAGCTTAGTAGGGATGCCATTAGACGGGTAGACGGGGATCAGTCCTATTTGTTGCACGTAGTTGTGAGAAATGTCGATGACCCCGAGCTTCGATCCTGGGAATTTTCTCCGGGATTCCCGGAATTCCAGAGGGACTTCCGTGAGGCCAATGCCCGTGAAGTTGAGCAGTCTCAGCTTGGGGAAGCTGGAGTCTTTCACCATGAACTCGAAGTGGTTCCTGTTGGTGTCCTGGCTCAAGCTTTCGTCAAGAACCTGCACAGATATATCAGAAGAATTCAAACCTAAACACCCAAAAGCAAAACAAATAACCTTACTACGAAGCTTTCAATGCAAAAACGTGTAGGTTACATTTGCATGGCAGTCTGTCGTTGCAGATTACGATTGTCAGATAGCAGACCGAGCAGTTACTATTCTGGACGGCTGGGACAGAATGTGTATATAGTGGTGATGGGCAGACAACTAGGAGACGAAGAAGGCTCATGCTTATTGTTTTCACAGTAAAAAGGAAAAACAAATCTAGACATATTTCGAACCATCACAACTACATGAAACTAAGAACCAAGCCAATAATATCTTATCACGAAGGTACTACGTCCAAGCCATGATTGTTAACGAAATCCATGAACACGATGTAGCATAACAAAAAAGAAGCAAATAATGACAGACTCCAGACTCACCTCCAAGTTTTCATAAACACACGGCGCTTTGATCTTGTCCAGGTCGACCAAGGTCTTGAGCACATCCGCGGCGATCTCCTCCGTGGAGTTCGCCCCGTTCGCCTTACCCAGGGCCGCGAAGAACTCACCGGTAGCGTTCGCACGACCCGCTCTACCACCATCACCCACAGGCAACGATGATACTGAACCGCTCATCGAACCGTTAAACAAATCCAGCGTACCGTTCTTGGATCCCGGGAGGTCACCGAAGGCGAGAGCCAACAGACCGGTGCCATCGCTCTCTGAGGATTTGCTGGGTACCTCTTCTTGTTTCATAGCGTGTGCGGTTTGGTAGACCAAGGTGCTGTCCTGGCCGCACTCGTAGTGGCTGTTCATCTTGTCGAGGTTCAGCATGACGAAGGTCAGCTCATCCGGGTCGTTGACCCACGTGCAGTTATGCAAATCCTGCACGCGCAGCGAGTCTGGCAGCTCCATGGCTGGAGTGGCGAAGTCTGCCCACTTGTCCAGCAGCCGGCAGTGGTGGACACTCAGCTTGACCAGGCCTGGAGCTCTGAATGGGAAGGGAAGGCTGATGGTGCCCGCTCCTGGTTCACAGCGGATCTTCACCGCTATCTGAAAGAAGAAAACCCACCATTCAGTGTTAGTTATTCAATAAGAAGAAAATGAAAGCATAAATTCAACCCGAATAACATTTTGATGCCTTACAGTCAATGTGTACAGTCAATGTGTACAGTCGATGTGCAGTTATGCAAATCCTGCACGCGCAGCGAGTCTGGCAGGTGGCTGGAGTGGCGATGTCTGCCCACTTGCCACTTACAGTCAAAACAGACTATATTCAGATAGACCATTGACTTATTATGGAACTGATTGCGAAAAATAATGACTTGTATTTTTTTTTAAAACAAAGCCTGAAAAATAATATAGCAAAATCCCACACATCTTCAGTACATTATGTCATTTTTATTTTTAATTTGACCTATATTTATGGAAATCTGGTTTATATGGTTATAATAATATCAGATTCTTCAAGTCATTAAAATAATCATACAAATTTTAAAATAAATGTTCATATACAAAGTTTCTCTGAGAGTGTATTAACCCCTGTTTGGTTGCAAACAAAAACAAATAACCTAACACTGAAGACTCGAATTTACCTCTAAGCCTTGAGAAAGCGCCACACTCGAAAGGGATTCGCGGAAATCGGCCAGCCGCCATATTGTTCTTTGACGGGACGTCACGTGACAGGTGAGCGTGGCGGTGACGTCACGATCTGCGTCGTAATCCACCGTACAAAGGCTGGACCAGTTCCGGGGCATGTAGTTCCACAGATCGAGCGCTGAGGACACGTTGGGTGTATTTGATGCAATAGTAGTGGTGGTGGTAGGAGGAGGAGGAGGAGGGGTAATGGCTGAGACGTTGACGAATGTAGCACAGAAGAGGAGCACCAAAATGTACAACAAACCCAGCCACACGA
>CM065695.1:8232772-8252772 GCA_017654935.2 Phymorhynchus buccinoides | reverse complement strand
TATAATTATGGGAGGGAGTCTTATAATGGGAGGTTCCACTGTACTTACAAAGAAGGGCAATGTCTCAGAGAAGTAGGTCTTATATGGGAGGGAGTCTTATAATGGGAGGTCTTTAAGGGAGGTTCCACTGTACCATCCAGCAACAGGGGGCGGATCAGTTAGTCAGGGAGGAGAGGGTTGGGGGGGGGGGGGTGTAGGTAGAGATGGGAGGGGGGTGGGTGTTGTCAAAGGGCTGATGATAATTTCAAGTCAAGTCATGTGTAGCCTACTTTAATTTTTTTAAAGAGTAATTCGTATCAGATGCAACATCATTACAGAAATACAACAATACTAAACACACACGCACGCACGCACGCGCGCGCACACGCGCACACGCACGCACACACACACACACACACACACACACACACACACACACACACACACGCACACGCACACACACACTCAGCAAAGACAAGAACACAGGGAGAAAGGTGGCAGAGTGGTTAACACGTTCGCCTGCCAAATGCAATGCGCGTGACTGTAACGTAAGTGACCCGGGTTCCAATCCCGGCCTCGCCCCTTTCTTTCTAGTTCGTCGAGTCCTTCGGATGGGGACTTAAAGCTAGTCTGACCCGTGCGCTTGCTCTACGCACGTAAAAATCCCACGGCAGTTGAAAGTCGGTAAGAGCAGGGAGAAGAAATCCCGCTGCCTGGTATGGCCAAATTGATAGCTAGGTTCCCCAAATTTGCCGCCCCCAACCTGCCCACACCCCCTCCTCACCCTGACCCCCCAAAATTAATTATTTTTTTAAATTGGGTATGCGCTGCGCTTGCGGAGACGCCCTCTCCACGGGGAAACAGCCCGAATTTCACAGAGATAAGTCTGTGACTTGAATTTTCCAAATACCAAATAATTTTTTTTAATAACAATACGCTCTTTAGCGTAGGAAATAATGCAAAGAATCCCATTATATAGCCTATGTGGGGAAAACCCCTTTTCATTTTTAACGATTGTACAGACCAGTCCTCACCTGGCTAAGATGTTTTCCTCTAAAGTGCCAACATAAAGGTGGAGTCTCGATCTCAAGCTATGCCGATAGTATATTTTCAAAAATGCTAAAAAAATAAATGTATAAATAAGTGAATAAATAAATAAATACAAACACCACCACAAACACAAATTGGAGCGATTCTCGATCTCAAGCTATTCTGATAGTATATTTTTTTAAATGCTAAAAAAAAAAAAAAAATTATGAATAAGTGAATAAACAATTGGTAAAGGTAAAGATGTGCCACCCCCCATGCATTTCTCAGTTAATTGTATTTTTCCGTTTTTGCCTTAAACAATTTAAGGTAACATGCCAACCCCATGCATTTCTCAGTTATTTTATACATAAAGCTTTTTAGCTAATAATAACCTTTTTGGAATACTAACCCTAACCCTAACCCTACCCCTAAACCTAACCCTACCCCCCACTATGTACTGCAGTACACCGCGATTTGTCACAGTTGTGGTTCGTTGCGTTTTTCCGTCTTATACGGTGGGGGGTAGGGTTAGGGTTAGGGCTAGGGTTAGGGGGGTAGGGTTAGGGTTAGGGCTAGGGTTAGGGTTAGGGTTAGTATTCCAAAAAGGTTATTAGCTAAAAATGTTCCTAAAATACAGCTTTATGTATGGTAAGAAAGGCAATAACGCCACAATTTACAAACACCACCACACCAAAACAAAGTTGGAGCGATTCTTGGTACAATTGAATTTTTTTTAAAAGATTTAGTCCAACGGTTCACGAGATCTTTGTGACAGTCAAAAACAAGCAAGCAAACAAACAGACAGACAAACAAACAAACTCAGACTCGAGCAGAAATAAATATCGTGCTTAACTAGAGCATAACACTTGGCAAACTGCCAAAGCACAGAGAGAGAGAGATAAGTTGAACTTGAACTTGAAATGTTTAATGAGGAAGAACTGAATAAGCATAACAACACTTCTTTCATCAGAGAGAGAGAGAGAGAGAGAGAGAGAGAGGGAGAGAGAGAGAGAGAGAGAGAGAGAGAGAGAGAGAGAGAGAGAGAGAGAGAGAGAGAGAGAGAGATTGCTTTGAAAACTTGAACATTTTGAAAACTTAAACTTTATTTCCAAGGATATAGATTTTAGGCACCGCCTATTCTTCCAATCAGAGAGAGAGAGAGAGAGAGAGAGAGAGGAGAGAGAGACAATCAAGAGAGAGAGGAGAGAGAGAGAGAGAGAAAGAGAGCAGAGAATGCTTTCAAGTTTCAATATAGATTTTAGGCAATTCTTCCAAGAGAGAGAGAGAAGAGAGAGAGAGAGAGAGAGGAGAGAGAGAGAGAGAGAGAGAGAGAGAGAGAGAGAGAGAGAGAGAGAGAGAGAGAGAGAGAGAGAGAGAGAGAGATTGCTTTGAAAACTGACTTGAAAACTTAAACTTTATTTTCCAAGGATATAGATTTTAGGTACCGCCTATTCTTCCAAGAGAGAGAGAGAGAGAGAGAGAGAGAGAGAGAGAGAGAGAGAGAGAGAGAGAGAGAGAGAGAGAGAGAGAGAGAGAGAGAGAGAGAGAGAGAGAGAGAGAGAGAGATTGCTTTGAAAACTGACATGAAAACTTAAACTTTATTTTCCAAGGTTATAGATTTTTGGCAACGCCTTATTCTTCCAATAGAGAGAGAGAGAGAGAGAGAGTGAGAGAGAGAGAGAAGAGAGAGAGGAGAAAGAGATTTTGGAGGAGAGAGAGAAGAAGAGAGAGGAGAGAGAGAGAGAGATTGCTTTGAAAACTGACTTGAAAACTTAAACTTTATTTTCAAGGATATAGATTTTAGGCAACGCCTATTTCTTCCAAGAGAGAGAGAGAGAGAAGAGAATGAGAGAATGAGGAGAGACACAGAGAGAGAGAGAGAGAGAGAGAGAGAGAGAGAGAGAGAGAGAGAGAGATATCATGGCATGGCTCACTTCATAAGTTAAGCCTCAGGCTTTTGACCCGAATAACAAGGGAAGCTATCAAGTAGGCCTAAAGCATTTTGGAGGAAAAAAAAGGAAGGCCCTCAATGTATTCGGCTCACAGCAGACGACAAAATTAGATCGTGTGTTCATAATGTGTACATATTTCTTACCTGATTTCGAACTCGAATGGTAATGGGAAACACACAAACAAACACAATACTCCCAAAACGAACGTTATAACGTAACTATCACCCCGAAAAGTAGGAGAATGGCACTGTGTATGATTGAGTGAACAACCACACAATAATATACTTAGGAAAGTTCTTCGTGTCTTGTCACGAACGGCTTGTGTCCTTAACAGGAATCTCGGCACTGAGAGGTATGAAAGTATATGGCACAGTATAATGGTTGAGTCAACAACCACACAATAATTATTATACAGGAACCATTCTTCTTGTTTTGTCACGACTGCTTGTGTCCTTAACAGGAATCTTGTCACTGAGAGGTATGAATTGTTCAGCTGAGGAAGTGTGATGTGTGAAATAAATGATAATACGAGATTGATGCATTAATCGTTCATAATCAATGTTATTTGTTTCTTTGTGCGGTGTGATGTGTGAAATAAATGATAATACGAGATTGATGCTTTGTGTTCTTTGTGTGGTGTGTGTGTGTGTGTGTGTGTGTGTGTGTGTGTGTGTGTGTGTGTGTGTGTGTGTTGTGTGTGTGTGTGTATGGTGTGTGTGTGTGAGAGAGAGAATGTGTTGTGTGTGTGTGTGTGTGTGTGTGTGAGGAGAGAGAGAGAGAGAGAGAGAGAGAGAGAGAGAGAGAGAGAGAGAGAGAGAGAGAGAGAGAGAGAGAGGGAGTATGTGTGTGTGCACGTCAAGTCAAGTCAAGTCAAAATCATCTTTATTGAGGGTTAAAGAATAAGCTGACAAAGCTTCTTTCATCCTGCCCTCACGTGTGTGTGTGTATGTGTGCACATGAGTGTTTGTTTGTTTGTGTGTATATGTGTGTGTGTGTGCGCGCGCGCACGTGTGTGGTTCATCTGGCTGTCCGTGCCCTATCTTGTGAACCGTTGCACAGAATAACTTAAATGTGTGCATGCACGGCGCTGTACTACAATTGAACCTCAGAATACCGACTACCCTACAGACTGGCCAAAAACTGTCCGTAATTGCGAGGTGGTGGCTATACTGGAGACTCTGTTAGCAATGAATAAGAAACGAAGAGACTGAGCAAAACTGTACGGGCTACTGCGGTGTCTGTGACACTGAGGTGCCCGTTTAAGCGGGGTTCGACTATTGTGCCCCAAACTGTCACGTAACTATTGTGGCTTATGCCGCATGGGCATGCTCGGAAGAAAAAAAACTTGTGACAGAGTGGTTGTTAAAGACCCAGTGACGTACCACGATTAAGTTTCTTGGTTTTGTTCTGGGTAGCTGCATGTGACCCACATACAAATTTCCCAACTTGAAATGGAGGCTTGCTCTTTAAACTGATGTTTCGGTTTGAATTTGGGGCCATTTATATGGGAGCCAGACTTGGTCAAAACAAGATTTATTTCCAGTTATAAGCGGGAAGACACGTGAAACCCGTGATTTTGACACGTGATCTGGTGGATCTTTAACCCTTTCTCCGCCAGCCATTTTTCAACAAAAGAATTCCATTAAAGCTTACCTGGGTAGAGAAAAACATCTGTCTGTAATATTGGGGATTCCTCTGTGACATATTTAAAGTAAAGCCTATCTTTACCTCCCCAAATTAAGAGAATAGGGTCTTTGGATAACAGACCTTGATTTGATGCCTTTTAGTGACATGGGTGTTAAATCATTGTGGTGCAAAAATGCGACGTTAGCGGTGAAAGGGTTAAGGCTTCTGCTTGTCAATTCTATCCGTGCATGAACCAGGATCGAATCCTGTGTGTCTCGCCCTTGTTTTTGTCATACTGTAGTTTCGACAGGGAATAGAAATCGAAGTGGACGTCGGGTCCTTCGGATGGGGACTTGAAACAAGTGTGACCTGTGCGCGTTAGAACTCGACAAGAGCAGGGAGAAATCCCGCTGTCTGGTATGAACTAAATTGATAGCTAGGTTTCCCAAGTGCCCCACTCACCCCCCACCCACGCAAAAAAAAGATGGCGCTGCGCTGGTGGTGACACGCTCTCTAGAGAGAGGGGGGAGCAGCCCGAATTTCACAGGGACTAGACTCTATGACTAGAAAATAATATTAAATAATGTTAAAATGTCTTCAAATGAAACAAATGCTTCTTCCCCCGTGGGGATACCGGGGGGTCGTTTGCATAAATAGTTCCCCCATCTTCTGGAAGTTCTGTGCTTTTAACTTCCTCTAATCTGTCACTCTCTTTGACTCAGCCTTTTCCCTTTGCTTACTGCCATCTACTATCTTTCTGCCTTACCGGGTCCATTCTCCTGCCTTTTTTTTTCTTCCAAGAAACACTTTTCAAAAACATTTCCTCCATACGCAATCGGACTTGCTGGGACTAACTAGTTCTTAGTTAGGCGCATAACGGCAGCATGACGCATCCGCGCTCACAATTGACAGGAAACTGTCTGAGCGATCGAAGAAGAAGAAGAAGAAACAAATGCTTCCATTTTAGTGACAGATAATCCAGATAAGCACACGGCAAAACGCTAAGAGGATGCGAGTGTCGCTGAAACGCAGAGGAGTGGTCGGGTCTTTAAAAAACACGATGTAACATGGCGTTGACAAATGGGGGAGGAAGTAGGTCTCACTTGGCTTGGAGAGCCAATCAGATGTGGCCTACTATTACACCGTTTCTTAGTTTTGACGTCATAGGTCCAAAAAGCCAGAATATACAAAAGAGTTCGCACTCCACAGCTCACTGAAGCCCAGGATCTTTATAATTTCAAATACCCCAAATGGCCCTTTGGCCCAGAAGGCGTAAAAACTCTACTTTTTTCTCTCTCTCAGCTCACTGAAGCCGTTGGGTTTTAGGGGTTTGTTTTGGTACTCCCACCAGTTCACCTACACTACAGGTGGGGATCATTGCGAACTCACCCACTGCCTCTGTTCCCATAACTTTCCAGGTGGGAAGTGAGAAAGATGGCTTCATTCTTTGCAAGGTGTGTAGGCTGCGAAGTAATCCCTCTTTGTGTCATTTAGGCTTTTGGAGAGGTCCTACCAAGCTAGCTTAAAATGTCAGCTTTACGTGCAGACAGAAAACATGTATCTGGCAAGCGCATACATCTACATCCAGGTACTTTCTGTCGCGGATTTGTGTGTACACGAAACAACCATGCCTATAATTTGTCATTTCATGTTTGTGTGTTTGTGTGTGCGTGTTTTTGTTTTGTTTTGTTCGCCCTATAACTCGTGAACCGATGCACAGGACCACTTCAAATTTTGTTCGGTGGTGTATCATGGTGCACAGATGGTACCATAGAAATATTGAACCCCCAGTGCAAATCTCCGCCAAGGAAGTCTCACTTTTCTGTGTAAGACCGTAGAATTATGCTGTTGTAGAAAAGGATGGTAACTCTATAGGGACGGACATGATGAACTGGTTTACTTCCCTTGAGCTATCAATCTGACTAAATGAGAGAGAGAGAGAGAGAGAGAGAGAGAGAGAGAGAGAGAGAGAGAGAGAGAGAGAGAGAGAGAGAGAGAGAGAGAGTATGTGTTTGTGTGTACGTGCAGGCACACGAATCCTGGAGAGTAGCTTTTGCTAGCAGGATATATTATTTACCGACCTACCACCCCATCCACACATCAATCCGAACATGAATAAAGACAGAAAACCCCCAGACAGACAGACAGAGAAATAGACACACATGACGAAGCAAAAACCCAAGCAAACTCATAAGATAGTGAAAGTCTGTCTGAAATATTATGCTGTCACTAGCACAACGACGAGTCCCAGTAACGCCTAGTCACGGTAACGCCAAGTATTGGTAACGCTGAGTACAGCAAATTTAAAGCGATTCGGTTAAGAAACGGCGGAGTCGTATAGCGCGCGCGTTGCTGCACCGATTCGCTTCCGGTTTGGCACACGGATAGTCCCCGGCCCCGGTCATCTTCCTGCCAAATTCGAAGGCAATCGGCCCAGAAACGCCGGAGATACGGGCGCCGAGAGGCCGGCGGATGCGCGTTTCGCGTATTTGCGAAACCGCGCAAATGACACGGCCGCCTCGGTTGCTGTTGGCATCGCCCCGTGAGGGCTGACAGCAAATTTGAAGCGATTCGGTCGAAAAACGGCGGAGTTATAAGGCCCGTTTCGTGTTTCAGACACACACACACATACACACACACACACACACACACACACACACACACACACACACACACACACACACACACACACACACACACACACACACACACACACTCACACACACGGACAGTTGGCTTTTTACTATATGATTTTACTAATTTGTTTCCTTATAACCAGTATAACCCGTGTCTTCAACAAAAACAAAAAATTACTTAGCCATACTATGACAAAGACATAGAATATATAAGTAGCAGGCTATCTCAAACCTTCCACAAAACACTTGGGTCAACCAGGGGTGAGTTTCTCTAGATAACGGTCGCCGCACGAATAAGCTTACGCCTAAGAAACACTTTAGAAAACGTTTTGCGGAAGAATATTACAAGCTCTTGTCTGATTGGTCAATTTTTAAAAAATTATTTTAAACAAACTTTAAAGGACCAATCAACAACAAGAAATGTATTCACCCCCATGCTAGTCACGTGATAGTTCGCCAAGAGATGCTTTGGGAGTAGCCACAAAACGTTTTTGGCAAACGTCGGCAAAAGAGGTGTTTCTTAGTACCGTTTTTGCCGATTTGCGCTCACGCTACGTAACGTTAGCCCTTGTGAAACGGCCCCCTGGTATTGCAGTATCTCCAGGATCGACGCACTATCTTTACTTATAAAAACAAAAATGTCCTGTGTGAGCCTGGTCCAGGTTGGAGGACGTTAAACTTAACTTTTGTCTTCAGATGTTTGCACTGTAACCGAGAGAAACGGGTTAGTGTAAGTTTTATTTCAACTGAACTTTCTACTGCATGTTCTATTCAGCTGTGACACACTCACAATCTGTTTCTTTCGACAAGGTTGGAGACTCTAAGAAAATCATAATGCTACATGTCGATGGCTGTTGCATACCAAAAGGTTCTATCCTTCTTTTTGGGTGAGAAAGCCAGAAGGTTCTATCCTTCTTTTGGGGTGATAAAGCCAGAAGGTTCTATCCTTCTTTTTGGGTGAGAAAGCCAGAAGGTTCTATCAAAACAGGAATTGTGACCCAGCAACTATGAAAGGGACATTAAGTGTCAAACTGACCATTCTGAGAATATTATACATTTGAAACCTTTAGACAATCCTCTTTCTAATAGTACAAGTGCCATTTTTCTGTTCTAAATTTAAATTTAAAGTTAGTAGGGTGAGCGTTGGGCTATTTTGCGAAAACACAGTCTAAAGTCTAGCCTAGCTGAAACAAATGCATTGCCCTACTCGTTTTAAAGCACTTATAAGACAATTTAGAAACCGTATTAAAGATTATTCCTTTATAAAAAATAAAGATGAAAGGGAAGATGTTAGAAAATACGAAAATACCCATAACTCAAAATAGACAAAAATGATATTTTTGACTTTGCAAGCCTGTTGTGAGAAACTAGCCCAGCGACTTAATGTCCCTTTCGTGGTGTTGGGTCATAATTAAGAAGGCTGGTGTCAACCTGAACGACAAGAAGCTTGAAAATCCCAAGCAGAGTGGTACCATCATACTATTTTTGGTCAAAGCCAGAAGGTATTACATGTACCAGGAACGGAATAGATTTACGATGGCTTGAAATCTTTAGATAGTACATTGACGTATTATTGAACCTATTGTGAAAACTAATAACTTGTTTTAAAAAAAAGACTGCAGAAATATCAAAAGCATAATCCCCATTTTACATTATTTGCAGTCCTTTTTAATGCAATTTCTAAGTTTTTGCAATATGTTCAATAATACGTCAATGGACTATCTAAAGATAGTCCATTTTAACTCCAAGCCATCGACTGTCTGAAATGGCCGATACTACTTTCAAACAATATGCCTTCTGCAGATCTGATATAGAAACCTCAATGTCTGTTTGTTTTCGTGAAGACATAAATTACACAAATTATATAATATATGAATAAGTATTTTGTTTTTTTGCAAACAAAATCAGTGAACAGAAGATTATAGGGGCCGCTACACTGCATACGGTTCAATCCAAAATGCAATACTACGATTGTGATGATGTCTGTGAGTCACGCATGATTCGCGTGAAATACTTCCGTCCGAGAATAATTCTACTCTTTTCGTTCAATATACTCATGAAGACCCCCAATACCCCCCAAATAAAACGTCTGATCAAAAAGAGACATATATTTCATCAGATTCGTGACTCGACGGTGTACGGGGGACTATGCAAGTATAGTGAACAAAACTAACAAGATTTCATCAGATTCACTTAGACAGTAGAATGCAGGGCCGGACCTACAGGGGGGGTGGGGCTAGGAGGGGGGGGGGGGGGCTTAGGGGGCTCCAGCCCCCACCCTTTTTCCTAAATTATTATTTTAAAAACATCATGTCGCCGAGCGGTAGCTAAATTTCCTCGCGGGCTATATACTTAGCACTCATCAGCACCAAAAGAAATTTATGCTTTACGTCCTTCCGGCCGAAGCCATATGGGACATTACTTTTTACTCAGCACCACCAGTTGATAGGTACTTAATGGTTCAAAACATGTTTCAATAGGGGTATGAACAGTAATGGCATTAGTCCTTTATTTCATGCCCAGATTGTACTATTTTGCTTCTCAGATTTAAACATTTTCCGGGGGAGCATGCCCCCCCGGACCACCCTAGGGGTCTTGGTGCTTCGTACCTTCGATGAAGTAGCCCCCACCCCTTAAAAACGTAAGTCCGGCCCTGGAAATGTCATTTGAGTAATCGTGCCTTACAAACGTCGCAAATGGATCGCAGTGAATCGAATCGAATCGTGTGCAGTGTAGCGGGGCCCCTTAATTTTAACCCTTTCACTGCCAATGCCGCATGTTTGCATCACAATGATTTAACACCCATGTCATTCAAACCCTTGAAATCAGGGTCTGTTATTCAATGACACTGTGTTCCTAAATTTGGGCAGTGAGGATTGACCCTATTCTAAATGTGTTACAGAGAAACCCTACAATATTGCAGATGAAATAATTTTTTGTATCCAAGTAAGTTTAATGGAAAGTTTTGGCTCAATGATGGCTGGCGGTGAAAGGGTTAAAATCTCTCTGGGTTGAACGTCTCCGGGGTAGCAACACACGGTCGGGTCCGGGGTACACTACAGGTCCTCCTTGTGGCACTGCCCGGGCTCTCTCAGCTTGATGGACACCGTGAGAACGTCAGCCATTTCCACTGTACAAAATGGCGCAAAGCATAGGATACATAGGCATTCATGTTTCCACGAAGAATTGATAAAGGTCCAATTATGTAAAACAGACGGTTGCTACATTATACATACTATGTATCATACATTTTGTGTTTGCAAAATGTGTCTATTATAATTAGTCCGGTAACTGGTATGTCGATGGCAGTATGATTTTGTTTCCAGTATTGTATCTAAGCTTGATTGAGAAGGTGAATGTGGTCTATGTTTTTTCTTAGAATGTTCATATTGTAACTGTTTTTTACTCTTGTGTAATTGTGTGTGTGTGTGTGTGTGTGTGTACGTGTGCGTGCGTGCGTGCGTGCGTGCGTGCGTGTGTGTGTGTGGGTGTGGGTGGGTGTGTTTTGGGCGAATCATAACATTGTGGTGTGTTTCTTTGACGGAACCAGACAGACGGTGTCTTGAACAGGCACAGAAACACATCCAGTGTCAGTAGCTTGCTCCAACAGCTACAATGGTCCTCACTGCGCTGAGCGCCGCAGAGCATCCAGACTCACCACCATCATGTTCTATAAAATTGTGAATGGACTGGCCTGTGTAAGGTGCAACGCCCTCAAACCCCTATGCTTCCCAGCAGTAGAAGACAGAACCACAACATACAAATTCAACGTATATCTGCAAGAACCAACTAACGCAATAAAATCCTTCTTTCCGAAAACCATCCGCGACTGGAACTCCTTGCCACCAGAAACTGTCCAGTCCCCCACGCTCAGCTCCTTCACCTCGAAGGTGCTGAAGCTCCCCGCATAAAGACTATTACGAACTTTTTTTTCGTGTGGGGTTGGCTGTTGTCGGACTAGCCAGGGCTAGGGAGGGGTGCCCAGCCTCGCATGCACTCTTATCTATCTAGCTTTTTATTTTATATTTCTTCTTCTCCCGCGCAGCATAAATTCTTTGAACCCCAGTACATGTCAGTGGTGGTGGTCCGGAACCCAGCTCCCGCCCCTAGATCTGGTCCTGGACAGAGACACAGACAAGACAGACGGACAGACAGACAGACAGACAGACAGACAGACAGACAGACAGACAGACGGACGGACGGACGGACGGACGGACGGACGGACGGACGGACGGACGGACGGACGGACAGACAGACAGACAGACAGACAGACAGACAGACAGACACACACACACACACACACACACACACACACACACACACACACACACACACACACACACACACACACACACACCAACACACACACTCAGATTGAGACAGACAGAGATTAGACAAATAACAGACACGATTCATCTACCCTTCCCGGACTGATACACGGCTTTCGTGTAGTAGTACTGCCCGGTGCTCGAGCGGTGGGGGGACTCGGTGCTGGCATACATGATGAAGGGGGTCTGTCCCTTGTGCCTGTCCTCCCAAGGGCACGCAACTGGTCTCGGCCTGTCCCACACCACCAGCCAACCTTGGTCTTTCGCACAGCCACCGTACACGTTGTTAATGAAGAATCGTCTTTCACCCATGTTGCTGCTCATGAACAAGAACCAAGAATATAACAAAAATCCTTCCCCACCGTGGGGATAACCAGGGGGTCTTCGTACATAATTATAGTTCCCCCGCCTTCTGGAAGTTATGTGCTTGTTAATTTGTTGTGTGATCTGTCATTCTCTTCGACTCTGCCTCCCCCCCCCCCTCTCTCTCTCTCTCTCTCTCTCTCTCTCTCTCTCTTTAGTCAATCTTATATTGACTATTCTTCTACTCTCTATGACACCAGCAGTGCCAACACATTAAAACCTTTGCACAGGACCCATAAACGTGCCATAAAAACAGTACTTAGCAAAACAACAACGCTTACTACTCAAGATTATACAGCATTATTTTACCCCTTTCTTACAAACTTGAATACAACAAAGCAATAATGATGTTTAGAATTATGAATCAGTCAGCACCCTTAAATATTTCAGCAAGATTTCCAATCAATCAATCAAGATACAATGACAATATAATCATAACAAAACCAAGAATTGATTTGTTTAAAACTAGTTTAATTTATTCTGGTGGAACACTTTGGAATTCTATCCCATCACATATTAAAGAGAAAAAAAGCATTAACCCCTTTAAAGCAGCATACAAACGCTTTTTATTTAATAGAATGGAAACAGATACATCAATCCAAGTGTAATTTGTGATCTATAGTGTTATTTGTAATGTCATAAGTTTATTTTATTTCCCCCCTCTATTCCTGGTATAAAAGTATAAATCATGCATGGTTTGTCTATTTTACTTGGTGATTTGAATGCTGTGTGCCATATTATATACAGATCAGTGTGGCATAGGCCTAAATATTACCCATGTGCCATTTAAATCAATGATTGTACCTTTTCCCGCCTCCAAGCCCTCTCCCCATCACCTTCTTCCTATATTAGTCAGTACATTGATGATGTATATAGTATTGTGTTATGTTATTTTTGAATATTTACTTTTCTTTAATGCTTTGTAGTAGTAGTAGTAGTAGTAGTAGTAGTATTTGTTACGCAAGCGCTTCATTTTTTTAGTATATTTTTTGTTAACCTTTGTTTTGCCTCAGGGCTGAGTGTAAAAAAGCAATGTTTGCTTATCTTATAACCCTGAATAAACAAAATTTCGTTCGTTCGTTCGTTCGTTCTCTCTCTCTCTCTCTCTCTCTCTGATTGGAAGAATAGGCTTTGCCTAAAATCTATATCCTTGGAAAATAAAGTTTAAGTTTTCAAGTTTTCAAGTTTTCAGCTCCGTTTTTACAAATGTCCAATTACAAACACAGACACTTTAACAGTAGACGGACAATTTCAAAGTTTGGATGTGGTTTTAATTCACATGTTCACGATTGCAAGTGAAATACGAACGTTGAAAGTTGACCTAATTTGACTGAAATGGTACCACATTTCCAATGACGCGCTTCGGTTTGGAGTATAGGCTACTATGGTGACATAGCGTTTTAAAGCTGTTGTTTCTACGGTTGTTGACAAAACGTTATTCATAAAGCTAATATGTACAATTAAGATTACGTGGCTATATCCACATTTTCGCCCGCAAAGGGAGATCATTTGACAATAGAAAAGAGCGAAACGAGTTGTTCTTTCCGTCATGATCAGATTATCTTCTCTTCACGGGCGAAACAATGGATTTTGCCTATTATTTATTTAGTCTCACCCCTCAATGGAGAAGAAGTTGGGTGGAGGGTTGTGGGGTTCGAAAGATGACAAGTCAGCGTAAGCGTCCTCTCGAAGCCTGGCTTGGCGGAAAAACGACAGGGAGTCGCTGTTCTTTCCGTCAAACACGAAGCGGCGTTTCTCCACCCCAGCTTTGAAGAGACTGACTTTTACCTAAAGCAAGAAGCAAAGCCTTCAAGGCTCACTCGAACAGGAATATGTGGGACAACAACAAAGATTGAGGGGGGTGTCTAAAGTACAAGATTGCCAATAAAATGTGTAAGTACAAATGAAACTATCGTTAATGGATACAACTAAAAAACTTTTTTTTTAAATGTGCCCGTGCTCAGAATCGAACCCGGAACCATTAGCATGACAGACAGACACACTACCAACGAGCTATCGAGGCTTTCACTGTTGATGACTCTCTTAACTCATGTTGCCTGTTGAATACTCTCTAAACCACTAATCTAAAATGTTATCTGTTTATAGTGTTGTTTTAAGTATTGAATTATTAAAATCATTATTGTTTGAAAGCTTGCATAGACATCTATATGTGTGCAAAGTTTGAACAATGTATGCCTTCTATTTCCCGAGAAAATGCCAACATTAAAGATTGGAGATTAGACCATGGATGCAACACACACACACACACACACACACACGCACGCACGCACGCACACGCATGCGCGCACACGCACACGCACACGCACGCACACGCACACACACGCACGCACGCACACGCACGCACACACACACACACACACACACACACACACACACACACACACACACACACACACACACACACACAAAATAGTGACGACGCATTATCAATTAATGTTCCTTTAGATCTGACAGAATGTTTCTCAATTATAAACAAAACTTCTCATGAAAATGTCAAAAGTGAATTGATGAACTCAGACGTTCAATATTATAATAACTGTATTAAATCTAATGTTAGAGACAATGAGAACATATCACACAAACGTGTTACTTTCTCGTCCAGGGAGATTGAAAATCTAATCCATAGACTACGTTTGAATTCATTCAAAACAAAATACTGTATTAATGTTAAATGCATGTGTGGTGAATCATTGAGTGTCAGTCATTTACTGATTCATTGTCCATTAGCAAGAGAACTTTTCAAGAATTCGGGTATTGATGGTTTTACTGATGGATCAACACCATTGTCTTTACCCAGCATTCTAAACAATTATTCTGTTCTTGATTCAGTTTGTAAATGTTTATTAAGTAGTTCACTTAGTATTTATCTTTAACATTGTTCATTGTTATGTTATATTCTTTAAATGTAAATTCAACTCTCTTTGTTTAATGGGGGTGGGGGGGTGGGGTTATGATTAGGTCTGCATCACTATCCTATCACTTACTTTAATGCTTGCACACATGTACAGGCACACCCACTCACACTCACCACACCACACATCACACTACAATGTATTGTCTGAATCACTTTTAGTGGAAGAACGTTAAACTGAAGAACAACAACACAGTCACACACACTTCACCTTCTCCACAGGAAGCCTGGGCCATAGGTCCATCAGCACACTGCGGTAATGCAGACCGCAGTACAAACTGCCGTTGGTGCTTTTACACGCGCAAGGCACTCCGTGGTACACCAAATCGTTGTCGTCGTCGTTGACACCAGTCTGCCGGTACCTGTCATAGGCCGATTTTCCAATGCCGGCGGTCAGACGAAAGGCCAGGTAAAAACCCTCAGGATCCTGAATCAGCTTGTCGTAGATTGAAGATGGGTGTACTGGACAAGGAAAAATAATTCCAAAATAGAAAGGTTATGATAAAGATCTACCAGATCACGTGTCAAAATCACGGGTTTCACCTGTTTTCCCTCTTATAGCTGGTAAGAAATCTTGTTTTGACCAAAGTCTGACTCCAAAAATAAATGGCACCAAATTCAAAGCAAAACATCAGTTTAAAGAGCAGCCTCAATTTCAAGTTGGTGAAATTTGGATGTGGGTCACAGCTACCCAGAAAAAACCAAAGGACTTAATCGTGGTGCGTCATTGGGTCACTGGGTCTTTAAAGATACACCGACGCACCATGATTAAGTCCCTTGTTTTTTCTGGGTAGCTGCGACCCACATACACATGTTCCCATCTTCAAATTGAGGCTGCTCTTTAAAATGATGTTTGAATTTGGGGGCATTTGTATGGGAGTGAGACCTGGTCAAAACAAGATTTCTTTCCAGCTATAAGAGGAAAAACACGTGAAACCCGTGATTTGGACATTAAAGACCCACAGAGCCGGCTGGATTAAGTCCCTTGTTTTTTTCTGGGTCGGTGTGGCCCACATTCAGACTTTCCTCGTATACGATCGAGGCTGCTCTTTAAAGTGATGTCTCGTTTTCGTGCAAGAGGCAATTTGTATGGGAGCAACACTTGGTCAAAATAAGATTTCTTACCAGCTATAAGAGGTAAAACACGTGAAAACCGTGATTTTGACACGTGACGTACTGGGTCTTTAATGATCTGGACCGAGAAAAATCCCCAAATCCCCCTCCCCATCCCAGCCCACAAACCCCCTCTCCAGTGGTTTAGTCATGAACGAATGAAAGGTGGGCTTAACGTCCGCTCGGCTACAAAGAGCACATGAGACGAACCATCAACCAACCACAACAACCGTCATTCAGGGCATGGAGCAGATCCCGGAGGTTGGACATACAACCAAGCCCTAAACTCCGGATAATGTATAAAGACCCACCACGTCACGTGTCGAAATCAAGGTTTTCACGTGTTTTCCCTCTTATAGCTGGTAAGAAATCTTAAAGGTGGACGGGCGGATGAGTTTTTGCAAGAAACACGCCGAGATCATCAGAAAGACAGCCTTTTCAAAGATCGGAACACTCACTTTGCTCTGGTTTCCTAGAAATTAAGCCGCCCAAAAGGCGATTCCTCCTTAGCGGAGATGCCGGAGAGAGTAGCCATTTTGGATGGGGTGGGTGGAGGTCACTCATTGTGGTTGAAGCGGTGTTTTTTTGTAGTGCAGTAAAAACAAAAAATTGGAGCTATTTCCTTTGTTGTGAGCGAAACTCCTTTAGATAAACTATAAAATTTAAAAAAAGAAAAGAAAAAAGGCTTGTATTGCGAAAATGTCGTGCAAACGATTTGGTGGCCATTCGAAAAGAAGCGGCATACGCCTTCTCTTTGGATGAAAGAATTTGACTTCCAGCACCTCCGCCAAGGAGGAACCGCCGATTAGACAGTTTGATTTCCATGAAACCAGAGCAAAGTGAGTCTTGCAATCTCTGTAAAGGGTGTTTTTCTGGTGATCCCGACGTGTTTCTTATAAAAACTCATCGGTCAGGGTGCCCCTTTAATAAATCTTCCTAGCATAAGAGGGAATGTTACACGTGACGTGGGGGATCTTTAAGAGGCCTCACTGCACCTAGGTAATGTTTCTTGATTGACCCTCTGCTGTCTGTTTTGTTTCGTTTTTGTTTTTGTTTGGTTGGTTGGTTGGTTGGTTTTGTTTGTTTGTTTGTTTTCGTTAGGGAACGAAGTAAGGCAAGTGACAGCTTTAAAATCCTACAGCGATTCGAACCAATTTATATATTGACAAACCAAAAAAGTGATGATGAGGAAATTCTGACCTGTAGCGGAAATGATTGAGGGGATTTCGAACTTAATATGTTCTTCGTGAGAGGAGAATGATTATTGACTAAATCACGCGTCGCTGATCAGAGCTGATGGGGAACGCGTTTCTTTTAGTATGAAAGATAGCTGTTGTGTAATCTGCATCCCATGGTTACACTAAGGTCGGCTGTAGGTTGAAAGCCTTTGCATTCACAGACATCTCCAGAACCCGCAATAAAAGGTCTTAACCCTTTCACCGCCAAAGTCGCATTTTAGCACCACGGTGATTTAACACCTATGTCATTAAAAGGCATCAAATCGGAGTCTATTTTCCAAAGATCCTATTGTCTTAGTTTTGTGAATTAAGGATAGACCTTATTTTATATCTGTCACAGAAGAATCCTCAATACTGTAGATGGATTGTGTTCCCTACCCAGGTAATTTCTATGGACATTTTTGGCTGAAATATGGCTGGCGGTGAAAGGGTTAAGAACTTATTTAAACCCTTTCAACGCCAGCCATTTTTCAGCTAAAACTTTCCATTAAGCTTACCTGGGTAGAGAAAAGATTCTGTCTGCATTATTGGGGATTCCTCTGTGACATCTATAAATATAGGGCCTGTCCTTACCTCCCAAAATTAAGAAGATATTGTCATTGTATACCAGACCCTCATGTGATGTTTTTCAGTGACAAGGGTGTTAAATCATTGTGGTGCCAAGAGGCGACAGTGGTGATGAAAGTTTTTTTATAAAAACACTATGTGACAGAGACAGACAGACAGACAGACAGAAAGAGACAGAGATAGACAGGGACAGGAATAGGGACAGAGAGATACAAACAGACAGAGAGAAGAAAGACAGACAGGTAGACAGAAAGAGAGACAATAGCAAGAGACAAAAAGCAAAGAGAAGAATCTAAATGCAAACCAAAAATACCTTTGCATGTTTCAGCCAGATCTTCTTCGAACCTGTCCAGAGTTTTTTGCACCTGCCGTTCGACGGTGGCAGGGAGATCCTTGGTGGCTTGGCTCAGCGTGTACAGCTTGGTTTCAATGGCTCCTTGCAGGTTTAGGATGTGGTGCAGCAGCGTAGCAGCGACAGTGATGGCGTCTGGCACGGTGGTGCTTTCAATTTCACTGTCCGTGTCGTGGCACGTGACGGATCCAATAGCCCACGAGGTCACCAACACCACCACCAGCGCGAGTAGGGGGGTGAACCTACGGTGCCACATTGCTGGAAACACTTGTGGTATTACAAAAAATTAGTTTCGTTTGATTGATGCAAATGTTGTAATTTTTTTATGTAATCTTCCGGGGCCTGTTTTTGCATATGCATATAATTATGATATAGTAAAGTAAATAAAGGTAACTCCCTCTGTAATTAACTCCCTTCACCAAAGTTATTTACCGCACCAATTCGCCTAGCAAAGCATAAACAACAGCCTCATTGAGACAGACCAAGGTTCATCCTCATATAATTATGATAGTTAGCACAATACAGGGGTTCCATCAATCAATTCAATTTTAATTCAATTCAGTTTTATTCATTACATTGGGATATGGAGGATTATAAACAAAGCAAAACAAAACACAGAATATAATAGAACAGTTGAAGCGTGCAATCAACTTATCGCTTAATTAATGGCATTTTAGACTGCCCAATCCCTTTAAAAACAGGTGGCCAATTCTTGCCACTGAACATAATATTAATTGAAAAGCTGTGTTTAGAAAAAAAAGATTGCAAATGTTTTACTTGATATTGTATATAATGAAACGGCTTTTCTGGAAACGCTATACGGCAATCAAGGGGTGAAAGGCTCACACAAAACTCTCCATCTAGTCAAGAGAAACAGGTCATACAGTTCGCTACCTCTGATCCACTGTTTTATAATAGTTCAGTTGGTCAATTCTCACAATCTGTTTCTCTTGACTAGTTCTGACCGTCTGAGAAGGCCTTTATCAACAACTGATGAATAACTACTTTGAAAACATAAAGCTACACGGCAATGACAGCTCGACATTTAAATTCTAAATTGAAAACAGTTACACGTGATTACCTCTCGACTGTCGCCGCAAAGAAAGAAGAGACAGAGACAAAAATAATCAAACTTGCTACCATGACTCAAATTTGTCTTGTCGACCCAGTGAGTTAATCGATATATATATATATATATTTAGTCATTAACCTTAAAACCCTTTCATCGCCACTGTCGCCTCTTGGCACGCACACTGATTTAGCACCCATGTCACTAAAAAGCATCAAATGAGGGTCTGGTATCCAGTGGCCTTATTAAAGACATTGACAAGAAAAGACTAACATCCGGTCCCTTTTCCCTATATGAGTAGTAAGGACAGAAACACTGGTTATGTCCCTTTTAAACGTGACACATTTAGGTTACATAGCCCTTTTTTTTCAAACCTGAGAGAGTTATCTTTTCATGAGTCAGTTATACTTTGGATAGCCGCCATTGTGAATGGTGTAACTACCCCACTAACGATAACTATATCAGCCCGGCTCGCCGTAACTTTTAAGTAGTCCATCTTACCCTTTTAGAGTCTTTGGCCTTGTGTTCTGTGTTTTGGGAGGTAAGGACAGACCCTAGTTTATGCATGTCACAGAGGAATCCACAATATTGCAGACAGAATATTTTCTCTACCCAGGTACGTTTAATGGAAAGTTTGGGCTGAACAATGGCTGGCGTTGAAAGGGTTTTAACCAGTTTAAGCACAGAATTGTATTCTCTTAGAATGGTGGGAGAAAATGAGTATTATGTATTAAACTAACGAGTTGTATTGATAAGCAAAGTTACCGACTGTTTCAACACTGGAAACGCTCCTTGACAGAAAATCAGAAGTCTCTT
>CM065695.1:8222772-8227772 GCA_017654935.2 Phymorhynchus buccinoides | reverse complement strand
CAGAATTTTCGTTTATGTTAACAGTAATCAGACTGAGGTATTAGTTCAGTCACAATTTCAATTCATAGCCTTTTATTGTGCTTTTTAGCGATCTCCTGATCTTTCATTTACAATGAAGAGCTCGAAATTGTCGAAACTACAGGAATACAAGAATCTGACCTCGACAGATTGCTCCGCCAGACTGGAGCTGCAGGCAATGTCAATGATGATTCTGTAGGAACTCATCTCACTGCCATCAGAAGCGTGCGCGAGGAGGCTGCTGCTGCGCAGGAACAAAGCAGGGATAAAATGATGTCGACTAGCAAGTTGCCTTCTCTGGCCAAAGGAGACTGTGTCCTACTCCCTGTGTCTGAATTTGACAGGGGCAGACTAGATCATAGAAACATTCCTGGGGTTGTGACAGAAACAACGGAACAAGGATTGTACAAAATCGGAACAAAACATGGCATTCTGAACACCTGCTATTCAGCCAATCAACTGATTAAGGCAGACAGCCAGCTTTTGACCCTGGCTGATGTGGATGACATCATTCTTCCATTCCGGACAATCGTCTCTTCCAATTCACAAACCGGAGGTCAAGGGTTTGTTAAGTGTACATGTGCAACAACTTGCAAAACCAAACGCTGTAGATGCAGACAAAACGGACTCCAGTGCAATAGTCATTGCCACCCAGTGAACAACAAAATTCGATGGCTTGGAGTCAAAACGGACTATCTTTAGATAGCCCGTTGACATATTATTGAACTTATTACGAAAAATAATAGCTTGCATAAAAAAAATCCTGCTGAAATATGAAAATCAAATCCCCCTTTTTATATTTCCGCAGTCTTTGTTTGATACAAGTTATTAGTTTTTGTAATAAATCCAATAATACGTCAATGGACTATCTAAAGATAGTCCGTTTTGACTCCAAGCCATCGATTAATGTGAAAACAAATAGGCTCAGCACTGAATTTTCACATGATCGTTTACGGTCTGGGCCACACGGTGCCGTTTCGTTTATTGCATTTTATATTCAGACTTTTTTTTCAGTCACTACTATTTCCTTTGTTTGACACTTGTACGTTTGGAAAACGGAGAGAGAGAGAGAGAGAGAGAGAGAGAAGAGAGAGAGAGAGACGAGAGAGAGAGAGAGGAGAGAGAGAGAGAGAGAGAGAGAGAGAGAGAGAGAGAGAGAGAGAGAGAGAGAGGAGAGAGAGAGAGAGAGAGAGAGAGATAGAGAGAGAGAGAGAGAGAATTCCCAATGATATCGATTTTCGTCATGATCAACAATACCTGAGAGAGAGAGAGAGAGAGAGAGAGAGAGAGAGAGAGAGAGAGAGAGAGAGAGAGAGAGAGGAGAGAGAGAGAGAGAGAGAGAGAGAGAGAGAGAGAGAGAGAGAGAGAGAGAGAGAGAGAGAGAGAGAGAGAGAGAGAGAGAGAGAGAGAGAGAGAGAGAGAGAGAGAGAGAACGAGAGAGAGAGCAAACATTCCCTTAATATGGAATTCACATTTGTGCTGATAGATAGCGACTGTGATGCGCTTTTTAAAAAGATTTTCATCCTTAATGAAATTATTTGATTCCATGTTTGTGTATGTGACTGTTATTGAATTTGTTTTTCTTTTCTTTCTTTTCACTAACATTTACCCCGTTCAATTTTTGTAGCACAAAATACACTGTAATTGAATATACCCATCAAATGTTATAAAATAAGACAGAAGATTCAGACAATAACTCATGTATTATCATAATGTGAGAGATAAAGGGTGAGTGGGACAGACAGTACGTAAAGGCAAACTTCACTCCAGTAGAATTGTGGCTATGAATGCTGAAATGGCTCAGTGTGATTACTGTTACCTTCAAGTTTTAGTACAATTCGTACACTTGTATTTTACATACCAGTCAAATTTCATGTTGAATGTTGATCTCTGTTTGAAATGAACTTAGAAATTTTATTCATCCGGCTACAAACATTTGGCCGAATCACAAGTGCGAAAATGATATTGACTTATTGAAATTGAATGATATAGAGTTACTGAAATTCAAATTTGCCGAATACGTGTAATAGCGGAAATTGCCAATTCCGCGTAATCGGCTGCCCATTCCGCGTAATCGGCTGCCTATTCCGTGAAATAGGCAATAAAAAACACCCTTTACACAGATTCGGCAAATCGTTGCTCAATACGTGAAATAGGCAACGATTTGCTGATTACGTGGAATCAGCAAAGTTACTGCCGATTCCGCGGAATCGGCAATTTCACAGATTCGGCACGACATGTACACGGCCATGCCCAATCACTCATCTGCTCTCCGCTATCTGCTCACTCATCATGCAACCCACCACCAATTCTGCCTTCTGTTTTTTTCCTTTTCCTTTCTATCTTCCTTTCTTCACCCTTTTTCATGTAGGCCTACACCATCCAAGCAGGATGCAATAAGTTGTCAGGACCCTTATTTTTTAAAATTTTAGTTTCTTTTTTTTGGTGTGCGTTGTTAATCACCTCTACATGTAACAGTCTACTATCAACAACGATTTAACACGAAAAAGTCCGGTTTATAATGAAACACCTACATCACAAATGAGTTATCGTTTGCTCTCTCTCTCTCTCTCTCTCTCTCTCTCTCTCTCTCTCTCTCTCTCTCTCTCTCTCTCTCTCTCTCTCTCTCTCTCTCTCTCTCTCTCTCTCTCTCTCTCTCTCTCTCTCTCTCTCTCTCTCTCTGTCGAAATTATCTTTATCTTTTTTTGTGACGATAAAGGAGTAAGCTACAAGCTTTTTGTTCTTTTAAAGAAGAAACATACTGAATCAAATACAATGTAAAGATCAACAATGAAAATTAGCGTAAGGAACCAAAAGAACAATGAACAAAAATATATCAAACAAATCGTACATAGATCACGACTAGCAAAATACAATATGTACAAAATATAATAATGAAAATTAGCGTAAGGAACCAAAAGAACAATGAACAAAAATATATCAAACAAATCATACATAGATCACGACTAGCAAAATACAATATGTACAAAATATAAATACAACTGTAATCATAGTTTGAAAGGGAGAGAGCAACAGATGGTGGGACAAGAACAAAAAGATTGAGACATAGAGGCTGATAGAGACATCGTAAAGAAGCGAACAATAAAAAGGAGCCAGTGATATATATTATGGATTTTCGATTTGATGCAAGGAAGACACCACTATCTTGTAGAATGTCTTTTTTGCTCAGGTTGGCATCCACTGGACAGTCAAATTGCAGGCCGATCATGCAAACTGATGAGACCTTCTCTTAGGTCGAAACAGCTGTCTTTGCATAAGGCACTGTCCCTCCCCCATTGGGAGAAAAAGTAAATCAGCACAATTTATATAATTGTTTTTGTTGTTGTTTTTTGAACACGGAACATTACTCAAAGTTAATGTTAACTGGTTTTGTTTCTGAGGTTCACAAATAAAGACATTGGACACAGAATAGTTTTATCAAAGCAAACTATTCTGCATTTCAAATGCACTAACTTTTCAGTCCTTCGGAGTATATATATATATATATATATATATATATATGTGTGTGTGTGTGTGTGTGTGTGTGTGTGTGTGTGTGTGTGTGTGTGTGTGTGTTTCGCGCGCGCGCGCGCGCGCGCGCGTGTGTGTGTGTGTGTGCTATTTTTTTGTCACTGATTAAATAAATGTTAGGAAGGATGTGAAATATCCATTCTTATATTGCTACGTAATAATTCCACACACAACGAAAGGTAACTCCATAGCCGGATGTTTCGCCTCGGAAGGCGTTTAATTGTCACATGGGCAAAGTCACAAGCCGTGCACCAACAGGATGGAACCAAATTTGTCACACGAATACGAATACGAATACGAATGTTTTATTGAGGGTAAAATGGATAAGCTACAATAGCTTCTGTGCACCTTGCCCATGACATGATTGTTTGTGCTAACGCACTATAGACCTGGCAATTCATGAAATGTGCTTCTAACCCTTTCACCGCCAGCCATATTTTCAAGCCACAAAATGTCCATTAATGTTACCAGGGTAGAGAACAAAATCCATCTGCAGTATTGGGGATTCTTCTGTGAGAGAGAGAGAGATATATATATATATATATAAACGTACAAGAAATGAAGAAGAAAAAACAACCACACCATTAAACTTTCCTCTTATATATATAGTTAACTTTAATAAAACTTTGTTTGTGTCGAATGTATCAGTTTGTGAACCTAAGAAAAAAACTCAATAACTTTAATTGTAACTATATATATATATATATATAAAATAAGGTCTATCCTTACTTCCAAAACTAAGACCGCCAGGTGTTGCTGTCCGTGGCAGTTTTGCAGCCATTGACGCTGTTGCTGAGAATCGTGCTGCTTCTGTTGCTGCTAATACCGTTTTTGCCGCTTCTGCTGCTGAAGACAGCATCGCTGTCACTTAATATGCTGCTGGTGCTGCTATTTCTAGCGACAGTGTTGCTTGAAATATCGCTGCTGCTGCTGCTGTTTCTGCTGCTTCTACTGCTGAAGACAGCATCACTGTCACTTCTGCTGCTGCTGATGCTGCTGTTTCCAGCGACAGCGTTGCTGGCAAACGCGCTTTCGCTGATGCTAGTAAGCTTACTTTTGCCGCAGCTACTGTTCCTATCTTTACTACTGCGCACTCTGTAAGACGCCCGATGCACTGGAGGGGCCGTTTCTTGGGCAGGGCAGAAGATGATGTCCCAGCCCTCTTCGGAGGAGTAGGAGAGGTAGGGGTTGGGTGGTGGTGGGGGTGGGGGTGGGGGTGATAGGGGTGATGCATGGGGGTGCTGAGTTATCGAACCTCGGCGTCTGATGTACTGCCTGGCTTTTCGGCCGCTGTTGTCTCGAATGTTGGGGTCCGCCTCTGAGAAAACAAATAGTACGGGCAGGATATAAGCCAATCTCTCTCTCTCTCTCTCTCTCTCTCTCTCTCTCTCTCTCTCTCTCTCTCTCTCTCTCTCGTCTCTCTCTCTCTCTCTCTCTCTCTCGTCTCTCTC
>CM065695.1:8210272-8212772 GCA_017654935.2 Phymorhynchus buccinoides | reverse complement strand
TATAAATTCCTTTATACCAACGCATGCACATCAAACCACACACAGTTTCACATTGAAAGTTTCACATACATTCCCAGTAACACAGAAAGTAACAGTAATACTCACGTTCGAAATGTCCTGTTTATGAAGAGAAAAAGAAGAAAAGAAGAGAAATTATTGCGTAGGTAAAAGCATTTCACGTACAAACTCGTAGGATGATTAATCATATGGCCTACCGCACTGTTCAAGTTACTCCTTAAGCTGGCGACAGACTATGTGACTGCCTCATGTGACTCGATCAGGTCGTGACGTTTCACCTCGTTTGCATACCATCCTGCTTGATCAGTCTGACTCAGTCGGGCCCAGTCAGGTCAGTGACAGGGCCGAATAGGGCGGGTTCTAAATTTCACTGATCGAGTCTGATCGAGTCAGATGGCTTGTGACCTCTTCTGTGCGGGAAACAAAATTTGGTCTACGTCACGACCTGATCGAGTCATATGAGGCAGTCGCATAGTCTGTGTCCAGCTTTAGTCAAAGTAAGTAAGCGAAACAGGGTGTGATTTCCATTCCTACCTAACAACATTAATTGAAAGGAATACTTGCCTATGTGACATGAAATAACTTCAAACATAATAGCTCTCTGGGGAAACTAAAAGCAGTCTGAATGTGGGGAATAGACAATTTTCGGAGAGATAAAAACTAGGGGAGAGCACTTCGTGAAAATTAGAGTTGATTACCTCGACTTACTCGGTCAAAACCATAGCAACCATGGCAGCATGGCGTCGAAGCTTGAAACCGCAGGATGCGGGTCAGCGACTTGCAAGCATTTTTTTTTAAATAAAAAAACGAGGGGCGGCCAGTATCCGCAAACCGATAGAACTTTGCAAAATGTGACGTCAAAATATA
Source organism: Phymorhynchus buccinoides (assembly GCA_017654935.2). Taxonomy (NCBI): domain Eukaryota; kingdom Metazoa; phylum Mollusca; class Gastropoda; order Neogastropoda; family Raphitomidae; genus Phymorhynchus; species Phymorhynchus buccinoides. The sequence goes on along the minus strand of CM065695.1, from coordinate 8,211,887 downwards.
GATTACAATCAAATTCAGAATGACGCACGGGTGTTCTAAGCGATGTAAATCTACTCAAACACACGAGGCGAGAGCTGGGGTTCTACCTGATGGTAGAGTAGCTTCCCCTGTTTGACCGATTGAATTAGGCAAGATCACTCCCACACACACACACTGTATGACATTACTCCCCTTAATTATTTCCGAACCATTCCTATTGGTGTGCTGTGGGGGGTTCCGTGACGTAAACGTTAAAGTTGTGTGCACATGCGCTAAGATTGCAATACACAGTGGTCAGTCATTGCCAATGCTCCGTACCTTCATCTTGGCCAGTCGTCCATTGGTCTTCAGCAGGTGTAGCATGGCCTCATGGTCAGCCGTGGCGCTGGCCACTAGCCACCGTTTCTCTTCAGGACTCAGCTGATGTCATGATAATAATCATAATGATAAAGCAAGAATGAAACCACAGTTTATTGTCGGTCTTAGGTCTTTGATTATTATTATTATTATTGCACGCGCGCAAGCACACAGACACATAAACCTACACATTAATTTTTTTTATATCTGCAGAGAGAGAGAGAGAGAGAGAGAGAGAGAGAGAGAGAGAGAGAGAGAGAGAGAGAGAGAGAGAGAGAGAGAGAGAGAGAGAGAGATAATGCGAATGCGAATGCGAATGTGAATGGCTTATTCAAAAGGCCTTGGACACATTTGAAGGGGGGGAAAACATGAACAGAGAGAGAGAGAGAGAGAGAGGATGAGAGAGAGAGAGAGAGAGAGAGAGAGAGAGAGAGAGAGAGAGAAGAGGTGAGAGAGAGAGAGAGAGAGAGAGAGAGAGAGAGAGAGAGAGAGCGAGAGAGAGAGAGAGAGAGAGGCCTTGTGTGTGTTTGAAGAGAGAGAGAGAGAGAGAGCGCGAGAGAGAGAGAGAGAGAGAGAGAGAGAGAGAGAGAAAGAGAGAGAGAGAGAGAGGGTGTGTGTGTGTGTGTGTGTGTGAGAGAGAGAGAGAGAGAGAGAGAGAGAGAGAGAGAGAGAGAGAGAGAGAGAGAGAGAGAGAGAGAGAGAGAGAGAGAGAGAGAGAGAGAGAGAGAGAGAGAGAGATGCACATGTATGTCCAACAACACACAGCATATTTATTTTAAAAATTGGCTGGCGGCGAAAGAGTTAATAAGTTCAATAACTTTTCTTCATTCTCCACAGTTGTATTTGGACTTTTGTAAAACACATCCCAGTAATACCTTCAGTCCTTCATCATTTATAAAAATGAGCCCATACACTTTCATTAAAATCTGTCTCATTTAGTGAACAGCATTCTTGTGCATTGAAAGTAGTTTTAATATACATCATATTAACACCTCTTTGTGCTGTCAGGTTTGTGAATAAGTCATAACCTGGAATTGAATATTCTGCTAAATTAAAATCCAACTGGTTTTTTTTACCTAAGATTTCAGCTACAGCTACAATACTAGGATTCTCTTCCTTAATAAAGAAAAACAATTCATCCGTTTTATTTAGTAGGCCATCTATATTTGTGTAGATTACCTTAACATCATTATTTACATCAACATGTTTATATTTTATCAATGTGCTACTATGTGGAAAGCGTTAAAAATGTTCACGTAACCTTAACTGAAAACCCCGA
>CM065695.1:8195272-8202772 GCA_017654935.2 Phymorhynchus buccinoides | reverse complement strand
GGTTCTTGCATCAGTAGAAACATCGAGTTGTGAAGTTTTAAAACTGTATGATTCTCTCAGAATGGTCAGCTTGACACTTAATGTCCCTTTCGTGGTGCTGAGTCACATTTTATTTTTGATTCGTTTATTGGGATCTGCGTGAGTGCAGTGAACGAAAATAGTAGAATTTTTTTTTTAGATGGAAGTATTTCACGTGAATCATGACTCACAAACATCGTCACAATAGGATTGCGGTAGGATCGAATCGTAGGCAGTGGATCGGTCCTGATAGATGCATGCAGGAAGCTGATATTTGTGTCATATTTGTCATCATCATTGTTTCCGTGTTCCTGTCTCACTTGAACTACGTGTATGTTCCGTGTGTCAGAACTAAATGCTAAATGCTAATAGGGAAATAAATCAAACTATTGAGAGAGAGAGAGAGAGAGAGAGAGAGAGAGAGAGAGAGAGAGAGAGAGAGAGAGAGAGAGAGAGAGAGAGAGAGAGAGAGAGAGAGAGAGAGAGAGAGAGAGAGAGAGAGAGAGAGAGAAGAGCCTCAGAAGATGAAAGACTGAGACCTGAGCGAGACTTAGGGGGAGAGAGAGCAGAGAGAGGCGAGAGAGAGAGAGATTGAGAGGGGCCTAGACAGTCTTCCATTCTGAGAGAGAGAGAGAGAGAGAGAGAGAGAGAGAGAGAGAGAGAGAGAGAGAGAGAGAGAGAGAGAGAGAGATTGACTAAAAGAATTTAGGCTAGGCCTAGACAGTCTTCCATTCTGTCCTAGGTTCTAAGCATGCAACATATAACTAATACATGAATGAGAGAGAGAGAGAGAGAGAGAGAGAGAGAGAGAGAGAGAGAGAGAGAGAGAGAGAGAGAGAGAGTCACAATGACCTTGGCAAACATATAGAGCCACCCCCACCCCAGCCACCCCGTCTGTCGAGGGAGTGTTGAGACAGACGGACAGACAGACAGACAGTGACAGAAACAAAACGTGTACCTTTAATCCATAGTCATATTTTATGCACGTATCGCATGTCCCCCATCTCTGTCCTTTGCCTCTTTTGACACCAGCCTGACGCCATACATTATGCATGGACCAGTGTCAATGCGTATAGGTAGGACTCCTATAGCGCGATGGACATCCACACTCGTGCATCGTATACTATAGAGTTTCTCTGGCACTGCTGCTAAACGATATCTGTACACGTTGACATTTTTCACTCTTTCCCCATGCCAACACAGTGGCAATCACGGGCCAGTGATAATAATGATAATAATATGTGACCCAGCACCACGAAAGGGACATTAAGTCGCTGGGTTAGTTTCTCACAACAGACTTGCAAAGTCAAAAATATCTTCTTCTTTTTTTCTTTTCTTTTTAGGGGGGTGGGGGTGGGGTGTCGATTTTGAGTTATGGGTATTTTCGTGTTCTCCAACATCTTATCTTTCATATCCATAAAGGATGACCTTTAATATGGTCTCTAAATAGTCCCCAAAGTGCTTTAAAATTAGTAGGTTGATGTATTTTCTTAGGATAGGCTAGACTTAGACTGTGATTTCTCAGAAATTATTTTCGTATTCTCTGACATCTTATCTTTCATACTTATAAAGGGCAATCGGTAATACGGTTTCTACATGGTATTATACGTGCTTAAAAACGAGTAGGTCAATGCATTTTCTTCAGCTAGTCGAGACTTTAGACTGCGTTTTCTCAAAATGGCCGACAGTCACCTTGCCAACTTTAAATACTCATAACTCTGCAATAGCAAAAAAGGATACAAAAGTGTGTGTTTTTATATCATCAGAAATAGAATTGCCTGAAGTTTTCAACTGTGCCATTTTCTCAGAATGGTCATTTTGACATTTAATGTCCCTTTCGTGGTGCTGGGTCACATATGGCTTAAGGTCTCAGTTCACGTTAACACAGTGTTAGGTCAGTCATAAAGGTCTGTGTACATGTCAACATAGGCCACTCATAAAGGTCTCTGTACACGTTAACATAGGCCGCTCATAAAGGTCTCTGTACACGTTAACATAGGCCGCTCATAAAGGTCTCTGTACACGTTAACATAGGCCGCTCATAAAGGTCTCTGTACACGTTAACATAGGCCGCTCATAAAGGTCTCTGTACACGTTAACATAGGCCGCTCATAAAGGTCTCTGTACACGTTAACATAGGCCGCTCATAAAGGTCTCTGTACACGTTAACATAGGCCGCTCATAAAGGTCTCTGTACACGTTAACATAGGCCACTCATAAAGGTATCTGTACACGTTAACACAATGTTAGTCCACTCATAAAGGTCTGTGCACACGTTAACATAGGCCACTCCTAAAGGTCTCTGTACACGTTAACACAGTGTTAATCCACTAATAAAGGTCTCTGTACACGTTAACATAGGCCACTCCTAAAGGTCTCTATACACGTTAACACAGTGTTAGCCACTTATAAAGGTCTCTCATAAACGGTAACTAGGCCACTCCGTCTCTATACACGTTAACACAGTGTTGGTCCACTCCTAAAGGTCTCTGTACACGTTAACACAGTGTTGGTCCACTCCTAAAGGTCTCTGTACACGTTAACACAGTGTTGGTCCACTCATAAAGGTCTCTGTACACGTTAACACAGTGTTGGTCCACTCCTAAAGGTCTCTGTACACGTTAACACAGTGTTGGTCCACTCCTAAAGGTCTCTGTACACGTTAACACAGTGTTAGTCCACTCTTAAAGGTCTTTGTACACGTAAACACAGTGTTGGTCCACTCCTAAAGGTCTCTGTACACGTTAACACAGTGTTGGTCCACTCCTAAAGGTCTCTGTACACGTTAACACAGTGTTAGTCCACTCCTAAAGGTCTCTGTACACGTTAACACAGTGTTATAGTCATAAAGGTCTCTGCACACGTTAACACAGTGTTAGTCATAAAGGTCTCTGTACACGTTAACACAGTGTTAGTCATAAAGGTCTCTGCACACGTTAACACAGTGTTAGTCATAAAGGTCTCTGCACACGTTAACACAGTGTTAGTCATAAAGGTCTCTGCACACGTTAACACAGTGTTAGTCATAAAGGTCTCTGCACACGTTAACACAGTGTTAGTCATAAAGGTCTCTGCACACGTTAACACAGTGTTAGTCATAAAGGTCTCTGCACACGTTAACACAGTGTTAGTCATAAAGGTCTCTGCACACGTTAACACAGTGTTAGTCATAAAGGTCTCTGCACACGTTAGCACAGTGTTAGTCATAAAGGTCTCTGCACACGTTAACACAGTGTTAGTCATAAAGGTCTCTGCACACGTTAGCACAGTGTTAGTCATAAAGGTCTCTGCACACGTTAACACAGTGTTAGTCATAAAGGTCTCTGCACACGTTAACACAGTGTTAGTCATAAAGGTCTCTGTACACGTTAACCATATTCACAAAGTATCACTATTTCCCCATGGCAACACAGTGAATTGTAAGTCATATTTTGAGTGGCCTAACACTGTGTTTCCATGGGGACAGTAGAGATACTATGTGAATATTGTTATCGTGTAATATGACTTACATTGTGAGTCACTGCGTTGCCATGGGGAAATAGTGATTTTTGTGTGAATAATAATAATAATAATAATAATAATAATAATAATAATAATAATAATAATAATAATAATAATAATAATAATAATAATAATAATAATAATAATAATAATAATAATAATAATAATAATAATAATAATAATAATAATAATAATAATAATAATAATAATAATAATAATAATAATAATAATAATAATAACGAGCATTTACATGCGCTTATTCTTAAACAAGACCTAAGCGCTTACAATAATAAACAAATAAATGAATAACCCACCCACCCACCCCCACCCAAAAAAAGCAGTAGAAAATAATTATGAGAATGTCAAAAATTGCTTCGCGCACACTCCGCACGCACACACACACACACACACACACACACACACACACACACACACACACACACGCACACGCACACGCACACACACACACACACACGCACGCACGCACACACACACACACACACACACACACACACACACACACACACACACACACACCACACCACACAACACAACACCACCACCCCCACCCCGCACAAACCACACACTACACACAAACACACGCGCACAGAAGGGACAAACATTACTTTCTAAAAAGAAAAGAGCAGGCTACGATTTGAAATTATTGAATGAAGTTAACGTGTACACGGACCTTTAGACATCACCGTGTTGTCATGGGAACACACGGGGAAAGAGTAGAAATATATCGACGTGTATTGAAACCACTAGTAGTGGCTATCACCGTGTTGCCATGGGGAAAGAGTAAAAAATGTCAACTTGTATAGAGACCTTCATTAAAGGGTCTGTTCCACACGGCTTATCCAACTGTGACGACGTCTGTGGGGCATGGACCTGATGAAACACTACTGTCTACATGAATCTGATAAAATCCTACTTGTTTCATGTTGCTAATAATATTCATATGTGACCGAGTGACGTGACGTAAGTCGTCCACTCGTCACTAATTATTCATAGCCCAGTTTACTAGTCACAAGATTGTTCAAAGCAGACGGTTCAATCTGCCGACAGACGGCTCGATTGCAATTCGCTAGTTTTGACACCCATTGTCATCGTGTCAGTAGACGATGTAATTGCGTGTCTCCTTGGTAGTCACAAGATTGTATTCAAATTCAAATTTGAACAAGTCATGCGCTAAGGCAAGCTATAATTCAAATTTGACCGCCAGATGGTCGCGTCACTTGACCAGAGCACAAAGGCCTACTGGCCACTCGATCTGCGGACGCGCCTGTGTGCTAACCTACAATGACTGAGCACTATCCCTGCTCCTAAATGATGTATTTGCTGCACTGTCTTTCTTTAGTCTAGTGAATAAACAAAGTCAAACAACTGTCTGGTTTTCCTCTATGTGTTCCTGGCCTGCATGGATGTGTGCCCATCATCACCCCCATTTCCTCATCAACTCCTCCTTATCCCTAATCCTTACCCTTACCACCCCATCACACATATAGACCCCGATATACACGAAGCTGATCAAATAGCTGATACACAAATACATATGTGTCAGAGCATAGGAAAAACAGACATAATAGAATGTTGACATGAATTGATATTTTAATTTGTCATGGTGGAGCAAAGATTCCTTGTTAATACACAGAAAACCGAATTGAGTTATCTTTTCTAGTTTTTATGTTATTATTATTTGAAGTTTGGCATTCGAATTAGATCATTTGCAAAAATCGGGCACAGAAGATACAATTTCGCCTCTTTGTTTCTATTGACTTGATTTAGAAAACAATGAAATAAACAAAGAAATCATTCAAAATTGTCTTTCATGTTGTGGATACTGGTAGAACACATACAAATAGACATAAACATGCCCTAAATAGAAAATTGATATTTTGGGGGTTGTTGACTATTTTTGGCTTTTGCTAAAAACATTCTGAGCGACTTATGTAGGTTTTCCCCCATGCACCATCACAATTATTTCATAAGATTCGTGTATGTGGAGGTTTACAAAACAACAGTGAACGAAACAAGCGTGATTTCATCAGATTCGTGTAGAGAATAGCATTTTCATCAGAATCATGCCTCACATCTGGACAACCGTACGACTGATACTGGATGTGTGGAGCATGACCGTAAAGGGGCCGCTACACTGCATACGATGTGATCCGACTGTGACATTATTTTGTGAGCCATGATTCTCGTGACATTCTGCTGTCTAAGTGAATGTGATGAAACCCTACTTAGTTTTGTTCACTATATTTTTCTTCGTACACGCATCTGATGAAATAAATTATCTGTAAAAATTTTTATCAGACATTTTATAATAATTCGTGCATTGTGGTTCACATGAGTAAACGAAAACAGTAGAATGAATGGCTATGATTATTCACATGTTCCCCCGTAAAGGGAGATCATTTGTTGACAGAAAAAGGTTCCTCTTTCTGTCATCAGATTATTAACTGTCAGTTCAAGATGGCTACTTTCGCTTTTCGTCACTTTGATAAAACTCTTCCTCAGTACCTCTCTTCTTCTCTCTGCACCTACCAAAGCTCTCGCACTCTTCGTTCTTCTTCCCATAAACTTCTGAAAGTTCCTAAGCGGTCCTTGAAATCTTCGGGTGAGAGGGCGTTTAGGTTCGTTGCACCAAGCGTTTGGAATTCTCTCCCTGACCATACCCGTAACCAGTCCACTCCTCCTTCATTCAAGTCCCAACTAAAAACCCACTTCTTCAGGAAAGCTTTCTCTCTGTAAAGTCTATGATCCTTTCCCCACTCTTGTCTTCCAGCTCATTGACGTTGAGTATGAGGTTAATGCGTGCGCGTGTGTACGTGTGTATGGGGTGGGGTGGGGAGTAGGGGGGCGGGGGGGGGATGGTGGGGGGGGGGGGGGGGGGGGGGGGATGGTTGGGGTGGGGGGGGGGGGGTTTGAGGGAGGTGGGTGTTAGTGTGTTGTGTTATGATTATATGCAATGCATTCTCTAATGTATTCATTTTCATAGAGATGTATGGATGAGGATACGTGAACCAGTCTGTCAGAAATGTTTGTACGAATGGTGAGAGAAAAGCGCATTGAGTTGCTTAGCAAGATTATGCGCCATATAAGTATTATTAATTATTATTTATTATTATTATTTATTATCTTCTCCTACGGGGGAAAATGCGGATTTGGCCCGAATTATTATTTTTAGACGGAGGTATTTCACGCGAATCCTGACTCACAGACATCGTCACAATCGGATCGCATTGGGATCGAATCCTATGCAGTGTGGCGGGCCCGTTAAGGCTAGACAGCAAGAAAACAATGCACGATGATCACGTGCGATAATAATAATGATGATGATTCCTCTGTCACTGCAAATCGTCACTGACAGACTGCAGAGTAGGCCTACCGCATAAGTCGTTGGTGTAAGCTGTCGTTTCATTATTAGGTTCCGTTCCAGTGTCTCATTACTTTTGGGCAGACAATCTATTGTGTAACATATCTGTGTCTGAGCGCCTTGTATAAGCTTTAAGCTTGTTGTGCTCATGTGCATTTGTTTATGTTGCTGTTATATTGATTTTTAATAACATTCGCTACCCTTTCACCGCCAGCCATTTTTCGGCCAAAAAATACCCTTAAACCTAACTGGGTAGAGAAAAAAAATTATCTGCAATATTGAGAATTCCTCTGTGACATATGTAACATCAGGCCCATCCCCACCTCCCCAAATCAAGACAACAGGGTCTCCAGACAACAGGCTCTGACCTGATGCCCTCTAGTGACATGGGTGTAAAACCAATGTGGTGACAAAAGTCGACATTGGCGCTGAAAGGGTTTAAACCATTGGCAGCCAATATTGTGTAACATATCTGTGTTTGAGCGCCTTGTATAAGCTTTAAGCTCGTTGTGCTCGTGTGCATTTGTTTATGTTGCGGCTATATTGATTTTCAATAACATTCGCTTAAACCATTGGCAGCCAATATTGTGTAACATATC
>CM065695.1:8187772-8190272 GCA_017654935.2 Phymorhynchus buccinoides | reverse complement strand
CAATCATAGAAACGAGCCAAATGGACCTAACATTAAAGTTTGTACAAAATTCAAAAGAGATACGGCATCTTGGAATATACATTTGGATTCATCTTTTCTGAATTCTGAAAGGGCCGATTCAAAATAAGGGCAATAATATAGAATGTGTGTTGTTGTACAATTATCAATAGCACCGCATACACATTGAAGATATTTTGTGAATTTAGTTTTAAAAGCATTTAGCTTAAGTCTATAAAGTAGTGAAACAAACTTTTTAAGGCGTCTTGGATGTTTGTTTACATTTCTATTAAGAAATACATAATTTACTAAGGAATCTCTTTTCTGAGACTTCCATGATCGGGAGTTTAAACAACACTTTATGGAAGATTCAGGTTTATGTATTTTGTGAAGCATAGATTCTTTGTAGATTTTATCAAAATGTTCAAAAAAAGCTCTTTGTAAGAGAGAATAGCCTTCTTGCAAACTCCAGGGAATGTGAATATCCGTAGAATTAGCAGATTTGTTTGCCCCTGCCCGAGCAGTACGATCAGCCCATTCATTTCCAGAAATCGAACAATGAGATGGGATCCAACAAAAGTCAACTGTGATGCCTCTTAATATAAGAATATGGATAAGTATTCTAATTTCTGTAATGATTTCAGCCCTGGTTTTTGGACTTGTTGATTCTAAAGCTTGAAGAACAGATTTAGAATCTACACAAAAAAGAACACCGTAGAAGTTAAATGGAACATCTATAACATACTGAATAGCCATTAAAATTGCTACTAATTCAGCTGTGAAAATGGAGAAGTCTTTACCAAGATAAAAAGATTTTTCGATTTTTAAAGTGGGAATGACAAATCCACAGCCTGCATTATTGTCTAGTAAAGAACCGTCAGTAAAATTTTTTGAAATGATTGGGATAACAATTGTTGATATGAGATTTAGCCTCACAGGCAAGAATGTTAATGTTATCATTTTTAGATATAGTTGTGTAGTTATAATCAAATTTTGCCTTGCAAAGCTCCCAGTTTGGAATGGGACTTACTGGAAAACGCACAGCCAAGTTCTTTTGATTTACACCTGATTTTGTCAACAGTTTAGAAGAAAATGTTAATATAGTTTTATTAGAACGAATGCGTTTAGCACGTTTAGGAAAATGGATGTCAGACCTTATACCGAGTTCCGTTTGATTTGAATTTTGAACTGTAGAGCATCTTAAAATGTATTTAGCACATGCTAATTTGCGATGATCTTCAAGAGGTAAAACACCTGCTTCATGGTAAGTTCCTAAGATTGAACCATGAAAGGGAACGCCAAGGGCTAATCTAAATGCCTTACAATCTATGCTTTGAAGTTTTTTCAGTAACTATTTGGGGGCATTAAAAAAGACCTCTTGTGCATATGATAATTTAGATCTAACTAATGCGGAAGACAAATGAATTAAGGTTTGTGTGTCTTGGCCCCAACTTTGTTTACTAATTACTTTAAGAAGATTAAGTGATTTTCTTGCTTGATTTACAGCATGTTCCAAATGTAGATTTCAAGAAAGCTTAGATGTAATATATACTCCAAGAAATTTAATATCTGTAGCATAATTTAGTGTGATGTTATTTACTTTAAAGGGGAGAGCCTTATGAACAGATCCTCCTGCATCAAATATCATCATATGAGATTTTTCAGGAGAAAAACATAAACCGTTGTCAGACATAAAATTAGCTATGTTATCCAGATCTTTTTGATATATTCTTCTAATATAGTTTAAAGACCTTTTTGATGTTTTGTTTTTCAAAGTAGCATGCATCCATAAACAAATATCGTCTGCGTATTGAATTAAGTTACTATTTTTTGAAATTTATTTTGGTAGATCATGAGTTAAGATGTTAAAAAGGAGAGGCGCAATTACAGAGCCTTGAGGGATACCCATGTCAAGGAGCCTCTTTGAGGAATATGTATTACCAATTCTTGTTTGTATACTTCTGTTGGCCAGAAATGTTTTAATATAGCTATATATATTACCAGAGAGACCAATAGTTTTTAGCTTATATAGTAGTCGTTCATGCCAAACTTGATCATACGCTTTGTTAATATCAAAAAATGTGGCGAGAACATTTTGTCTTCTAGCAAATTGACGTTTAACTTGCGTTGTTAGCTTTACTAAGTGATCAATAGTTGATCTACCTTTCCTAAAACCAGCCTGATTAACAGGAATAATACCACGTTTTTCACAGTAGTATGACGCTCTATTTAAGACAATTAGCTCCATTAATTTGCAAACATGAGATGTGAGCGCTATGGGTCTATAACTATTTACATTATGCATTGGTTTACCTTGCTTTAAAATAGGAACAATAATTGAATCTCTCCATATAGATGGAATATCCCCTTCAACCCAGCATTTTTTGATAATTTCATGAAGGAATGTCAAAAAGTGTTCTGGTAGATGTTTTAGCATTTCATTGGAAATGGCATCTAAACCAACCGATGTGTGTGTGTGTGTGTGTGTGTGTGTGTGTGTGTG
>CM065695.1:8167772-8172772 GCA_017654935.2 Phymorhynchus buccinoides | reverse complement strand
CTCTGTCTCTTGTATTATGTGTCTCTCTCTCACCCCCCCCCCCTCTCCATAAAAGGGGCTGTAGGCTCTCATCTCATTCTTCCTCTCTCCGATCTTCTCTCTCTCTCTCTCTCTCTCTCTCGTCTCTCTCTCTCTCTCTCTCTCTCTCTCTCTCTCTCTCTCTCTCTCTCTCTCTCTCTCTCTCTCTTCTCGTAGGCCCACGTATTCATTAATAATTTGTCGACTGCTCATGGTTAGCATTCTCTCTCTGCCCTCTCTCTCACCCCCCCCCCCTCCCCATCTCTCTCTGTAGGCCCATATTCATTACACTTCCGACTTCCGACTTCTCTCTCTCTCTCTCTCTCTCTCTCTCTCTCTCTCTCTCTCTCTCTCTCTCTCTCTCTCTCTCTCTCTCTCTCTCTCTCTCTCTCTCTCTCTCTCTCTCTCTCTCTCTCTCTCTCTCTCTCTCTCTCTCTCTCTCTCTCAAATTTCACGTATTGTTATCATGGATAATTGTGTTTGTCGTTACATTGCTCATGGTCTCATTGTATTATGTGCCCCCCCTCTCTCCCTCCCTCCCCCCTCATCCTCTCTGTAGGCCCATCTTCACTCTCCTCTCTCCGACTCGGCCTCTCTCTTCTCTCTCTCTCTCTCTCTCTCTCTCTCTCTCTCTCTCTCTCTCTCTCTCTCTCTCTCTCTCTCTCTCTCTCTCTCTCTCTCTCTCTCTCTCTCTCTCTCTCTCTCGGGATGGATGGATGAATTATGATTATGTTTTCTTGTTTGAATTCTTTAAATTGCTGTATTTCTTGCATATAACCAACTATTCTGCATTCCTTACCCCTCCCACTGTTCCCTCAATATGCGATCAAATAATGTTTGTGGTTTTGTAATGAATTCTGTATGTATTATTAGTTATATGCCATTGTTCATTCTCCCCCTCCCCACTGTTCCCTTGTGACATGGGCAGAAGGCCTAGTCAGTAAACTGAGTTGAGTTGAGTTGAGTTGAGTTGAGTCTCTCTCTCTCTCTCTCTCTCTCTCTCTCTCTCTCTCTCTCTCTCTCTCTCTCTCTCTCTCTCTCTCTCTCTCTCTCTCTCTCTCTCTCTCTCTCTCTCTCTCTCTCTCTCTCTTCTCTCTCTCAAGGCCTCAATCATTAAAGACCCCCCACATTAAAGGTCACGTGTCGACGGCATTCCCTCTCTTCCTGCTAGGAGGCAGATTTCTTAAGATTTCGGTCAAGCTGCGGGAGCTATAAGAGGGAAAACACGTGAAAATCGTGATTACAAACCACACGTGACGTGGTGGGTCTTTAAAATGTTTGAGTTTTGAGTTTTGAGCCTCTCTGTTATTGAGGCCAATACGCATGCTTTCCAAACAAACTTCTACTTGACCAAGGGACTTTAGCCCCTGCATTGCTCAGGTGTATGTGCCCTCCATGCTGATCAGTATGCTTCTCTTTCTTTCTTTCTTTCTTTCTTTCTTTCTTTTTCTCCTTCCCTTCCTTCTTTTTTTCCCCTTTTCAGACCAATACGCCTGCATCCAAGCCGACTTCAACCTAAAGCGGGATTTTGGCGTCTGTGTCGTTCAGGTGTACCTGCCATCCACGCTGATCTCGTCATTCTTCCTTTTCTTTCTTTCTTTCTCTCTATCTTGCCTTCTTTCTTTCTCTCTCTCTCTTTCTTTCTTTTATTTCTTCCTTCCTCATTTCCTTCTTTTCCTTTTCTGGGACGGTATTCATGTCGATTTCTGAGTCTTAGCATGATGCTAACTTCCTTTTCCAGGTCACTACGTCTGCACATTTGGCAGACTTTGATCTGCTAAAGAGAATGTCATTTTCGACTTTGATTGAAGAGTGTCTTTGGTTACATCGCCCAAGTGTATGTGCCTTCCACATTGATAGCCATGCTGGATTGGGTAACCTATTCTTCCTTTCTTTCTTTCTTTTTCTCCTTCCTTCCTTCCTTCTTTCTTTCCTTTTCCAGGTCAATACGCCTGCATCCAAGCCGACTTCAACCTAGAGCGGGATTTTGTTTCTATGTCGTTCAGGTGTACCTGCCATCCACGCTATCGTCATTCTTCCTTTTGTTTCTTTCTTTCTTTCTTTCTCTCTATCTTGCCTTCTTTCTTTCTCTCTCTCTTTCCTTCTTTCTTTCTTTTATTTCCTTCCTTCCTAATTTCTTTCTTTTCCTTTTCCAGGTCACTACGTCTGCATTTTGGCAGACTTTGACCTGGAGAGTGTCTTCGGTTATTACATCGCCCAAGTGTATGTGCCTTCCACATTGATAGCCATGCTGGATTGGGTAACCTATTCTTCCTTTCTTTCTTTCTTTCCTTCTTTTAGTTCCTTCCTTCCTTCCTTCTTTCTTTTCTTTCTTCAGGCCAATACGCCTGCATCCAAGCCGACTTCAACCTAAAGCGGGAGTTTGGCTTCTATGTCGTTCAGATGTACCTGTCATCCACGCTGATCGTCATTCTTCCTTTTCTGTTTTTCTTTCTCTCTCTCTCTCTCTTTCCTTCTTTCCTTCTTTTATTTATTTATTTCCCTTCCCAGGCCAATGCGTCTGCATTGTGGCAGATTTCCACCTGAAGAAAGACTTCGGTTACCACTTCGCCCGAGTGTATTTGCCTTCCACATTGATAACCATGCTGAACTGGGTATCCTATCTTTTTCTTTCTTTCTTTCTTTTTTTCCTTCCTTCCTTCCTTCTTTCTCTCCTTTTTCAGGCCAATGCGTCTGCATTGTGGCAGACTTTGATCTGAATATGAGAGTCTTAGGTTACCACATCGCCCGAGTGAATATGCCTTCCACATTGATAACCATGCTGAACTGGGTATCCTATCTTTTTCTTTCTTTCTTTCTTTCTTTCCTTCCTTGCTTCCTTCTTTCTCTCCTTTTTCAGGCCAATGCGTCTGCATTTTGGCAGACGTTGATCTAAAAAGAGACTTCGGTTACTAACATCGCTCAGTTGTACGTGCCTTCCATGCTGATCGTCGTGCTGAGCTGGGTGTTCTTAACTTTTCTTTTCTTTCCTTCTGTTATTTTTATTCCTTCTTTCTTCTCCTTTTCCAAGGCCAGTACGCCTGCATCGTGGCAGACTTCGACCTGAAGAGGGACTTCGGTTACTACATCGCTCAGGTGTACGTGCCGTCCATGCTGATCGTCGTGCTGAGCTGGGTGTTCTTAACTTTTCTTTTCTTTCCTTCTGTTGTTTGTATTCCTTCTTTCTTCTCCTTTTCCAAGGCCAGTACGCCTGCATCGTGGCAGACTTCGACCTGAAGAGGGACTTTGGCTACTACATCGCTCAGGTCTACGTGCCTTCCATGCTGATCGTCGTGCTGAGCTGGGTGTCCTTCTGGATCGACCTGGACGCCACCCCAGCCAGGGTGTCCCTGGGGCTGATGTCAGTGCTGACCATGACCACCCACACCACTGGGGAGAAGTCCTCCCTGCCCAGAGTGTCCTACGTCAAGGCTATTGACGTCTGGATGGCTGTGAGTGAGAGAGAGAGAGAGAGAGAGAGAGAGAGAGAGAGAGAGAGAGAGAGAGAGAGAGAGAGAGAGAGAGAGAGAGAGAGAGAGAGAGAGCGAGCGAGAGAGAGTTGGGGGGGAGAGAGAGAGAGAGAGAGAGAGAGAGAGAGAGAGAGAGAGAGAGAGAGAGAGGGAAATGAGTCTCTCCCCCTCTCTCTCTTTCTCTCTACCCCCAACTAGGAATACCACGCGCTAAGCCCCTACTGGTTTGATTGCCACCTTGCGGTGAAATGGGCGTCCTAAGTTGTCCATTCTTCAACTCGTGGGTCTCCACTCCTCAGATCGTAGTGACGTCGTGGTTGCAGTCACCGTTGGGGAGGATAATTATCTGCGCTTGCTGACTCACCACGTTCTCTAGTAATGAGCAGCTTAGGACGCACATTTCACCGCCAGGGGGCAATCAAACCAGTAGGGGCTTGCCGCGTTGTATTCTTAGTTGTGGGTAGTGAGAGAGAGAGAGAGAGAGAGAGAGAGAGAGAGAGAGAGAGAGAGAGAGAGAGAGAGAGAAGGAGAGAGAGAGAGAGAGAGAGGGAGGGAGGGACTCGTCTCTCTCTCTCTCTCTCTCTCTCTCTCTCTCTCTCTCTCTCTCTCTCTCTCTCTCTCTCTCTCTCACTACCCCCAACTAAGAATATCACGCGCTAAGCCCCTACTGGTTTGATTGCCCCCTGGCGGTCAAATCAGCGTCCTAAGTTGACCATTAAGCGCGCGGTAAGGACGTCGTGAGGTCTTCGTTACGCGTCATGGTCGCTTAGGAGAGAGAATGGGGGAAAGAGAAGAGAGTAACAGAGACAGAGACAGACGGACTGACAGAGAGTGAGACACACAGACAGAATGATCATGATATAGTACTCACACTATTGGGGGGGAAAGTCTTCATTCCCCAGAGTGTCCTAGACCAAGGCTACTACTAGAGAACATGAAGGAGAGTGAAGCTTTGTCAGGGGCGTCCGCATTAATTATTAAGCACTAATTTGTTAGCTGTGAGTAAGAGAAACACAGACAGACAGACAGACAGACACACAGATAGACTGACGTACACAGACAGACAGATAGACTTAATTTAACCCTTTCATCGCCACTGTCGCCTCTTCGCTCCACAATCATGCAACACCCGTGTCACTAAAACGCATCAAGTGAGGGTCTGTTAACCATGGGCCTTATCTTCTTAACCCTTTTTTCAGCCAAAGCATACCATTAAACTTAACTGGGTAGAGAAAATAAAATATCTGCAATATTGCGAATTCCTCTGTGACATATATAACATTAGGCCTATCCTTACCTCCCAAAATTAAGAACATAGGGTCTTTGGATACCAGGTCCTGATTTGATGCCTTTTAGTGACATGGGTGTTAAACCATTGTGGTGCTAACATGCGACATTGGCGGTGAAAGGGTTAATTTCGGGAGGTAAGGATAGGCCCTATTTTACGCATGTCAGAGAGAAATCCCCAATATTGCAGACAGAATATTTGTATTCTACCCAGGTAAGGTTAAT
>CM065695.1:8152772-8157772 GCA_017654935.2 Phymorhynchus buccinoides | reverse complement strand
TGTCAATTAAATTTACCTGGGTAGAGAACAAAATCCATCAGCAGTATTGGGGGAGTCTTCTGTGACATATATATAAAATAAGGTCTATCCTTACTTCCTAAAACTAAGACAATAGGGTCTTTGGATAATAGACCCCAATTTGATGCCTTTTAGTGATGTAGGTGTTAAATCACTGTGGTGCTAAAATGCGACATTGGCGGTGAAAGGGATACATATGGGACAGTATATAGACGGGTAACAAAACGCTATATATAGCCTAGGCAGTTATAGCCAAGACAGGCAGAATAAAACAAGACGTTCAATGCTGCACTTGTCATCTCCAAATATGGAAAGTGACGCCATTCGCGTAACATTTTTATATATGTCGGTTTTCAGCGAAACGTTAGAATGTGTATCTTTTAACCATTCAATCTGAAATTAAACTGACTCTAGCCCTAAACCTGAACCCTTTCACCACCAAAGTCGCATTTTAGCACCACAGTGATTTAACACCTATGTCACTAAAAGGCATCAAATTGGGCTCTATTATCCAAAGACCCTATTGTCTTAGTTTGGGAAGTAAAGATAGACCTTATTTTATATATGTCACAGAAGAATCCCCAATACTGCAGATGGATTGTGTCATTTACCCAGGTAAATTTAATGGGAATGTTTGGCTGAAATATGGCTGGCGGTGAAAGGGTTAACCCTATCCCTAACCCTAACCCCAAAAAAACTTAAACCGTTAAATACACAAAAAAATAAAACTTGACTAAAAATTGAGTGTTCCATGTTTGGAGATGACCAAGTGCAGTCTTGAACGCCTTGTCAGAATAAAGCTCCCCCCCCCCCCCCCCCCCCCCCCCCAAAAAAAAAAAAAAAAAAAAAAAGCATCAAGGACAAATCGGAACACGGCGAAACGGCACTTAATCTAGTAAAAGGATAAAAGAGTTGGAGTGTGGGCGGAACAAACTTGCATGAAAGATTATGGATAATGCTGCTTTTAACCCTTTCACCGCCAAAGTCGCATTTTAGCACCACAGTGACTTAACACTTATGTCACTAAAACTAAATAAAAAGGCATCAAATTGGGGTCTATTACCCAAAGACCCTACTGTCTTAGTTTTGGGAAGTAAGGATAGACCTTGTTTTATGTCACAGAAGAATCCCCAATACTGCAGATGGATTTGTTTTCTACCCAGGTAAATTTGATGGAAATATTTGGCTGAAATATAGCTGGCGGTGAAAGGGTTAATGCAATTCGAATAACGGGCTTGGTGGGCGGAGCTTGGAGCAAATGATTGACAGAGCGTATTGTGTATAATAATCATGTGCAATATCAATTTTAAAAGCAGGTGGGCGGAGCTTGGAACAAATGATTGACAGCAGTAAGGCGCCGCGCGTGTGGTAGTCTAACTGAAGACTCGTTCTATTATTTTTCAATTTCTGATTCCAAGAGCTTGGCGTGGGTAGTCACAGCGGCTTCTTTAAAGATCCACCAGATCACGTGTCAAAATCACGGGATTCACGTCTTTTCCCTCTTATAGCTGGTATGAAATCTTGTTTTGACCAGGTTTGACTCCCATATATACCAATGCCCCCAAATTGAAAACGAAACATCGTTTTAAAAATCAGCCTCAATATAAAGTTGGGAGCATTTGTATGTGGGTCACAGCTACCCAGAAAAAACCCAAGCGACTTAATCGTGGTGGGTCAGTGTGTCTCTTTCCTTGTTTGTTTTTTTTGGGGGGGTAGCAGTGACCCACATACAAATGTCCCTAACTTCAAATTGAGGCTGTTCTTTAAAATGAAGTTTCGTTTTTTTTATTTGGGGGCATTTGTATGGGAGTCAAACCTGCTCAACACAAGATTTACCGGCTATAAGAGTGAAAACACGTGCAACCCGTGATTTTGACACGTGATCTGGTGGGTCTGTAAGTTTTTTGGTTTTGGTTTTTGGTTTTTGTTATATATTACTCACATATTACCTCACGAAAATGTTCACCGAGAGGCAACCTTCTGCTATTCTCGGGAAAGGGATAGGGTTAGGATCAGCCTAGGATTATAATAACCAAAATAAACCTAAAATAAATAAAGAAGCAGACTTTGAGATTGAGGGTCGTAAACACGGAGGGGGGTTGTCTAAAGTACACCATTGCCGTGGTCAGTAGCCTGTTCCTCGCCTTGACTTGAGGCTGTGTCAGACCAATAAGGTTAGAACACCAAGGCTACATCAAAAATGTTGTGGGGGGGGGGGGGGGGGGGGGGGGGGGGGGGGGGGGGGGGGGGGTGGGGGGGGGGGGGGGGGGGGGGGGGGGGGGGGGGGGGGGGGGGGGGGGGGGGGGGGGGGGGGGGGGTCTTTAGCCATGACAAGCTCCTAGCATAACATCACCCTTCTCGGAGTGTGGCTGCCCAGGTGGCGGGGTAGAATAATGAAGAAAAAAACCGGTCACACACTTAATGTTCTCATCCCTAGCTGGCGCAAGTTGTACCATACTGTTCAAGAGCTTCGGCTGTTGGGATGATCCCTGGAGTCTTTTAGCCAGGGAGTGACAACAACAACAACCAGTTCCTCTAGCGTTGCTCTGTTTTAGTTTCTTTGCTTTGTAACCTTGTTTCTTCGTTGTTTTGTTCGCAGGGTTTCTGAAAACGTACAGATTGTGCGTATTTACGCACGAGAGCTCTCAAATCACCCCCCTAGAATCTGAAACTGTGCGTGAGATGTACCCTTTAAAATGTCATTTAGGGGGTGAGATTAAGCGTTAAAAGTATAACGCGTGGGTCGACACAACCGTTACTGTCTTAAGCGGGCGACAGACTATGCGACTGCCTCATATGACACGATCAGGTCGTGACGTAGATCAAATTTTGCTTCCCGCACAGAAGAGGTCACAAGCCATCTGACTCGATCAGACTCGATCAGTGAAATCTAGCACCCGCCCTATTCGGCCCTGTCACCTGACTGGGCCCGACTGAGTCAGACTGATCGAGCAAGGGTGGTATGCAAATGAGGTGAAACGTCACGACCTGATCGAGTCACATGAGGCAGTCACATAGTCTGTCGCCGGCTTTATCAGTAAGTTAATGACGTTCTACGTATTTCAATCGTCTGCCACAAGTTGTCTAGGCTAGATCTAAAATTGTACTGGATCGCGCATAAAAGCCCAAATCGTTGAAAGCTCATTGTGCATGGGGTGGGGGTGAGGTTGGGGGATTTGCAGGCGATGGAGCTTCTCACATGTTTAAGAGGGGAACAGGTCAGAAACCCTGTGGCAGTGCAAAATGTTACAACGCGGCAAAATGTTACAGTTGTAACAAATTGCGTGAGGTGCCTGGGGCTCCTCGCGCAAAATGTTACAATTGTAACATTTTGACGCGTTGCAACATTTTGCACGGAAAGCCTGCGGCAAAATGTTCCAATTTTGTTAGAATTGCAACATTTTGTGCGAGGCGCCCCGGGCAAAATGTTACAACGCGTCAAAATGTTACAATTGAAAACTTTCAATCAAAGGTGGGCGCCTCGCGCAAAATGTTACAATTGTAAGAAACTGCGCTTGGCGCCCCGGGCGCCTCGCCCAAAATGTTACATTTGTAACACAATTGAAACATTTCGCCGCAGGCTTTCCGCGCAAAATGTTATAACGCGGCAAAATGTTACAATTGTAACATTTTGCCTCAGGACTTTCCGCGCAAAATGTTACAAGGCGTCATAATGTTACAACTGTAACATTTTGACGGGTTGTAACATTTTGCACTGCCACAAGCCCTGGTTTGTGAACTGCCCATACTATGCTAAGCATAGATTATTTTCGGCAATATTGGCATGAACGTTTAGTCTGCCTCTTCATGTTTACAACACACTTAGGCCGGGTTCACATTAGACGCGTAAGTTCCGTACGGAAAACCCTAAATAAGTGGAAGAAAAGAAGGATACAAGTTTACGCATAATGATAGGGGAAATTCGAATGCGTGCGCAAATCTTTTCCCTTCTTTGTTTCACTTATTTATGGATTGCGCACGGGTTTCCGCATGGAATATCCGCTTATGTGTGTACACGGCCTAAATATCAACATCTTCTTTAAATTAAATAAAAATATAATGAAAACAATCCTAGGCTGAGCCTAACCCTGTTCCTCTCCCAAAACGACAGAATGTTGCTTTTAGGCGAAACAAATTTTCATGCACAAATTAGGAGGGAGAGGGTTGGGGAAGGGGGCTGAAGTATAAGATTAAGATTAAGATTATAATTATAGTCCGTCCATAAGGGTCTCTGACCGATTGGAATCTAATCTCATCATCATCATCCATTTTTAAAACTATAGCCCCATCGACAACTAAGGCCATGTCAGGGCTGTCACCACGTTCAATCTTACCACGTATTGGAAGCATAAGACAGCCCAGATTTCTTTCAAATAAAATGTTAGTGAAAGGCTAGGATGTCTTGAATTCGCAAACTCCTTATTTTTGTTTTGTTTTTTGGGGGGGACAGAAAACCTGACTCTTCTAATACAGACCCTAATCATGATCATTAAAAACTAGAGTTGAGAACCGGTTCAGAAATCCGAACCGGTTTCAAACCGGTTTCCACTCTTCAAACCGGTTTTACCGAACCGGTTTTTTTAAAACCAGTTCTCGCATCACTAGTTTCACCTATGCAAACATATTTATTTGTCAGAATATTCACACACACGCACGCACGCGCACACATGCACACACACACACACACACACACACACACACACACACACACACACACACACACACACACACACACACACACACACACACACACACACACACACACACACACACTAAAGAAACTTATGACTTATGACACACACACACACTCAGCTCAACACTCAGTCAAAGTCCAAGCCATACACCACCACAAACTAGAAACAGCTACTCTTGGTTTACAAACACCCAGTTTGCGCTGAGATTCAGTGTTGTTTTTCGAAAAAAATGCGTTATTGTAAGTAAAATTTACTTTCAGTTTGCAGTTAAAAAACCGGTTCACAGCA
>CM065695.1:8132772-8140272 GCA_017654935.2 Phymorhynchus buccinoides | reverse complement strand
ATTGGCAAAAGAAAGCGAAATATACCAGCAGCCTAACATAGAGATATGATTTATATCCGTTTTGATTTTTAAAAAACCTCTTTCATCAAATAAGCTTTAGAATTCCCCCAATTCAGCCAAATGTTTAGCTAATTTCTTTGGCGTTTCTTACACTCCGTTAGCAGCAAACGCTCAGAGCTCGCAGGACGCTATTTTATGAAACTCACTAGCCTTCAACTGTGGCAAACTTCGTCAACACATCATCTCCTGGGCCTGTAGTCATGACTGCGGCTAACACAACTAATCAGGGATGGAAAATGCAAATTAGTCTAGATCTAAACTACCAATCCGATGGGCGGTTTAGACTAATTTGCATGTTCTATCCCGGATTTAGTTGTCTTAGCCGCAGTCATGACTACAGGCCCTGCAGTTGATGGCTAATGGTCGGTCGTTGGTCTTTGAATCAAGCGCTTTTGTCAGGTTTTGTGGTGAGTCATTGTGTCCTCCATACGAGGGCCTCTCGTCATATTCTGCAATGTGGAGATTCTGGCGATGTCACAAACACGTAAACAATGTCACGAGATAGACCTTCTTTTTGTATATAAATACTTGTGTCACATACTTTCATTATTTCCCACCATGAGCCGTTGAGCAATGCAACATGTCCGCCAAGGTGAACGTTGATCTTAGGCTCTGAAAATCTTTTTAAACGCCAAGATTTTCGATCAATTAAACGTGCGCTGCTTATGCTCAAAACAAGCCTTCAAACAAAGGTACTATACGTCAATAAACTGTTTGGGGGGACCCTGTCCGTTCATAAATAAAAGAGTTTACATCTGGCTCAGTAATGTTCAGTTAGGCAGAAGAACGTTAGAAGAACATGACCGTTACAATCATCCAGTGACCATTGTGACTGTTAAAGGTGGACCATGACGGATGAGTTTTTGCAAGAAACACGTCGAGATCACCAGAAAGACAGCCTTTGCAAGGATAGGAACACTCACTTTGCTCTGGTTTCCTAGAAATCAAACCGTCACAACGGCGATTCCTACTGGGCAAACATATCGGAGAGAGAAACCATTCTGAATGGGGTGGGTGGAGTCCACTCATTATGGTTGAAGCTTTTTCTTCTTTGTAGTGCAGTGAAAAAAAAGGACCTATTTCCTTTGTTGTGAACAAAACTCCTTTTGGTCAGCTGTATACAATTTTTTAAAAACCTAAATCAGATAAAATTGCTTGTATTGTGAAAATTTCATGCAAACGATTTGGTCTAACTCAGGCGGCCATTAGAAAAGAGAAGACACATACACATGCCTTCTCTTTCACTGAAATAATTTGACCTCCAGCACCTCCGCCAAGGAGGAATCGCCGATTTGAGGGTTTGATTTCCAGGAAACCAGAGCAAAGTGAGTATTGCGATCTCTGTAAAGGGTGTTTTCATGGTGATCTCGATGTGTGTCTTGAAAAACCTCATCCGTCAGGGTGCCCCTTTAAAATCAAAGTCAGTGTAAAGCCTCTTGTAGGAAATAATCTCTGGATATTAAGTGGTCAT
The DNA here is from genome assembly GCA_017654935.2 of Phymorhynchus buccinoides. Taxonomy (NCBI): domain Eukaryota; kingdom Metazoa; phylum Mollusca; class Gastropoda; order Neogastropoda; family Raphitomidae; genus Phymorhynchus; species Phymorhynchus buccinoides. The sequence continues at coordinate 8,138,741 of CM065695.1, read as the reverse complement.
GAGATCGAAAACATAATGACCATTTCATCAGGGAGCCTTGCTACAATCTTGCTAGAACACCTGGGCATGTGGAAACGTTAAAATGGATGGTGCAACATCTGTCTGTCAGTACGATATAAATATTTAAAGAAACAAGCAACAAATATCGGTTTGTAGGTTTTGAACAGAAAGGCAGCGTCCTTGTTCCGAATGAGACATTATTATCAGTAACATTTTCACAGAAAACAGAGCAATAGCAAAACAAATAAAATTAAAATAATAATCGCCTTGATTTTCTGTGAAGATTTGGATCTATGGCTCCAGTATTATGAAAAAATAATCGCCTTGATTTTTGTGAAGATTTGGATCTATGGCTCCAGTATTATGAAAAAATAATCGCCTTGATTTTTGTGAAGATTTGGATCTATGGCTCCAGTATTATGAAAAAATAATCGCCTTGATTTCTGTGAAGATTTGGATCTATGGCTCCAGTATTGTGAAAAAATAATCGCCTTGATTTCTGTGAAGATTTGGATCTATGGCTCCAGTATTGTGAAAAAATAATCGCCTTGATTTCTGTGAAGATTTGGATCTATGGCTCCAGTATTATTGTGAAAAAATAATCGCCTTGATTTCTGTGAAGATTTGGATCTATGGCTCCAGTATTATAAAAAAATAATTGCCTTGATTTTTCTGTGAAGATTTGGATCTATGGCTCCGGTATTATCGGTACATTTTCACAGAAAACAGAGCAATAGGAAATTTTTATCCAAAAACAAATAATAATCGCCTTGATTTTCTGTGAAGATTTGGATCTATGGCTCCAGTATTATGAAAGAATAATCGCCTTAATTTTCTGTGAAGATATGGATCTATGGCTCCAGTATTATCAGTACATTTTCGCAGAAAACAGAGCAATAGCAAAATTTATCACACAAACAAAAATAATCGCCTTGATTTTCTGTGAACATTTGGATCTATGGCTCCAGTATTATGAAAAAATAATCGCCTTGATTTTCTGTGAACAGTTGGATCTATGGCTCCAGTATTATGAAAAAATAATCGCCTTGATTTTCTGTGAACATTTGGATCTATGGCTCCAGTATTTTGAAAAAATAATCGCCTTGATTTTCTGTGAGGATCTGGATCTATGGCTCCAGTATTATCGGCACATTTTCACAGAAAACAGAGCATTAGCAAAATTTATCAAGCAAATAATCGCCTTGATTTTCTGTGAAGATCTGGATCTATAATGGCTCCAGTTTCTCTCCCAGAGAGAAGAGCTGTCATTGCAGATTGAAACATAAGTATCTTTTTTATCTTTAAAAAAATGCCTTTTTGGATTTGCCGTCCAAGCACTGGCACCCAATTTCCCCTTACTTTATTGCAGCAACGCAAGTGTGTAGAGTGGTACAGTGGTATCGCGTTCGCTTCGTGTCAAGTAAACCCGAGTTCGAACCTGGGTTACAGGGGATTTTTTCCTCTCATTCTGCACTAGGCCTTAACGGTCTGAACGTGGAGTCTTTCGGATGAGACGATAAACCGAGGTCCCGTGTGCCCATGCACTTAGCATACGTTAAACCCAGTGGCAACGAAAAAGTTGTCATTTGGTAAAAATTTACCCCCCTCTCTCATCAGTGGCAAAAATCGCATGCAAAAAAAAAAAAAAAAAAAAAAAAAATTGGGTGGCGCGCCTCTGGCAGCGACGCGCTCTCCAGGTGGGAGCAACCCGAATTTCACAGAGGCGCCTCTGTGACTATAAAGTACCTAATACCTAAAAAAAAAAAAAGTGACCTCACTGCAGCAGCTACAGGAGGTCTTCAGCTTTGGACATTTTGCAAGAAAAACAAGTACTTATACATAGTTCAGAGTTCAGTTTGTCTCCTACCCATATCGTTTTCAAACTGAGCCCCTTGTGACCATCTTCCTATTATGTTACGTGAAGCGCTGCTGAAAGGGGAAGCACAAATGTGACCCAGCACCACGAAAGGGACATTAAGTCGCTGGGCTAGTTTCTCACAAACAGGTTTGCAAAGTCAAAAGTGTCATTTTTTTACAAATCAATTTTGAGTTATACGTATATGGCCTCTAAGTATTTTTTTAAAAAGTGCTTTAAAATTAGAAGGTTGATGCATTTTCTTAGGATAGGCTAGACAGTGGTTTCTCAAAATAGACTACAGTCACCTTACCAAATCTAAATGCTCATAGCTCTGCAACAGGAAAGGATACAAGAATGTTTTTTGGCTCACGTCGTTTTTTAAAACAAAGTGAGTCTATAGTATCGTACATGTTCGGTTGTGTGTCTGTGTGTATGTGTGTGTGTGTGTGTGTGTGTGTTGCGTCCGTGGCCCCGACCTTTAACCTTAACTCAAACCTTAACGTTGTCATTTTCTCTAAACATATAAGGCGTTAGAGGGTTAAAGTTAGCAGGATACTTGATTTTGACGTGAGCCTTCAAGTCACGACGATCAAAGCAGTCAGATACATTGATAAAGAACAAAATAAAGATAAGGTTGTGCAACCTTGAACCTTGACTCAGTCACACTCTTCAAACTAAAGAAGACTCTCACTCTCCACTGAAACTTTAACGTTGTCATTTTCTCAAAAAAACATAAGATGTTAGAGGGTTAAAGTTAGCAGGATACTTGATTTTGACGTGAGCCTTCAAGTCATGACGATCAAAGCAGTCAGATACATCGGTAAGGAACAAAAGAAAGAAAATCATTTGTTGTAACTGTTGTGTTGTACCGAGTAGGAGATACATACTGGAAAGAAGACTCTCCATTAGATATACAAAAACGCTCTTTAAAAAGAAACACAAGACTTCAGGTGTGTACAAATAGGTACATTTTAACGTCGTCAACTTATATTTTCTGTAACAAATGGATGTACCGAGTGTGTGCGTTGACGGCCCGGTTGTTTAGCTTTTATTTGCGCCTTTGAGTAACGGTTGTTCGTGTTCATTTGCCCATCATCTCTGCGCATAACTTCCTAGGCCTAGAGTCCATGCCTTACCTCATAATCAAGACGACGTACTTAACATTTAGCCCACATTCATTTCAGTCTTGAAAAAAAAATACGGAAAATCCAGGGTTCGTCGATTTCACTGCCTTCGACGTACGAATCCTTTGTTAGTCCTAGACGATTGATCACCATGAGCAAAGACTGTACAGGGGAAGATAAACATGGATGAGCTTGCTGGCTGTGACCTTGACCTTTGCTTTGTGGCAGAGAGGGGGGGGGGGAATTAACGAAACGAAAATAAAATATTAGGACTAATATAAAATATCTTACAGAAATGTAGATGATGTGGAACAAGTTTTCATCGCATGAACGATCAGTTTAAAACAGTAACAGATCACGCAACTTCAATTATTAATTTTCTAAGAGTAAGAGGCTTAGACCCACAGGCAAAGACTAGGCCTACTACAGGTGTCCGTAGACCCCCCTTACCCCGGTGGGGGGGGATTGGTCACTATGTTTTTTCTGAAAGCTTGGTCAATATGCTTTTCAATTTTACTTGTTTGCCAAAAATAAAAATAGGGCTCCACTATGTTACATGCGCATACATATAATTAAATTTTAAAGAAAGGGGTAGGGGTGCATAGAAATAATTTTAATTTACACAGTAAAATAAAAATTAATTCTGTTTTCAGATGCACAAGTGTCTACATAACAGTATTCTCTCTATACAGGCATGGGAATTGTCATGGGAATTCCCATGCCTGCTATAGTAATAAAAATCAGACGTGAGCCTTGCAGGCTTTGCCTCTTGTTATATCTTTAGAAAGAGAATTGCCTGAAGTTTTCAACTGTGCCATTTTATCAGAATGGTCAGTTGGACACTAAATTTCGCTTTCTTGGTGCTGGGTCACAGATATAGAAAGTTGAAGATGTGTTAGCGTTCGCAGAGGGCACTAGTTGTTGTTTTTATATATAACCCAGTCGACCTGGACTGGTGCCATAACCGTTTGGTTCGAAAGGATAGCAAAAGTGCGTATGTTCTACTAGTGAGGGATACGTCTAAAATTTGGACTAGCCAGAAGGAGGATGCACACTGCCAGTTCTCCACATTGCCAAACATAATGAGAGGCCCTCGAATTTGAAACCATTGACTTTATTTTCTATCTGCAGCGCAAAGTTGATAAGTTAGCTTTGATATTTTTTCTTTCTTTCTTTCTTTCTTTCTTTCCTTCTGGTTTTTTTAATTTTCCTTCTTCTTCTTTTTTCCCGTTTGAGGAGATTACAGTAAGATTGGCCTGGAAACAAAAATGGCTCGGAACAAAACTTGGTGAACTTTGGGGGAAATAAGATCCAAAGGTGATCTCACCGCTTCCGGTGAGAAAGTTGTTATGTATCTGTTGTTTGTAGTTTGCTGAGTCAACTGTTGTTGTTTTTTGTCTCCCCTGTCAAAAAATAAAGGATACTATATAAACCCGTGCTCCGCACGGCAGCACCCCTCCCTTCCGCCCACTCACCCGTGCTCCGCACGGCAGCATGAAGCATCTGCGCTTCCTAGCTTCGCTTGGGGTTTCCCCTATCCTGCTTTCCCCCTCCCCGTATCATTCCCGCCCCCCCCCCCCCCCCTCTGCCCACCCCCAGCTTTCCAAACTTCCAGAAGGTACTCGCCTCCCTCGTCTCCTTCCTAGCTTCGCTTGGGGTTTCCCCTATCCTGCTTTCCCCCTCCCCGTGTTTCCCCCCCCCCCCCTCCGCCCACCCCCAGCTTTCCCCTCCCTGGGCTGCGCCCCCCTCCCTTCCGCCCACTCCCCTCTCCTTTAAAAAAAAGATGAAAAGCCCCACCCCCCAAAAAAAACCAAAATGTGGCTAGGGGTAGACTCGAACCCGCGACCTACACGACCTACACGACCTACGGATTTGCGACTCAGCGTCCTAACAAATCGAGCTATTATAAGGCTTATTACATGTATTATTAAGGCTTCGTCGAAAGTCGCTGTAAAACAAACGCGGATTCGCAATCGTTTGTGGCGTGCGACAATTTTGGACCGACCGACAGACCGACAAAGTGAGTTATAGGTTTGTAGCTTAAGCCACAAACAAAAATCATTATAAGAGAAAGAAGGGAAAGCAGTCAAGTCGGACCAGGAGATGCAGCTTCGAAATAATGCCAATTGACACGCGAGCAACATTTTGCCTTCAAAATCAACTTTCAAAAGCAAACTTTTTAATACGATCTAGCGGAATAAATAGACGAAGCGCGTATTTTGACCCGCATCGCGAGCGAAAGTCCGACATTTACGCGATACTCGAGTTTTTAGGGTCCCCTCCTCCCTTAGCGGATTTAATATAGATAATAGTCCCTAATTTTTTTAAAAATGAAACTGTGGTTCGAGAACCATCTGAGAGATATTGCTTCGTTCAAATTTAGAGTTGATCTGGCCAGCAGTTAAGAGGGTCTTCAGAGAAGAAGAAACTCTAGGGAGAGCTGGACATGAAAACAGGAAGTCTTCAGAGAAGAGAGAAACTCTAGGGAGAGCTGGACATGAAAAAAGGAGGTCTTCAGAGAAGAGAGAAACTCTAGGGAGAGCTGGGCATGAAAACAGGAGGTCTTCAGAGAAGAGAGAAACTCTAGGGAGAGCTGGGCATGAAAACAGGAGGTCTTCAGAGAAGAGAGAAACTCTAGGGAGAGCTGGACATGAAAACAAGAGGTCTTCAGAGAAGAGAGAAACTCTAGGGAGAGATGGACATGAAAACAGAAGGTCTTCAGAGAAGAAGAAACTCTAGGGAGAGCTGAACATGAAAACAGGAGGTCTTCAGAGAAGAAGAAACTCTAGGGAGAGCTGGACATGAAAACAGGAGGTCTTCAGAGAAGAAGAAACTCTAGGGGAGAGCTGGGCATGAAAACAGGAGGTCTTCAGAGAAGAGATAAACTCTAGGGAGAGCTGGACATGAAAACAGGAGGTCTTAAGAGAAGAGAGAAACTCTAGGGAGAGCTGGACATGAAAACAGGAGGTCTTCAGAGAAGAGAGAAA
>CM065695.1:8110272-8120272 GCA_017654935.2 Phymorhynchus buccinoides | reverse complement strand
ACATAACTAAAAGTTGATAATGTACAAATCAGCTTTGTTAGAAAAAACCACGAAATGTATTTTCGGATGACATACATGGTTCTAACAACATGAGGTCCAAACATAAATTACGAACAATAAAAGATGTGCAATAAGTAAGAAACAAGCCCCCCCCCCCCCCCCCACACACACACACACACACACACACAAAGAAGAAGAAGAAGAAGAAGAAGAATTTGTACAAAGACAATAGGATTCTACCCTGTGTAATATTGTGGGTTCCTCTAATAAATCAGATAATCCATTAGCAGATGCAGACCAATCTGGTCCCCCAGATACGCAATGCGTGCTAGGGACGTATTTGTGTCTGTGTGTGTCCTGTGTGTGTCTGTGTGTGTCTGTGTGTGTCAGTGTGTGTCTGTGTGTGTGTGTGTGTGTGTGTGTGTGTGTGTGTGTGTGTGTGTGTGTGTGTGTGTGTGTGTGTGTGTGTGTGTGTGTGTGTGTGTGTGTGTGTGTGGTGTGTGTGTGTGTGTGTGTGTGTGTTGTAAAACCCTAAAACTGGGTGGTTGGGTCTGCGCACATCCGCAAAAATGGGTGGGTGTAAAAAAACTGGGTGGCTATTTTGGCCACCCATTTTGTTCTGTGTGTGTGTGTGTGTGTGTGTGTGTGTGTGTGTGTGTGTGTGTGTGTGTGTGTGTGTGTGTGTGTGTGTGTGTGTGTGTGTGTGTGTGTGTGTGTGTGTGTGTGTGTGTGTGTGTGTGTGTGTGTGTGTGTGTGTGTGTGTGTGTGTGTGTGTGTGTGTGTGTGTGTGTGTGTGTGTGTGTGTATGTCTTGTGTGTGTGTGTGTCTGTGTGTGTGTGTGTGTGTGTGTGTGTGTGTCTGTGTGTGTGTGTGTCTGTGTATGTGTGTGCTTGTGTGTCTGTGTGACTGTGTGTAGGTGGGTGCGCAAAGTCAAACGCTAGCCTAACATTTCTCTTTGAAGATGAAACAACCTACCCATACAATACAATGCTTAAATGTTGTTTTCTTGCGGTTACTATTAATATTAGTGCAGTGCAGTGAACCTTGTAGGACACCGGGCCATTAAGATGCCAGCACTTTTTTCCTTTCTATCGGCCACTGCAACGACCACCTTTTGCCAGAGTGAATGCCCTTGGTGGGTTGGGGGGAAGATGGTTGAATACTGACCAAACAAGGGAGTACCTCTCGCCAATAACCCAGAGTGAATGCCCTTGGTGGGTTGGGGGAAGATGGTTGAGTACTGACCAAACAAGGGATTAACTCTCGCCAATAACCCTATTTGATGCCACTTAATGGCTGCCTTTTGCAAGAGTGAATGCCCTTGGTGGGTGGGGGAAGATGGTTGAGTACTGACCAAACAAGGGTATAACTCTCGCCAATAACCCTATTTGATGCCACTTATGGCTGCCTTTTGCAAGAGTGAATGCCCTTGGTGGGTGGGGGAAGATGGTTGAGTACTGACCAAACAAGGGTATAACTCTCGCCAATAACCCTATTTGATGCCACTTAATGGCTGCCTTTTGCAAGAGTGAATGCCCTTGGTGGGTGGGGGGAAGATGGTTGAGTACTGACCAAACAAGGGTATAACTCTCGCCAATAACCCTATTTGATGCCACTTAATGGCTGCCTTTTGCAAGAGTGAATGCCCTTGGTGGGTTGGGGGGAAGATGGTTGAGTACTGACCAAACAAGGGTATAACTCTCGCCAATAACCCTATTTGATGCCACTTATTGGCTGCCTTTTGCAAGAGTGAATGCCCTTGGTGGGTGGGGGGAAGATGGTTGAGTACTGACCAAACAAGGGTATAACTCTCGCCAATAAGCCTATTTGATGCCACTTATTGGCTGCCTTTTGCAAGAGTGAATGCCCTTGGTGGGTTGGGGGGAAGATGGTTGAGTACTGACCAAACAAGGGTATAACTCTCGCCAATAAGCCTATTTGATGCCACTTATTGGCTGCCTTTTGCAAGAGTGAATGCCCTTGGTGGGTTGGGGGAAGATGGTTGAGTACTGACCAAACAAGGGAATAACTCTCGCCAATAACCCTATTTGAGGCCACTTAATGGCTGCCTTTTGCAAGAGTGAATGCCCTTGGTGGGTTGGGGGAAAATGGTTGAGTACTGACCAAACAAGGGTATAACTCTCGCCAATAACCCTATTTGAGGCCACTTAATGGCTGCCTTTTGCAAGAGTGAATGCCCTTGGTGGGTTGGGGGGAAGATGGTTGAGCACTGACCAAACAAGGGAATAACTAGCCAATAACCCTATTTGAGACCACTGCAGAGACCACATTTTGCAAGAGTGAATGCCCTTGGTGGGTGGGGGGGAGATGGTTGAGTACTGACCAAACAAGGGCATAACTCTCGCCAATAACCCTATTTGAGGCCGCTGCAAAGACCACCTTTTGCAAGAGTGAATGCCCTTGGTGGGTGGGGGGAGATGGTTGAGTACTGACCAAACAAGGGACTAACTCTCGCCGATAACCCTATTTGAGGCCACTGAATGGCTGCCCTTTTGCAAGAGTGAATGCCCCTGTTGGACACTGATCAACAAGGGCTTAACTCTTGCAGTCAAGGGCGTTGATAACCCTAGTTGCAGTGGCCAATGCGCCCTACTCAACAAACACGGAGTCACTCGGTTCAACTGGCGCCAACTCCCTTCGAACGTGGATAATGTTGTTATATTTATAGCATTTTTGTATGTAATTAATAACCAGTAAGAAGTTCTGTAATAACGTAGTCACAGCTGTTTTGGGGTTGGCCTTTTTTCGACCGATTTTTTTGTTTGTGGCTCAAGCCACAAACCTATAACTCACTTTGTCGGTCGGTCGGTCGGTCTGTCGGTCCAAAATTGTCGCACATTTTGACAAAATTGTCGCACTTCAAATCGAGGCTACACTTCTGGCCGCTCTTTAAAATGATGTATTTTAAAAGCGTACAAAATAATAAACATACGTAATACAGACACTACAACAGACACGACGAGTATGCGGTGCTTCTTTCGATGAGTATAAGTAGGATACATAGTTTTAAATAAATGTTTTCCAAAAGATATAAAAAGTTAGGAAATGGTGCAGAGAGAACATTGTGGTTTACAGATTACAATTATTGAAAAGCCAGGGGAGGTGACTCATGATTGGAGTGGTAAAAATAGACCGCGTGCCACAAACTATTGCGATTTCGCGCTTGTTTTTCCTTCTGCCTTGTAGTGGGTGTGCGTGGTTTCATCGCACACGGTTCTTTGTTTGCTTGATTGGTTGATTCATTGATTGGTTGATTCATTGATTGGTTGATTCATTGATTGGTTGATTCATTGATTGGTTGATTCATTGATTGGTTGATTCATTGATTGGTTGATTCATTGATTGGTTTGATTCATTGATTGGTTGATTCATTGATTGGTTGATTCATTGATTGCGTTGTGGGGGGAGGGGAGGGGGAGGGGTTGGGGAGGAGTGGGTTAGCAGCTTAGGGGATGGGGAGAGGGGGGCGAGGGGGGAGAGGGGGGCGAGGGGGGGGCGGGGGGGGGGGAACAAACGTGGCATTATAAAACATACTGTTTTTCCAAGTTCTGTTACACTTCAAAGAATCAAAGTGTTTTGATGGGAATTAAAACGCTTTTTTTATTTGAAAAAAAAGGGGAAGCTCTTTTCATTACATATTATAATCTTTCTTTTTTTCAATTACAGTTTATTTTACAAGAAAAATGGACAAGACTCGCATTCCTCTTAGGCGACTAAAATGAACCAATGACCTTGGCCTTTGACCTTTAACATGTTGTTTTTGCCCTGGCCATATCTTTCAGTTTCACAGTTTCACAGTTACGGTCCCCACATTTTGGCATGTTGGTGTATAAGCCTAAGGCGATATGGAATCTAGGGTGACTTTTACTCTCTTGACCTTAATCTTGACCTTTGACCTTGAACATCCGTCAATTATTTGTTTGGGGCCATATCTTTTATGTTCTAGCAGATGCAGTCCCCAAATTTGACAAGTAGGTAGACCAGCTTGAGATCATAAGGAGTGCTAAGTATTGATCGCCTTGGGGACCATGATGATCTTGACCTTTGACCTTGAATTGGTGTCTGTCAAAAATGAACCGCTACACGGATTCGCTTAAAATGTTGTAGGGTGATATATCACATCAAGCGGATGAGTCCAGCATAGAAACAAACATTTTCAAAACAATTTGGCATTTAGATCTATCTCCAAAACCACGACTGAGCCTTGAAGGCTTTGCCTCTTGGTGGGGTTTTTTTTGGTTGGTTTGTTTGCTTACTACTTATATCAATCAAATGCTTACGTTGATCTTTTTTCTTTTTAATATTTTTTGACACAAAGCACATGACACATTGTTCTCTCTTACTTTACTTCTACACAAAACACATGACACACTGTTCTCTCTTACTTTACTTCTACACAAAACACATGACACACTGTTCTCTCTCTCTTTACTTCTACACAAAACACATGATACACTGTTCTCTCTCTTACTTTACTTCTACACAAAACACATGATACACTGTTCTCTCTTACTTTACTTCTACACAAAACACATGATACACTGTTCTCTCTCTCTTTACTTCTACACAAAACACATGACACACTGTTCTCTCTTACTTTACTTCTACACAAAACACATGACACACTGTTCTCTCTCTCTTTACTTCTACACAAAACACATGGTACACTGTTCTCTCATCTTTACTTCTACACAAAACACATGACACATTGTTCTCTCTTACTTTACTTCTACACAAAACACATGACACACTGTTCTCTCTTACTTTACTTCTACACAAAACACATGATACACTGTTCTCTCTCTCTTTACTTCTACACAAAACACATGACACACTGTTCTCTCTCTCTTTACTTCTACACAAAACACATGACACACTGTTCTCTCTCTTTACTTCTACACAAAACACATGACACACTGTTCTCTCTTACTTTACTTCTACACAAAACACATGATACACTGTTCTCTCTCTCTTTACTTCTACACAAAACACATGATACACTGTTCTCTCTTACTTTACTTCTACACAAAACACATGATACACTGTTCTCTCTCTCTTTACTTCTACACAAAACACATGATACACTGTTCTCTCTCTCTTTACTTCTACACAAAACACATGATACACTGTTCTCTCTTACTTTACTTCTACACAAAACACATGATACACTGTTCTCTCTTACTTTACTTCTACACAAAACACATGACACACTGTTCTCTCTTACTTTACTTCTTCACAAAACACATGACACACTGTTCTCTCTCTCTTTACTTCTACACAAAACACATGATACACTGTTCTCTCTCTCTTTACTTCTACACAAAACACATGACACACTGTTCTCTCTCTCTTTACTTCTACACAAAACACATGACACACTGTTCTCTCTCTTTACTTCTACACAAAACACAATAGACTGTTCTCTGTTACTTTACTTCTACACAAAACACATGACACACTGTTCTCTCTCTCTTTACTTCTACACAAAACACATGATACACTGTTCTCTCTCTTTACTTCTACACAAAACACATGACACACTGTTCTCTACTTTACTTCTACACAAAACACATGACACACTGTTCTCTCTCTCTTTACTTCTACACAAAACACATGACACACTGTTCTCTCTACTTTACTTCTACACAAAACACATATAGACTGTTCTCTGTTCTTTACTTCTACACAAAACACATGATACACTGTTCTCTCTCTCTTTACTTCTACACAAAACACATGATACACTGTTCTCTCTCTCTTTACTTCTACACAAAACACATGATACACTGTTCTCTCTCTCTTTACTTCTACACAAAACACATGATACACTGTTCTCTCTCTCTTTACTTCTACACAAAACACATGATACACTGTTCTCTCTCTCTTTACTTCTACACAAAACACATGACACACTGTTCTCTCTCTCTTTACTTCTACACAAAACACATGATACACTGTTCTCTCTCTCTTTACTTCTACACAAAACACATGACACACTGTTCTCTCTCTCTTTACTTCTACACAAAACACATGATACACTGTTCTCTCTCTCTTTACTTCTACACAAAACACATGGTACACTGTTCTCTCTCTCTTTACTTCTACACAAAACACATGACACACTGTTCTCTCTTACTTTACTTCTACACAAAACACATGATACACTGTTCTCTCTTACTTTACTTCTACACAAAACACATGATACACTGTTCTCTCTCTCTTTACTTCTACACAAAACACATGACACACTGTTCTCTCTCTCTTTACTTCTACACAAAACACATGACACACTGTTCTCTCTCTCTTTACTTCTACACAAAACACATGACACACTGTTCTCTCTTACTTTACTTCTACACAAAACACATGACACACTGTTCTCTCTCTCTTTACTTCTACACAAAACACATGACACATTGTTCTCTCTTACTTTACTTCTACACAAAACACATGACACACTGTTCTCTCTCTCTTTACTTCTACACAAAACACATGACACACTGTTCTCTCTCTCTTTACTTCTACACAAAACACATGACACACTGTTCTCTCTTACTTTATTTCTACACAAAACACATGACACACTGTTCTCTCTTACTTTACTTCTACACAAAACACATGACACATTGTTCTCTCTTACTTTACTTCTACACAAAACACATGACACACTGTTCTCTCTCTCTTTACTTCTACACAAAACACATGATACACTGTTCTCTCTCTTTACTTCTACACAAAACACATGACACACTGTTCTCTCTCTCTTTACTTCTACACAAAACACATGACACACTGTCTCTCTCTCTTTACTTCTACACAAAACACATGATACACTGTTCTCTCTTACTTTACTTCTACACAAAACACATGATACACTGTTCTCTCTTACTTTACTTCTACACAAAACACATGACACACTGTTCTCTCTTACTTTACTTCTACACAAAACACATGATACACTGTTCTCTCTCTCTTTACTTCTACACAAAACACATGACACACTGTTCTCTCTCTCTTTACTTCTACACAAAACACATGACACACTGTTCTCTCTCTCTTTACTTCTACACAAAACACATGATACACTGTTCTCTCTCTACTTTACTTCTACACAAAACACATGACACACTGTTCTCTCTCTCTTTACTTCTACACAAAACACATGATACACTGTTCTCTCTCTCTTTACTTCTACACAAAACACATGACACACTGTTCTCTCTTACTTTACTTCTACACAAAACACATGACACACTGTTCTCTCTCTCTTTACTTCTACACAAAACGTCAACACACTGTTCTCTCTCTCTTTACTTCTACACAAAACACATGACACACTGTTCTCTCTTACTTTACTTCTACACAAAACACATGACACACTGTTCTCTCTCTCTTTACTTCTACACAAAACACATGACACACTGTTCTCTCTCTCTTTACTTCTACACAAAACACATGATACACTGTTCTCTCTCTCTTTACTTCTACACAAAAACACATGACACACTGTTCTCTCTCTCTTTACTTCTACACAAAACACATGACACACTGTTCTCTCTCTCTTTACTTCTACACAAAACACATGACACACTGTTCTCTCTCTTACTTTACTTCTACACAAAACACATGACACACTGTTCTCTCTCTCTTTACTTCTACACAAAACACATGACACACTGTTCTCTCTCTCTTTACTTCTACACAAAACACATGACACACTGTTCTCTCTCTCTTTACTTCTACACAAAACACATGACACACTGTTTCTCTCTCTTACTTCTACTTCTTACACAAAACACATGATACACTGTTCTCTCTCTTTACTTCTACACAAAACACATGATACACTGTTCTCTCTCTTTACTTCTACACAAAACACAATACACTGTTCTCTGTTACTTTACTTCTACACAAAACACATGACACACTGTTCTCTCTCTCTTTACTTCTACACAAAACACATGACACACTGTTCTCTCTTACTTTACTTCTACACAAAACACATGATACACTGTTCTCTCTCTCTTTACTTCTACACAAAACACATGACACACTGTTCTCTCTCACTTTACTTCTACACAAAACACATGACACACTGTTCTCTCTCTCTTTACTTCTACACAAAACACATGATACACTGTTCTCTCTCTCTTTACTTCTACACAAAACACATGACACACTGTTCTCTCTCTTCTTTTTTTTTTTCTTTCTTCTTTTTTTATCAAAGCTATGTGAACTGTTCCTGAGTTTCGGTACACAAAATAATAAGTTTTTTCCTAAGAGTAACAACCGTTTTTCTTTCTTGTCTGATTAAACAGAATATTAATTGTTTTTCCTCCTCCCCCCCCCTCTGCCCCCTCCCCCCCCCCCCCCCCCTCCCCCTCCCCCCTCCCCCCCCTCCCCCCCTCCCCCCTCCCCCCTCCCCCCTCCCCCTCCCCCCCCCCCCCCCCCCAACATTTTTACTGCATTTTCTGCTTTTATATAATTATGTTCCTGAGTTTCGGTACAACAAATAATAAGTTTTTTCCTAAGAGTAACAATCGTTTTTCTTTCTTGTCTGATTAAACAGAATATTGTTTTCCTCCCCCCCCCCCCTCCCCCCCTCCCCCCCACCCCCCCCCTCCCCCCCAACATTTTACTGCATTTTCTGCTTTTATATAATTATTTAGTAAAAACAAATTAAGTTTCTTTTTTAAGTTTCTTTTCTTTTCAATCAAATCAGTTAAAGGTGGACTCGGACGGATGAGTTTTTTTGAAAGAAACACGTCGAGATCACCAGAAAGACAGCCTTTTCAAGGATCCGAACACTCACTTTGCTCTGGTTTCTTATAAATTAAACCGTCAAAACGGCGATTCCTCCTTGGTGGAGATGCCGGAGAGAGTAGCCAGTTTGGATGGGGTGGGTGGAGGTCACTCATTGTGGTTGAAGCGCTTTTTTTTTTTGTAGTGCAGTAAAAAAAAAAAAAAAAAAAGAAGGAGCTATTTCCTTTGTTGTGAGCGAAACTCCTTTAGATAAAAATAAATAAAAAAAGAAAGAAAAAAGGCTTGTATTGCGAAAAGTTCGTGCAATCGATTTGGTCTAAACACAGGCGGCCATTCAAAAAGAGACGGCAAACGCCTTCTCTTTGGGTGAAATAATTTGACTTCCAGCACCTCCGCCAAGGATCGAGGAATCGCCTTTTTGACGGTTTGATTTCTGGGAAACCAGAGCAAAGTGAGTGTTGCGATCTCTGTAAACGGTGTTTTCCTGCTGATCTGGACGTGTTTCTTGCAAAAACTCATCGGTCAGGGTGCCCCTTTATGAAGAAGCCTAGCCTCCAAAGCAAAAGAGCTGTCAGTGACACGGACACTCCTTCCTTTACAGAATCAACAGGTGTCCCTTGTAGACTGGTTGACCCCTGCTGCGTACTGGCTGCTACTGTAATTAATTAAACAAAATAATATTATTTTTAAACAATAGAGCGTTAAGACGTAGTAGTAGCAGTAGTAGTAGTAGTAGTAGTAGTAGTAGTAGTAGTAGTAGTAGTAGTAGTAGTAGTAGTAGTAGTAGTAGTAGTAGTAGCAGTAGTAGTAGTAGTAGTAGTAGTACATGTTGTAGTAGTAGTAGTAGTAGTAGTAGTAGTAGTAGTAGTAGTAGTAGTAGTAGTAGTAGTAGTAGTAGTAGTAGTAGTAGTAGTAGTAGTAGTAGAGTAGATAGTAGTAGTAGTAGTAGTAGTAGTAGTAGTAGTAGTAGTAGTAGTAGTAGTAGTAGTAGTAGTAGTAGTAGTAGTAGTAGTAGTAGTAGTAGTAGTAGTAGTAGTAGTAGTAAAGGGACTGGCTTCTGCCTAATCCTCACGGCTTATAAAACGTCCGATCCCAAAAAAATATTCTTTAACCCTTTCGCCGCCAGCCACATTTCAGCCAAAAATGTCCATTAAATTTACCTGGGTACAGAACAAAATCCATCTGCAGTATTGGGGATTCTTCTGTAACATACATA
>CM065695.1:8082772-8087772 GCA_017654935.2 Phymorhynchus buccinoides | reverse complement strand
TAAAGAGATCACAGGTATATTGCGGGCCCAGCCTGTCCCAGTCACCCTACCCTGCTAAACAACACACACACACACACACACACACACACACACACAACACACACACACACACACACACACACACACACACACACACACACACACACACCTTCCTTGCTCTATATAACCCGGCAACACAGCAACTCTCTCTCTCAACTATCGACTCTCTCTCTCAACTCGCTCCAACCGCAGAGACCAGACCAGGCACACCTATATAATATATACCTACCTACCTCACTACTACAATACTGACAGATTTGAATTATCCACCACCACCACCAAAGAGAGTTTGCCAGCAAAAAAAAAAACCGCTCCTAAAACTCTTTCATCTTGGCGCCGAGTTTTTCGTCTTCGTAAGTTTTTGGGGTTTTGTTTGGAACTGCTTTCAAAGACCCTTTGCCGCCAGTTACACCTTTTACTACTACTACTACTACAACTACTACGACAATCTACTCGCACAGGTGTTCGGTCGCTCGTTCGAAGGCCTTACCCGTAACCCAACCCTACACTACCACCCTACCCTATCTAACCGGCTAATCCTTTTGCGCCGTTGCCGCCGCCCTTCAAGCTCAGTCAGAGTACAATACATCACAGTTCAGCCCCGCCGTTTCGTCAATCAAAAAGCTTCCAACTGTCGTGTGAACGAACTCAGAGCCCGCCGCCTCTACAAGTACAAGCTTCATACAAGCAAACGTGTGTGTAAGCAGCAAAGGCTAGCTAAAAAGACTAGACCCAGCTGTTTTTTGAAAGAAGTGCAACTATCGCGAATCCTTATCATTTATAAAAGAGAGAAAGGCAAAAAGAACTTGGAGCTGTCTGCAAAAAGCAGAATTAGAATCAGAAACTTTTGGTGAGGTGAAAATAACTTCGTTCAAAAGTTGTTGAATTTGTTCTTCTTATACGATATTTATCCTATAATCAACTGATTTCAACAAACAAAGGCTGTCAACATAGGCGTAAGTTTCCGGAAATAACAATAGTCTCCAGTGTCACTAGAAAACTTGCAAAAACAAAAGGGGAACGAACAAAGACGAACAATTATTTTCAAACCGATCGTCAGTCAAGACGACAAAACTTGATTTCTGCAGCTGGGACTGGTTGGTGAATACGACAGGGTTTAGCAAAACCTAATGATGTGGGGAAGCAGCAGCAGCAGCAGTAGAAGAAGCAGTAGCAGCAGCAGCAGCAGCAGCAGCAGTAGAAGCAGCATGGCGTGCAGTAGAGTGTGGGGAGGTCGGATGACGCAACACGTGCTGTCGACACTTTGTGTGCTCTTCTTCCTAACAGACTGGTGCCAGCTGTCCCACGCCCGATCCGTACGACGCCTGTGTAAAGTAAGCTTAATTTCTTTTTTAACCACCTTTTTTTGTCTCTCTTACAATTGTTTGTTGTTTTGCTATTACTCTATGATTTTTCTTAATAATAAGATAATAATAATAATAATTAATAATGCTTATATAGCGCATAATCTTGCTAAGCAACTCAATGCGCTTTTCACTCACCATTCGTACAAACATTTCTAACAGACTGGTTCACGTATCCTCACCATACATCTCTATGAAAAATAAGAGAATGCATTGCATATAATCATAACACAACACACTAACACCCACCTCCCTTCAACACCCACCTCCCTTCAACACCCACCTCCCTTCAACACCCCCAATGATGCCAATAAAAAAAAAAACACGTAAAGTTTGGATTTTTAAAAATCCACCAGATCACGTGTCAAAATCACGGGTTTCACGTGTTTTCCCTCTTATAGCTGGTAGGAAATCTTGTCTTGAACAGGTTTTATTCCCACACAAATGCCCCCAAATTGAAAACGAGACATAATTTTAAAGAGCAGCCTCAATTTCAAGTTGGGGGCATTTGCATATGGGTCACAGCTACCCAGAAAAAAAACAAGGGACTTAATCGTGGTGGGTCAGTGTATCTTTAAAGATGAATTGTTGGTGTTTTCGTTTGTGGTGCTAAAAATGCGACTTTGGCGATGAAAATAATGGTTAAAGATCAATTGTTGGTGTTTTCGTTAATTTTTCATGAGGGGGAGGGGGGGGGGGTAGTTGTTAAGAAATTTGGACATGGTACCATGCTGATGATGAGATTCCGTTTAAGTAATGCCGTTTTGGGTTTAGTAACAGCTGAAATGGTGATTCTGTTTGATACTGAAGGTTATAGTGGTGTGTGTGTTTTTAATGGGAAAAAATCGGAGGACTCCATGGATGTTGATGAAAGAAACGTCGCCGTCTTCTTTCTCTGGGTTTTTTTTCTTCTTCTTCTTCTTCTTCTTCTTCTTCTTCTTCTTCTTCTTCTTCTTCTTCTTCTTCTTCTTCTTTTCTTCTTCTTCTTCTTCTTCTTCTTCTTCTTCTTCTTCTTCTTCTTCTGCTTCTTCCTCTTCTTCTTCTTCTGTGCGTTCCCAGGTCATACGGCCATAATGGGTAAAATACGTATATGTCCAGTTTTCAGTTTTCACTGATCTCCCCGCTGCGTACAGCCAAACACATTCCGATTTCGGAGAAGGAATGAAACAAACACTGCTACACCAAGACAGAAATGCGGCTCTTTTTTTTTGGTTCGTTTTTTGTTGTTGCTTTTAAAAAAAATGAAATTCCACTTTTTTGTGTGCACTTTGTTCAATAACCATCAAAGAGTACGTTTTGAAGGAAACATATTAGCCTTCTGTTTAAAAAAAAAGAATGTGTAAATGGCTTAAAGTTTATAACATGCGTTGATTTTTTTTCTTTTCTTATAGCGTTCCATGTGTTGTTGTTTTTAAAAACCATTGATTTATAAAGTTTTGATTGAAACGGAAAGCAAAATTAATTTCACTCTAACGCTGAGGGTTGTTTGTGTTTGGGGGTTGTTTTGGGGGGAGAGGTCTTTGTCTTAAGAACAGACAAGCCGTGGATCATTTGAAACTTTTAAAACTGAATCATTTAAAGGTGGACCCTGACGGATGAGTTTTTGCAAGAAAAACACGTCGAGATCACCAGAAAGACAACCTTTTCAAGGATCGGAACACTCACTTAGCTCTGGTTTCTTAGAAATTAAACCGTCAAAACGGCGATTCCTCCTTGGCGGAGATGCCGTAGAGAGTAGCCATTTTGGATGGGGTGGGTGGAGGTCATTCATTGTGGTTGAAGCGTGTTCTTTTTTTTGTAGTTCAATATAAAAAAAAAGAAGGAGCTATTCCCTTTGTTGTGAGCGAAACTCCTTTTAGATAAACTGTATAACATTTTAAAAAGAATACATAAATAAAAAGGCTTGCATTGCGAAAAGTTCGTGCAAACGATTTGGTCTAAACGCAGGCGGTCATTAAAAAACAGACGGTAAACGCCTTCTCTGTGGGTGAAATAATTTGACTTCCAGCACCTCCGCCAAGGAGGAATCGCCGATTTGACGGTTCGATTTCTGCGAAACCAGAGCAAAGTGAGTGTTGCGATCTTTGTAAAGGGTGTTTTCCTGGTGATCTTGACGTGTTTCTTACAAAAACGCATCCGCCAGGGTGCCCTTTAAATGGATAGAGGAACAAGTTGACACCTTCACCAAAGCAGATACATTGAGGTTCATTTGAGAACAGGTGTAATTAGTTTCGTATCAAACCGGCTAAATGTTTTTGTTTGGTTGGTTTTAAGTTTCTTCTTCTTCTTCGTTCGCTCAGAGACAGTTTCCTGTCATATGAGCGTAGATGCGTCATGCTGCCGTTATGCGCCTAACTAAGAAATAGTTAGACCCAGCATGTGCGACTTTCGGCTGAAGAAATCTTTTGTAAGAATTCATAGAAAAAAAAGGCAGGATCGAGAATGGACCAGTGAGATAGAAAGATAGCAGATGACAGTAAGCAAAGGGAAAAGGCAGAGTCAAAGAGAATGACAGAATGAGAGGAAGTTACAAGCACAGAACTTCCAGAAAGTGGGGGAACTATTTGTACAAAAGACCCCCCGGTATCCCCACGGGGGGAGTTTTAAGTTTCATGTGCATCATTAAGAAATTCAAAGCGATGCTTATTCAGAAAAGGAAAAGTTAGCTTCCTTTGTTCAGACATTTTAAAAAAATAATAATAATAGAGGTCCACCCCCAAAATGATTTTAATCAATTTCGCTGTGAAACAGGAACATTTTATTTGGAAACTGTTTAAAAAGTATGTTTCAGTTTTAAAGCAAACAGGGCTTATATAGTTCTCCCCAAAATAGGAAACTGAAATTAAAACCAAAATGGAAAATAAAACATTAACCCTTTCACCGCCAAAGTCTGTAGCACCACGGTGATTTAACACCTATATCACTAAAATGCATCAAATTGGGGTCTAATTTCCAATTCCCTATTGTCTTAGTTTTGTATCTGTCACAGAAGAATCCCCAATACTGCAGATGGATTTTGTTCTCTACCCAGGTAAACTTAATGGACATTTTTAGCTGAAATATGGCTGGCGGTGAAAGGGTTAATAGGGAAAGGTTGAATGAATGCATGTTTAAAGAGGGTATATAATGCTCCCAAGCAGGCCTTTTGTGTGGCTCATTTTAAAACAGTAAAACTTGTTTGTTTTTGTTTATGATAAATGAAAACTTTAAAAAAATGAACTGGGAGGTGTTTTTTTAACAGCGGGATAAACAAGTTTTCGTTTAAGAACAGTTTAGGCACGTTTCAGTTAAAGTAAAGCTTGTGAAAATCAAAGTTTATTTAAAAACAAGAAAACGAACACAGGCAGCCTAAAGTGGGGTTCACATAAAACATATGTGACCCAGCACCACGAAAGGGACATTAAGTCGCTGGGATAGTTTCTCACAACAGGCTTGCAAAGTTAAAAATCTCATTTTTTGTCAATTTTACGTTATGGGTATTTTCGTGTTCTCTAACATCTTATCTTTCATATTTATCAAGGACAATCTTTAATATGGTCTCTAAATGGTCTTATAAGTGTTTTTAAAACGAGTGGGTCAATGCATTTCCTTCAGCTA
>CM065695.1:8072772-8075272 GCA_017654935.2 Phymorhynchus buccinoides | reverse complement strand
TCTTTATTATTAATGTTTACTTATTTTTTTGGGGGGAGGGGTAGGTGGGAGTGCGTGTGACAAACGTAATTGATCTATGTGAATAACATGCGCTTTTATGCATGTATTTTATGTCTTAGTTTATTAGTATAATGTCTCGTCAGTTTTAGATTAAGCGCACGCTGAAAAAAGACCTTCATTTGAAGACAAAAATTGAATTTGAAAAAAAAAAAAAAAATTGATTCCCAAAGAATGGAAGTTGCAACAGCAGCTTGGGAAGTTACCCCAAAGGAGCCAACTAATCCCATCGGCTTCGGCACAAAGAGCCCAGTGCAAAACAGTTGACTTACGGGTACATGTCGTAACAGTACTAGCAATGACGTAGCATCAATAACAGAATGATGAGAATAGAAAAGAGTGGGGTTTTGTCTCTTCTATCTTTTCTACTATGGTTACCAGTCGCGAAGCGAGACTGGTATTGTTTTCACTTTGTCCGTCTGTCCGTCCGTCCGTGTTCAAATTTGCTCAAAATGCATATTTCGGTGTAAAAATGACCTCACATAGAGTTATCAGTGTGTTTCAACAACAAAAAAAGGTTTGTTTGTCTGTCTGTCTGTTTGTCTGTTTGTCTTGTCTGTCTGTCTGTCTGTTTGTCTGTTTGTCTGGGACAGCGATAACTCGAGAACGCTTGGATATATCAACATGAACATTTACAGGTGGATACTAGGGGTCAAAAGCTTGGACAAGTTCGAATTTGGGCCAAATCGGGTTAGCGGTTAAGGGTTTAGGTTAAGATTAGGGTTAGGGTTAGGGGTGCAAGCGTGTGTCGCGACTGGGTCAGTTTACGCAAGTACTCTAGTTTGCATTTCAATTCAATTGGCAGATGTCAGTCAATATTGATGTTTCTATCTAATTGATCTGTGTTCAACAGTCGTCGAACCTTATGTTTTCTATGTAAAGATGGCTTCTAGCTTCTAGCTTGTTGCTGCTGATATGTTTATTATCTATGTTTGTTCATGTACTGTGGACCTAATGAAATTGTTTAAACCAATAACAGAATGATGCATGCATCACACACGCGGCAACAACATGGTACGCCCTACCCGGTAAAAAAAAAAAGATTAAAAAAAAGCTATACTTGTGGTTTGCTACCAACACTGGCTCGTATGTATTAACTTAGTAATGTCAAAGACTGTAGAGGGGAAGATAAGCATCCGGTCTCTTTTCCCTATATGAGTAGTGAGGACAGAAACACTGGTTATGTCCCTTTTAAACAGGACACATTTTACACGTCGATAGGCCAGTTGAATTCTCCGTTCAAGTTCCAGTCCGAGTTTTTGGATAGCCTCCACTGTGAATGGTGTACTGTCGCCACTAACGATAACTCTATCAGCCCGGTTCGCCGAGCTCTTAAGTAGTCCATCTTACCCTTTTAGAATATCTTTGGTAATGTTCCTAGTAGTCACACCTTACATTGTTATCTGTGTTACCCACGCACTGTTAGTAGTAGTAGTGCGCTCAAGCACGTCATCGTTTCATTGTCTCTGATAATTCGGTTATGAAAAGAAACACTATCTCGATCTCTGGCTTCAGACTAAAAGGATAGATGATACGATTGCAACTTCCCTGTCTGATCTACTTCTCGCGAGTGCGTACTCGCACGGACACACACACCACACGCGCGAGCGCGCGCGCGCGCTCACATACATAAACACACACACACACACAAGCAAGCGCGCATGCGCATATTCATACGCACACAGGCACATACACACAAGCAAGCGCGTAAGCACACACACATAGTAAATGAGAATAGTTGTTTTACAGCTCGATTACAACTCTTTCCTTTTCTCTCTCTCTCTCTCTCTCTCTCTCTCTCTCTCTCTCTCTCTCTCTCTCTCTCTCTCTCTCTCTCTCTCTCTCTCTCTCTCTCTCTCTCTCTCTCTCTCTCTCTCTCTCTCTCTCTCTCTCTCTCCCTCTCTCTCTCTCTCTCTCTCTCTCTCCTCTCTCTCTCTCTCTCTCTCTCTCTCCCTCTCTCCCTCTCTCTCTCTCTCTCTCTCTCTCTCTCTCTCTCTCTCTCTCTCTCTCTCTCTCTCTCTCTCTCTCTCTCCCCTCTCTCTCTCTCTCTCTCTCTCTCTCTCTCTCACTCTCCCCCCCCCCTCTCTCTCTCTCCCCCCCTCTCTCTCTCCCCCCCTCTCTCTCTCTCCGTCTCTCTCTCTCTCTCTCTCTCTCTCTCTCTCTCTCTCTCTCTCTCTCTCCCTCTCTCTCTCTCTCTCTCTCTCTCTCTCTCTCTCTCTCTCTCTCTCTCTCTCTCTCTCTCTCTCTCTCTCTCTCTCTCTCTCTCTCTCTGTGCGAGTGCGCGTGTGTTTATGAATGAAGAGTTCTCTATCAGTGATTATTGATTAGTTTACTCTAGTTTATAATAATAATAATTGACAAAGGTGAACATGACCCCCCCCCCCCCACCCCCCCCCCCCCCCCCCCCACCCCCTCCTTATATTTATCGGCTCTTTATCCAATA
>CM065695.1:8050272-8067772 GCA_017654935.2 Phymorhynchus buccinoides | reverse complement strand
GAAATAAAGAAAAGTTCAGTCAAATTTGCCCATGAGACGAATGCTAGACATTAACGCTCGTCTCATGGGCAAAATGAGACTGAAATTTGCTTCATTTCATGAGATAATTGGGGTGAGCTTCTTACCCGCCCATGCGCTTTTTACCCCGTCTTCCCCTACCCAATCCCAATGGACCCCAATCTGATCAAATGCCTGATACCCAATCCCAATAGACCCCAATCTGATCAAATGCCTGATACCCAATCCCAATAAACCCCAATCTGATCAAATGCCTGATACCCAATCCCACTAGCACTATGCCCCAATCTGATCAAATGCCTGATACCCAATCCCAATGGACCCCAATCTGATCAAATGCCTGATACCCAATCTCAATGGACCCCAATCTGATCAAATGCCTGATACCCAATCCCAATGGACCCCAATCTGATCACATGCCTGATACCCAATCTCAATGGACCCCAATCTGATGAAATGCCTGATACCCAATCTCAATGGACCCCAATCTGATGAAATGCCTGATACCCAATCTCAATGGACCCCAATCTGATCAAATGCCTGATACCCAATCCCAATAGACCCCAATCTGATCAAATGCCTGATACCCAATCTCAATGGACCCCAATCTGATCAAATGCCTGATACCCAATCCCAATGGACCCCAATCTGATCAAATGCCTGATACCCAATCCCAATGGACCCCAATCTGATCAAATGCCTGATACCCAATCCCAATAGACCCCAATCTGATCAAATGCCTGATACAGAAATACAGATAGTTCAACAGAGTAGCAGCGTGTGTGGGGGGACTCCAAATAGAGTGAGCGAAACAAATAGGATTTCATCAGATTCATAATTTAGACAGGCAGCATTTCACGAGAAACATGCCTCACAAATGTCACGCAGTTTGGATGGCCGTACGACCGCAGCTGGACAAGTGGACCGCCCCCACCCCCCCCCCCCCCCCTCACCCCACCCCCCCCCCCCCCGCCCCCCCCCCCCCCCCCCCCCCCCCCCCCCCCCCGTCAAGTCTGTTTCTTTCTTTCAGTTTTATGAAAATAGTCACCCCTTTTTTTTTACACATTTGTTTTTCATTCTCTCATTCTCGTTCTCTCTTCCATGAACGCCATTCGGTTCGACTTTCTCACGACGGGCAGCCACGGGATTCTGTTCTACGGGCTTCTGGTAGCCTGTTTCTTACTCACGTTTGATTATCATTTTCTCTCCATTCTCTGTGGATTTGGTCATACTTAAAAAACATAAAAAATAAAAACCTAACCTGTATTTTCATTCTTTTTTATTCTTGTTCTTTCTTCCATGAACGCCATTACGGGCAACAACGGGATCCTCTTCTACGGGCTCCTGGTAGCCTGTATCTTGTTCACGTTTGATTATTAATTCCTCTCTATTCTCCGTGGATGTGGTCATACTTTTTGGTGTTTTTTAAAACCAACATATTTTCATTCTTTTTCACTCTCGTTCTCTCGGCTTCCAGGAACGCCATTCGGTTCGACTTTCTCACGACGGCCAACAACGCGATTGTGTTCTACGGGCTCCTGGAAGCCTGTTTCTTACTCACGTTTGATTATTAATTCCTCTCTATTCTCCGTGGATGTGGTCATACTTTTTGGTGTTTTTTTAAACCAACATATTTTCATTCTTTTTCACTCTCGTTCTCTCGGCTTCCAGGAACGCCATTCGGTTCGACTTTATCACGACGGCCAACAACGTGATTGTGTTCTACGGGATTCTTGTAGCCTGTTTCTTATTCACGTTTGATTATTAATTCCTCTCCATTCTCCGTGGATGTGGTCATACTTTTTGGTGTTTTTTTAAACCAACATATTTTCATTCTTTTTCACTCTCGTTCTCTCCTCCAGGAACGCCATTCGGTTCGACATTCGCACGACGGCCAACAACGGGATTCTGTTCTACGGGCTTGTGGAAGCCTGTTTCTTACTCACGTTTGATTATTATTTCCTCTCCATTCTCTGTGGATTTAGCCATACTTTATAATTTTAAAAAACCCGACATATTTTCATTCTTTTTTCATTCTCGTTCTCTATTCCAGGAACGCCATTCGGTTCAACTTTCTCACAACGGGCAGCCACGGGATTCTGTTCCACGGGATTCTTGTAGCCTGTTTCTTATTCGCATTTGATTCTCATTTTCTCTCCATTCTCTGTGGATTTGGTCATACTTAAAAAACATAAAAAATAATAAACCCAACCTGTATTTTCATTCTTTTCCATTCTTGTTCTTTCTTCCAGGAACGCCATTACGGGCAACAACGGGATTCTGTTCTACGGGCTCCTGGTAGCCTGTATCTTATTCACATTTGATTATTATTTCCTCTCCATTCTCCGTGGATGTGGTCATACTTTTTTGTGTTTTTTTAAGCCAACATATTTTCATTCTTTTTCATTCTCGTTCTCTCTTCCAGGAACGCCATTCGGTTCGACATTCGCACGACAGCCAAAAACGGGATTCTGTTCTACGGGCTCCACCGGGAGTCTGAGGGTGGTGACCACCATCTGGAGCTCCTGGCCCTCAGGCTGATGGGCGGTGACCTGTACTACAAGATCCACTGCTCCACCGTGTCCGCCGACGTCCTCATCCCCCACCCCTACAAACTCAACGACGGCAACTGGCACAATGTGGTGGTACGTTTGGTTCGTTGCCCGAGCGAACCTTCGGGACGTAGGGGAAGACGGGGTAAAAAAGCCCATGGGCGGGTTATAAAAAAAAAGCCCATGCCAATTATCTCATGAAATGAAGCAAGTTTCAGTCAAATTAGCCCATGGGCGAGTTAGAAGCCCATGCCAATTATCTCATGAAATGAAGCAAATTTCGGTCCGATTTTGCCCATGAGACGAACGCTAAACATTAACGCTCGTCTCATGGGCAAAATGTGACTGAAAATGTACTTTATTTCATGAGATAATTGGCATGGGCTTCTTACCCGCCCATGGGCTTTTTACCCCGTCTTCACCTATTGTTTTTGTTTCATCCGTCCGTCCGTCCATCCGTGGGTGCGTGCGTCTGTCCGTTGGATGCGTTTTCTTCAAAAACCGTTCAGTCTATTTCAATCAGTTTTAGTGTACACAAGGCCGTAGAATTTGAGAGGTTTTTTTTTCTTTTTGATGATTGATGGAAATGAGGCGGATGACAATGATGATAATGATGCTATGGAGTTCCGTATCGGTCTGAGACTGCGTGACAGGGCTGTATTCTGCGCTTCCTTTCATAATGATATCCCGGCGTTAACCAGGCCCGAGAACTACAGACACCTGCAGTGTTGGTAATGGAATTAGAGCAAAACTTTAAAATCGCATCCGTTAAGCGGATGGAGCTCGACTGTGTGGTTTCAGTCTTCCCATTGAGCCCATAGCCACTCACTCTGGGTAGGAGTCGGTCCAGGACCGCAAAAAAACCTCGCCTCTGATGGCATTCGAACCCGTGACCTCTCCCAGCCAGTAGTCCGCGACTTTACCACTACGCCACGGCGGCTGCTTCTTCTTCTTCTTCTTCTTCTTCTTCTTCTTCTTCTTCTTCTTCTTCTTCTTCTTCTTCTTCTTCTTCTTCTTCTTCTTTTTCTTCTTCTTCTTCTTCGTCTTCTTCTTCTGCTGTGCACTTCTTCTATTTTCTTCTTTTGGTCTTCCTCAATTTCTTTTTGCTGTCCTTGTTCGTTTCGTCCTCTCTCTCTCTCTCTCTCTCTCTCTCTCTCTCTCTCTCTCTCTCTCTCTCTCTCTCTCTCTCTCTCTCTCTCTCTCTCTCATTCACTCTCTCTCTTTCTGGTAATTTCCCCCCTTCCCTCTCTCTCTCTCTCTCTCTCTCTCTTCCCCCCGCCCTCTCTCTCTCTCTCTCTCCCACCCACCCACACCCGGCACACTCTCTATCTCTAATCCACCTTTCCTAGCTGCAACAAACATTAAAACAACACACCAAAAAACGGTGTCTGTCACCCTTCTCGGTCCACGGACTAACTGTCTTGTGGCATGCAAAAAATTAGTGTTGTTCCACTTTCTACATTTATTCTTGAAAATGAAGAGATGTTTTGTTGGTATTTCACATTCATCGATCCATGGACTGTCTTGTGGAATAAAAACAAAACAAATAGTGTCGTTCCACTTTCTACATTGGTTCTTGAATGAAGAGATATGTTAGGTCTATTTCACCTGTATCGATCCATGGACTACTGACTGTCTTGTGGCATCAAAAAACCTAAATTATTAGTTGGTGTTGTTCCCGCTTTCGACATTGATTCTTGACTAAAGTCGTTGAATTAATTAATGAAAACGACAGGTGACTGACTGTCTTATGGCATACAAAAAATTAAAAATAAATTATTGGTTGACGTGTTGTTCCCGCTTTCGACATTGATTCTTGACTAAAGTCGTTTATTTATTACTGACTTTGTTATTCTAGTTTCCAACTGCTCATGGACATTATTTTCTTACTTGTTCTTTGTTAACGTATTTTGATTGCTTATGTCATTGTTTATTGATGGTTGTTTTCAACAGTCGTCATATGTAATATACATGTAGATAGCGAGCACACTATAAGCTTCCAGCTTGTTGCTCATTTATGTTGACAATGTATTGATGTATATGTGCCCTGTTGATCTGAATAAAAATGTATTTAAACCAATTAATTAATGAAAACGACAGGTGACTGACTGTCTCGTGGCACACAAAAAAACATACATTATTGGTTGACGTGTTGTTCCCGCTTTCAACATTGATTCTTGGTTTAAATAGCATTTTATTTCTGAAAGTCACAAATGAAAATCAACAATGATCATTATATTAGATAGGGCAACAAGAAAACTGATATAAAGCCCTTTCTTAACCCTTTCACCGCCAGCCATATTTCAGCCAAAAATGTCCATTACATTTACCTGCGTAGAGAACAAAATCCATCTGCGGTATTGGGGATTCTTCTGTGACATATATAAAATAAGGTCTATCCTTACTTCCCAAAACTATGACAATAGGGTCTTTGGCTAATAGACCCCAATTTGATGCCTTTTAGTGACATAGGTGTTAAATCACTGTGGTGCTAAAATGCGACGTTGGCGGTGAAAGGGTTAAAAAAAAAAAGTGCACAGACAATAATAGTGACGGACGGCCAGGCAGAGTCATGAAGCGCTATCTTAATTTTCAAATCTGTTTTATGCATTGATTGTTGACTAAAGTCGTGTAATTGATTCACGAAACCGACAGGTGAGGTTCCGCAGGGGCGGCATGAAGACCCAGGTGGAGGTGGACGGCATCAAGGACTCTAAGATCTACGAGGTCAGCTGCAGGAGGATGACCTCACTGGTCTTCGGGGGCGTCAGTCCCCATGACCACCACGTGGTCCAACGGATCCTGGTAAGTTCCCCCTCACCTTCTGGAAGTTCTGCGTTTGTACTAACTTCCTCATCTGTTTCTTCTTCTTTTTTTCTTCTTCTTCTTCTTCTTCTTCTTCTTCTTCTTCGTCGTCGTCGTCGTCGTCGTCGTCGTCGTCGTCGTCGTCGTCGTCGTCTTCTTCTTCTTCTTCTTCTTCTTCTTCTTCTTCTTCTTCTTCTTCTTCTTCTTCATCATCTTCTTCTTCTTCATCATCTTCTTCTTCATCATCTTCTTCTTCTTTCTTCTTCTTCTTCTTCTTCTTCTTCTTCTTCTTCTTCTTGGTCTTCGGGGGCGTCAGTCCCCATGACCACCACGTGGTCCAACGGATCCTGGTAAGTTCACCCACCTTCTGGATGTTCTGTGTTTGTAGTAACATCCTCTTCTTCTTCTTCTTTCTTCTTCTTCTTCTTCTTCTTCTTCTTCTTCAAAATCCTTACCCATTAAAAAGTTCAATCAATCAATCTTCTTCTTCTTCTTCTTCTTCTTCTTCTTCTTCTTCTTCTTCTTCTTCTTCTTCTTCTTCTTCTTCATCGATATTATGCTGTGAGCATGTATATGCAGGGCTCCCAATCGTGCCGCAAAACAAGGGGTCCCACGGACTCCTTCACTTACAGTATAGAGTGTCCTAGAGGCGGGATAGAGGGTCCCAGTGGCATTATGAAGGCTAAAAGTAATTTTTCTAGTGCATCCCTGGGACCCCCTGCACATTCGTTTAGACGGTCCTTTTGAATTCTAGTGCTTCGTTGACCCCCAAATGGAGGTCCCTGGTATGTGTATGTAACCAGTGCCTGCCACAATACTTTCACAGCGGTCCCTTTCTTGATTACTCACTTACGTTATACTAAACCAGCAGGTGGCTCTCAAGAGGTCATTCAGTCATATAGCCAGAGGCCAGCGATTACTGACCAGTCCAAAAGCCACTGTGTGGTCGAAGCACAATAATAGACTCACAACCCGAGGTCACCACACTACAAAACCAACTTGAGAATGAGAAGCTCCAACCGGTCTCGACATTCATAATACACCTGCCACGTGCTAGCGGCGAAGCGTGTCCGGTCCTCAAGGAACCAATCGCCATGCCCGACACAAATCGAAACCCCGCCAACTCTCGACCAATCATCGTGCTCGATACTTCCCACGTCTCCGATGTGATTGGCCAGTCGTGCGGGGGGGGGGGGGGGGGGAGGCACGCGACAAGTATGGACCAATCATAAATCAATAAAGCTCTCAATGGGTCCGTATTCTTTCAAGGACACGTCTCACTACTGCTATGATCGGTTCGTTCCAGTTATGGTACAAGTAGTTGTGTAGCCAAAATGGCCGGGGGGGGGGGGGGGGGGGGCAAACAAGAAAAACAAACTCTATTGTTAGTCGTTCGTAAAGTGACGCATTGTATTAATTGTTTTAAAAGTATCGTTAAGTTATTTCGTAGGAAAGATCCCCCCAGTATCCCCACTGATATATTATCCCCCCAGTTCCCCACGGGGTTATGTTATCCCCCCAAGTACGGGGATATGTTATCCCCCCAGTATCCCCACGGGGGTTATCCCCCCAGTATCCCCACGGGGATATGTTATCCCCCCAGTATCCCCACGGGGATATGTTATCCCCCCAGTATCCCCACGGGGATATGTTATCCCCCCAGTATCCCCACGGGGATATGTTATTATCCCCACGGGGATATGTTATCCCCCCAGTATCCCCGATATGTTAGCGTTATCCCCCCAGTATCCCCACGGGGATATGTTATCCCCCCAGTATCCCCACGGGGATATGTTATCCCCCCAGTATCCCCACGGGGATATTTAAAAGTATCGTATACGGGGATATATTATCCCCCCAGTATCCCCACGGGGATATGTTATCCCCCCAGTATCCCCACGGGGATATGTTATCCCCCCAGTATCCCCACGGGGATATGTTATCCCCCCAGTATCCCCACGGGGATATGTTATCCCCCCAGTATCCCCACGGGGATATGTTATCCCCCCAGTATCCCCACGGGGATATGTTATCCCCCCAGTATCCCCACGGGGATATGTTATCCCCCCAGTATCCCCACGGGGATATGTTATCCCCCCAGTATCCCCACGGGGATATGTTATCCCCCCAGTATCCCCACGGGGATATGTTATCCCCCCAGTATCCCCACGGGGATATGTTATCCCCCCAGTATCCCCACGGGGATATGTTATCCCCCCAGTATCCCCACGGGGATATGTTATCCCCCCAGTATCCCCACGGGGATATGTTATCCCCCCCAGTATCCCCACGGGGATATGTTATCCCCCCAGTATCCCCACGGGGATATGTTATCCCCCCAGTATCCCCACGGGGATATGTTATCCCCCCAGTATCCCCACGGGGGTTATCCCCCCAGTATCCCCACGGGGATATGTTATCCCCCCAGTATCCCCACGGGGATATGTTATCCCCCCAGTATCCCCACGGGGATATGTTATCCCCCCAGTATCCCCCGGGGATATGTTAGTATCCCCACGGGGATATGT
The DNA here is from genome assembly GCA_017654935.2 of Phymorhynchus buccinoides. Lineage (NCBI taxonomy): Eukaryota > Metazoa > Mollusca > Gastropoda > Neogastropoda > Raphitomidae > Phymorhynchus > Phymorhynchus buccinoides. Next base: position 8,059,869 of record CM065695.1, on the reverse strand, counting down.
TATCCCCCCAGTATCCCCACGGGGATATGTTATCCCCCCAGTATCCCCACGGGGATATGTTATCCCCCCAGTATCCCCACGGGGATATGTTATCCCCCCAGTATCCCCACGGGGGATTCATGACCCAGTCTGTCTCCGTCCCTTGAATCTGGAAAAAAAAATATCAAGAAACAAAATATCTATGTATCTCTGTCTTGGTCACAGACTCACCCAAACCTGAAATCACACAACTTGTCACAACAACAAGGGCCTGAAGAAAAGTGTGTGAAATTCACTTGAAATATTTGCCACATATTATGGGAGTTTGACGTTCTTTGTGTTCTTGTGTATGCATTTTGATTTAGGAGATCTTCATTTGTGCTAAAGAGACTATAATATCTCTCTCTCTCTCTCTCTCTCTCTCTCTCTCTCTCTCTCTCTCTCTCTCTCTCTCTCTCTCTCTCTCTCTCTCTCTCTCTCTCTCTCTCTCTCTCTCTCTCTCTTCTCTCTCTCTCTCTCTCTCTCTCTCTCTCGTCATCCCTCTCTATTTTCATTCATATCCCCTTTTTTGCGTATTTTCATTCATATCCCTGCTGTGCCTAGCTGCAATACCCAAATCCAAATCCAGAGTTCCTATTCCTTGACTAATTAATTAATGAAAGGAGCGGTTTGGATGGCTAAAACATTTTTGGACCAAAACATATTCATTTTTGTCTTTTATTTTTAAGTCCTGAAGACTCCTGACTGAAAAGGGCGCTCCTTCGATGGCTCAAATGGAATATCATAGATGCGCTTTAATAAGACCACAATTGTAAACACAAAATGACAATAATAATTTGTAATTAAATCTGTCCTACAGTTGTTACAACTTGAGCTTGTGCCTTAAAGAATTGGTTAAGTATACAGTGGCACCTCCCTTATAAGACCTTCCAAAATTAGGTCTTATTAGGGAGGGGTCTTATAAGGGAGGTAGTTTTAATACTTACAAAGAAGGGCAATGTCTCAGAGAAGTAGGTCTTATGTGGGAGGGAGTCTTATAATGGGAGGTCTTATAAGGGAGGTTCCACTGCACCAGAGAAAACAATGGCGTTGATCAAGGCTATCTTCTTATGCTAATGTTTGCAGTACCCATAATTATATGCTCAGTGTTTTGAGATTTGTATAGTATAGTATAGTATAGTAGAGTATAGTATAGTATAGTATAGTATAGTATAGTATAGTATAGTATAGCAGAGCATAGCAGAGCAGAGCATAGCATAGCATAGCATAGTATAGTATAGTATAGTATAGTATAGCATAGTATAGTATAGCATAGCATAGTATAGTATGGTATTGTATTGTATAGTATAGTATAGAATAGTATTAGTATAGCACAGCACAGCACAGCACAGCACAGTACAGTACAGTACAGTACAGTACAGTATAGTATAGTATAGTATAGTATAGTATAGTATAGTATAGTATAGTATAGTATAGTATAGTATAGTATAGTATAGCATAGTATTAATGATTCCGAAACTAAGTCAATTGTTTGAACAACGTTTAGCATGTCATTTGCTAACAACAATTCTGAAGCGCACTATTATTATGAAATGCCTTTGAAATGCATATGCATCACATATTAACATATTTCTCAGTTTAGCAAGCCATTTGGTTGCAGATTTATGATATTCATTATCACACAGAGAGAAATTAGCGTAAGAGTCCTGTACTTATGATCTTACACTCACAATGCCATTCAACCTCTCGCTCTTACCATACCGAAATCCTTTAATGTTGTAATGCTTCCACGATTATTAATGCAACCCCACAATGCATAGAATAAATGATAGAGGGAACAAAGGGAGAGAGAGAAAAGAGGAATCTAGTTTCCCCAGGGACTAAAGCTTGCCTTCAAGTGGTCAATTATGGCCTGATAATAGTTGCATAGTTATCCAGTGAGTCACTCCGTCCTCTGTTTGCTCTGTCAACGCCTCGGGGACGTTTTGCACTTTAGGCACCTACTAGCAGTTGGAATGTGGTTCACGTTCTGTCAAACAATATCAAGGGTTATCTGGGTTGAGTTTCTCTAGACAACGGTCGCCGCGCGAATAACTGTTACGCCAAAATGGATCCTAAGAAACACCCTAAACGTTTGCTAAGGTATAACTCTTTTAAGCTTACTCTTCACTTTGGGGAGAGAGAGAGAGAGATAGAAGAGGTTGCTATCAAGAAAGGGAGATAGAAAGAGAGATGGCTTGGAGTCAAAAGGGTTGCTATCAAAAAAGGGAGATAAATTCGATGGCTTGGAGTCAAAACGGACTATCTTTAGATAGTCCATTGACATATTATTGAACTTATTACGAAAACTAATAACTTGTATTAAAAAAAAGACTGCAGAAATATAGAAAGCATAACCCCCTTTTTTATATTTCTGCAGTCATTGTTTGATACAAGTTAATAGTTTTTTTATAAGTACAATAATACGTCAATGGACAATCTAAAGTTGTCCTTGTTGACTCCAAGCCATCGTATGCCTCTCTGTCAGTTTGTACAAAGATTTCGATCTTATTCACGTCTGTTTTGTGTGCAGAACATTAAATCTGCACTATATTATGCCACCTAACATGATGAAAAATTAAGAAAGAACACTCAAAAAACACGTGCGTTTGTTTAATCTGCCAACAAATAATTCCGTATATTTTTATGATAAACGAAAGAATATTTATTTGTGACAACCTTGTTTACTTTGTCTTCCATTTTTAAATTAAAAGTCTCGTTCGCGCGAGAGAAAAAAAAGGCGGAAGTAAAATATATGGTATAGTTCAAGATGTGCCCCCCCCCCCCCCCCCCCCCCCCCCCCCCCCTACATTTCTCGGTTATTCCATTTTTTTTCCGTTTTTGCCTTTCTTACCAAACATGAAGCTGTATTTTATGAACATTTTCAGCTAATTATCTTTGTTCAATAATTAATTGCAGTCATGATAAAGGCCATTATCTAAATACCCCCCCCCCCCCCCCCCCCCCCCCCCCCCCCCCCCCCCCCCATGTACTGCAGTACACCGCAGCATTTGTCACAGTCGTGGTTCATTGCGTTTTTCCGTCTTATGGGGGGGGGGGGTAGGGTTAGGGTTAGGGTTAGTATTCCAAACAGATAATTAGCTGAAAAGGTTCATAAAATACAGCTGTATGTTTGGTACCAAAAAAAGAGAGGCAAAAACGGAAAAATGGAATTAACCGAGAAATACAGAGGGGGGGGGGGGGGGGGTGGCACATCTTTATCTTGATGCAACTAATCGTTTAGCTACTACCAAACTGACCACAAAACGCTTTTGGAAACTATCGGCAAAGGGAGGGGTTTTTCTTAGACCGTTTTTTTGCCGATTCGAGCGAACGCTACGTAACGTTAGCCCTTGTGAAACGGAAACCCCTTGTTTGCCCCCACACCACGTGTCTTTGTTCTACCTCCTCTTAAGCGCTTTGAAGATGGATGAGAGGGAGTTGTGGGCGAGGGTGGGGGGGAGGAGAGGGGAGGGGAGAGAATGTAGGTGGTTGGGGGTGGGGGTTGTGGTAAGGTTGCGTACAGTTGTTGTTTTTTAAAGGGAAGAAGAAGTTGTGCCATAAGTGAAAGGAAGAGTGAGTTTGTATGTACGAGAGAGCGAGAGAGGGGAGGGGGTGGAGAGGGGAGAGAAAAGAGAGAAAGGGGTCAATATTCTAGACCACTGGGTCGCCTGGAGAATTTGCCTCTTTGGGTTTTTGGTCTGTAGTAATAATATCACCCATGGTATGGTAGACTATTAATAATATTGTAGTAACCTAACACAGAAAGGGACTTCAAGTTAGTCCAGTTTTAACCCCTTCGCTGCCACAGGAAAACTGAGAAATTATCGATTTTCTTATTATAAATTTTAAAAACAAAGACTCAATCTCAGAACATGGTCTAGAGATATATCTTTCCTGGCTTATCTAAACCCAAAACCATCATCCTTAACGGAAGCTGTTTACAAGTGAGCCTTGTACAGGCTCCGCGATACAATAGGGATGTTATGAATATTTGCATCCAAAACTTAATCACAAAAGTTGTTAAAGACCCACCACGTCACGTGTCAAAATCACGTGTTTTCCCTCTTATAGCTGGCAATAAATCTTAAGAAATCTTCCAAGTATAAGAGGGAATGTGACACGTGACGTGGGGGGGTCTTTAAGACAAGGCTAAAAGGCTATAACATCTATTCAGATAGGCCTACATCGTTTGATTTGAGCGAAAATTATCCGAAAACATACGCTGCAACACAAATTAAGTGAACTAGAAGCTTTTATAAAAGGTACTCAATTTGTTTCTACATAAAGCTGTTTGTTTCTAGTGCGTTGTATGTAACTCGGTTTGAAAGCACATTTACATACGGGTTTCTTTTCCTGTTTCTCAGTGTGTTATCGGGTATGTATGATAGGTATAGGGTAAGACGGGGTAAAAAGCCCATGGGCGGGTAGGAAGCCCATGCCAATTATCTCATGAAATGAAGCCAATTTCAGTCACACTTTGCCCATGAGACGAGTGTTAATGTTTAGCATTCGTCTCATGAGCGAATTTGACTGAAATTTTCTTTATTTCATGAGATAATTGGCATGGGCTTCTTACCCGCCCATGGGCTTTTTACCCCGTCTTCCCCTAGGTATAGACATATAGGGACTAATTAGACCGTGAAGCCTTAAAACATCATTTTCGTTTTGCATAATGATTTATTCATGATTAGTTTGGGGGTTGCCGCTTGCGCTTGCGCGGAGTTTCAGTCACTCCTCAAAATCGAGCAAAACAACAATTTGATTAGGATCATCATCATCCCAAAAAAAAACTCTTGAATGTTGCTTAGTGTTGGTGCCATTTTGTTTTCTCACCCGTGTTTATCCATGGCTATGTTTCAGGGAGAGACGGCTCACTACGATGGCTGCATCCGCAGAGTCAACATCCCACCGGCTCTTCGCTCTCCGCCCAAATACTACGCCATTTCCGTCTGCGAGCAGTAATTTTCACCCACCTGACGCGTCCATTCGCCGCGCTCCTTTTGGTTTTGTTTTTCAACATTCTCATTGGTCCTGTCACACCACGAGACGCGTCACGTCCGGTCTTTGACGCATGCGCGTGAAGAGGAGTTACGAACGCTTTGGGGGTTGGGGGGTTGGAGAACGAACGCTTTTTGGGGTTTGTGGACCGGGAGAGAGAGAGAGGAAGAAGAAGGAGGCGGAAGAGGAAGAAGAAGAAGGAGAAGGAGAAGAGGAGGAGGAGGAGAAAGAAGATAAATATGGACCTCAGGAAATGCTCGCTGAAGGAAGAAGCATTCCCCCAGTGTCGTTTTTTGTCTTCATCATCATCATCGTCGTTGTCGTCGTTATCATCATCGTGGTTGTTGTCATCCAGTGGTCCTCTGCCCGTCCATCTTCTCCCGGTGAATGGTTTGTCGCAGGAGACTCTGGGAGACAGACAGACAGACAGACAGACAGGACAACCCTGGAGCCAGGGTCTCTGTCCAGGGCGTCCGGGCCGTGAGTGGATCTCTTTTCACCGTCGATGGCTTGGAGTTCTGCTGGGGAATCTTCGAGAGACTCGGATCACCACCTCCCTTTTCCACTTTTCTCACTGTCCTCTTCGTTGGTTAGCACGTGATTCTGGGTTGGTTTTTTTAAAGCATCGACACTTGCAGCTTGTGGGGTTTTTTTCAATTCTAGCGACAATCAAACCCTGATTTTGTAATCCAATCCATGTTGTCTGTTTTTAATTTATTGATTCAATCGTGGAAGAGTCGCCCGAATTTTGACAACTGATGGACGTTTTGAGATTTAGCTCTTTTGTTGTTGTTGTTGTTGTTGTTGTTGTTGTTGTTGTTGTTGTTGTTGTTGTTGTTGTTCTCGACCAGTGTAAAAATGTTCATAGTCATTGGGTACTCCTCTGATTTTAGGACACATTTGGTTGGATTGTTCAATGACTTTGAGAGAGAGAGAGAGAGAGAGAGAGAGAGAGAGAGAGAGAGAGAGAGAGAGAGAGAGAGAGAGAGAGAGAGAGAGAGAGAGAGAGAGAGAGAGAGAAAATCTCGCTGGTCAATAATTATTATCATTGCTGATGCTGTATAAAGGCGCCAAGACGTTTTCGAGTTGTCGGGACTGGAGAGGGCAAAGACGTGAAGGTCGATTGTGATACGGGCAGACGATGTCCAGTATTCTCACCCCGTTCCTATTCCAACAAATTGACGACTCTTCTTCATTTTCTCTCCCGAATCATCTCCCGCGCAGGGCTCCCAATCGCCCCGCAAAACAAGGGTTCCCTGGGACTCCTTCACTTACAGTATAGAGGGTCCTTTTAGGCGAGATAGAGGGTCCCGGTGGCTTTGCGAATGCTAAAAAGATTTTTTCTAGTGCATCCCCGGGACCCCCTTGCACATTCTTTTAGAGGGTCCTTTAGAATGCTAGTGCTTCATAGACCCCCAAATGGGGGTCCCTGGGAGCCCTGCTCCGATGACAGTTCGAGATTGTACAGGACAAAGCCACTTGAGATTGATCACGAGTTTGTGCCACTGAACCGAAGAAGAAACCTTGTTTCTGTTTTTGTTTCTACACTGACAATTTGCACCAAGATGGCGGCGAAAGAAAACTTGACTTGCATAATTATAATCGCGCTGACATTTCACAAAATGGCTGATGACGTCATATGGTTGGGTTTTATTTTCATTTTTGTTCAGCACTTATTGTGATTGTTCAAGCAAAGGCAGATGACATTCATTGATGACTTAGATTTGTTGTTGTAGTTGCGAACAGCTAGTCTTAGTAGCTGGTGTTAATTTATTGATAATTGATTATTGATCGTTAGTTTTAATTCTTGTGAATAGTTAGCTTTAAGAAGATGTGTGTATATATATGCATAATGCTTGGTGTTGCTCTGCTGTCTAGAAACACATTTTTGAGCTGTTTGTTGTCATCTCCTGACGTAACTTAAATAAGCCCTAGCGAATAAGAAAAAATAAATCATATAATCTGAAAATGGCAACCTAAACATTTCTGTTGAATAGGGCATTTGCCACGAGTGTTCGTTCTCTATACTAGACTACTAATTTGCCCGCGCTCGTTCTGCCCGAGTTACGTTGACCTTTCTAATTCAACTCAATGAAATTCAAGGTCGCCGGCACGCGGCAAATGCCCTATTCAAGCGTTGTGTTCTTTCGTGTATATTCCTCAATATATCGTGTTTCACTTTGGATATTTGGAGGAGGAAATTCAGTTGATGACAAGGAAAAGGGGGGAGGGGGGGGGGGAGGGGAAAGAAGCGTTTACAGCTGAAAGGATAAGCGCTATAATAATAATAATAATAATAAATATGAATATGAATATGACTTAATAATAATAATGATAATAATAATAATAAGAAGAAGAATATGAATATGAATATGAATAATATGAATATGAATAATATGAATATGAATAATATGAATATGAATAATATGAATATGAATAATAATGATATTAATAATAATATTTGATGGCGCTTATACTCCTTACGGGGCTCTAAGCACTTAACAAAGCAGGTTTTTTTTTAAATGAGCAAAAACAAAATAAATCTATTATAGACATTTTCTTACTAAATAAGAACAAACAGGGCTGCTAAATGAGATTTTGTCATTGGAAATGCCTTTAATACACGTTTTCGACAATGCCAGTGTTTGGCAAGCCTGTATGCATTGTTTCTATGTTTTTAAAGCGAGACATTGGTGTTCTTGTTTTGGCAAAAATACTGTGTATCTTTTTTGTATGGGTTTCCTTTCCGAACCCTGCTTCAAGTTATGAACTACTCATTTCTCTATAACATTGAGAACAAACGAACATAATTATTTGGATCACAGGGATAGCATAAAGCAAGAAAGAAACAAATGTGACCCAGCACCATAAAAGGGACATTAAGTCGCTGGGCTAGTTTCTGACAACAGGCTTGGAAAGTCAAAAATATCACATTTTTTGCATTTTGTGTTATGGGTGTTTTTGTGTTCTCCAACATCTTATCTTTCATAGTTATAATAAAGGACAACCTTTAATATGGTCTCTAAATGGTCTTATAAGTGTTTTTTTTTAAAACGAGTAGGTCAATGCATTTTCTTCAGCTAGGCTAGACTTTAGACTGTTTTCTCAAAATGGCCGACACTCACCCTACTAACTTTAAATGCACATAACTGTGGAACGGGGAGAGTTACAAGAATGGTTCTTGTATCATTAGAAAGAGAATGGTCTGAAGTTTTCAAATGCATAATTATCTCAGAACGGTTAGTTTGACACTTAATGTCCGTTTCGTGGTGCTGGGTCACATTGGGCTGGGGGGGGGGGGGGGGGGGGGGGCTGGTAAAGTAAAAAAAAAAAAGGAGGTAATTTGTACAATGAAAAGCAAAATGACAGCATTGTGTTTTCAAGAAAAGGAGATGAGCTTAGCCAAAAGTATAATTTCACAACAACAACAAAAGTGCAATAGAGGATTTCAAATAGAACGTTTTGTTTAAATACATTTTTATTCAGATCCACAGGGCACATACACATCCATACATTGTCAACATCACTGAGCAGCAACAAGCTGGAAGCTTACAGTGTGCTCGCTATCTACATGCATATTACATATGACGACTGTTGAAAACAACCATGAATAAACAATGGCATAAGCAATCAAAATAAGTTAACAAAGAACCAGTAAGAAAATAATGTTCGTGAGCAATTGGAAACTGGAATAACAAAGTTAGTAATATTTTTGCATCATAGTTATCGAGCTAACTAAAATAGAACGTTTCATGGCATTTATGTTTATTATAGATTAGTGTGCCCAATCCGGTGTAAAGAAAAGGGTGAAACGGATACATTTGACAAGTCTAGTATAAAACTCTTCTTAGGCTTAATTTGTCTCTGTTATCAGGCCTGATATTGCTAGTACCTCCAGGATCTGCTCAGAGCTTTGTATGATGGCTGGTTGATGGTTCGTCCCATGTGTACTGTTTTTGCAGCCGAATGAACGTAAAAGCTGAATTTCATTAATTCTCTGTATCGTGTGTACGTAGGCTTAGTTGTGTCGTTCATCTGTGCTCTGATCAAGGAATCTTCAATTATAGATATAGATAGGTTGTTCAATCTGCACCAAGGAGGGTAAATTACTTCCATGGATGCAACTACACAAAATGAAAAAAACCTGAAAGGCCGGGGTCCAGGGGTAATGTCCCCCTGCAGCGGAAGAAAAAAATGATTTATGAAGGTATTTTAGTTTTTTTTTTCCACATTTTATACAAATGCTTATTTAAAAGTGTTTGGAAAACACAGTAGACACACAAAGATCTTGTTTGACAAATTTAAAAAGCAGGAACTTCCTTTTCTGGTAAAATTCAAAAACAGGAAATCCTTGTATGCCAGGAAAAGTTGCACCCATGTACTTCCATTCGACTATTCCATTGTTGCGTGTAGTCACACGAAACGCGAAACATATACTATGCACCCACATACGCGAACCAAGCAGTATGACTGAGTCAGCACACCACACACTAGGTCACACAGAAACCCAGACATTTTTGGGGTGTAATAAATCGCATCAATCTTGCACAAAAATGAATGTCCATTTTTATTCATTCA
>CM065695.1:8030272-8037772 GCA_017654935.2 Phymorhynchus buccinoides | reverse complement strand
ATATGTGATCCAGCACCACGAAAGGGACATTAAGTCGCTGGGAGAAGTTTCTCATAACAGGCCTGGAAAGTCAAAAAATCGCATTTTTTGTCAATTTTGAGTTATTGGTATTTTCGTGTTCTCTAACATCTTATCTTTCATATTTATAAAGGACAATCTTTACTATGATCTCTAAATGGTTTTATAAGTGCTTTAAAACGAGTAGGTCAATGCTTTTTCTTCAGCTAGGCTGGATTTTAGACTGGGTTTTTTTCTCAAAATGGCCGACACTCATCCTACTACCTTTAAATGCTCATACCTCTGGCACGGAAACCGATACAAGAATGGTTCTTGTATGATTAGAAAGAGGATTGTCTGAAGTGTTCAAATGTATAATTTTCTCAGAATGGTCAGTTTGACACTTAATGTCCCTTTCGTGGTGCTGGGTCACATATTCGTACGTATGGCATGACTATGACAGCAGGTTATATTGCAGACTGACTGCATGCTTTTTGTTGATGTCACCATTAAGCAGTATGTTGAACATGAACACATGTATAGGGGAAGACGGGGTAAAAAGCGCATGGGCGGGTAAGAAGCCCACCCCAATTATCTCATGAAATAAAGAAAATTCCAGTCAAATTTGCCCATGAAACGAATGCTAAACATTAACACTCGTCTCATGGGCAAAATGAGACTGAAATTTGCTTCATTTCATGAGATAATTGGGGTGGGCTTCTTACCCGCCCATGCGCTTTTTATCCCGTCTTCCCCTAGGTTTTCTTGCCTTACGGACTTAAGTGTGCATATTATTTGGCCTGTGCCCAATGTTAACTGAACTTTACAGAAAGTAGTTTGTTCATTAATACTTATAATAAAAAGGACAAGGATATGATAACATTTTTAAAAAAAAGTCAGATTGTTTAATCAACTTAAAATTATTCATAAAACTTAATAATGTCGAGTCCCATTTTTATGACGCCATCACAGTCAAACCGCAACATTAATGTAAATAATCTTCAGTCATGCCAACAACAACAAAGCAAAAAGAGTTGCGGTCAACAAATGCATTTTAAAAGTCGAGTTAAAATACCAGTCACACTTTTTGAGAAACAAAATCTCAGTCAATTCAACAACTTATTGACAGCATGGAATCACACAACATCCCGGCTATAGTCCCAAGCCCCTGCAAAGTACCATAGAGGCTGACCCATGCATGGAAAAAAACATCTGCGATAGGGAAAACAGGTTATTGGCCCGACATTTACAGAAAAAAACATACTGGAAAAATGATACTCTTTTCTAAAGTCACATACTGGAAAAACATATCCCCTAGAAAAGTCAACACACTGGAAAAATCACTCTAAAAGAAAGTCACACATTGAAACAATCAATCTTTTTTTTTTTTAAGTCACACATTGGGACAATCAATCTATTAAAAAAAAACGGTCTAAAAGAAGTCACACACTGCGAAAATCAGTCTAAAAGAAGTCACACACTGCGAAAATCAGTCTAAAAAAAAGTCACACACTGGGAAAATCACATTCTAGAAAAAGTCACACACGGGGGGAAAATCGAATTCTAAAAAACAAAAAACAAAACTTTTAATAACTTACATACTGGTAAAGGCACTCTAAACAAAAAACCCAAATCACCTCATATAAGCGGGGCGGCATTTCCAGAGGAGGCGGCACCACCAGCAGCCGCAGTTGACCTCCCAGCGAAGCCGGCAGTGGCGGTACAGCAGGTAGAGGAAGGGGTTGAGGAGCCCGACCAGGTAGAACAGGAACCGGCTGAAGAAGGCGTACCAGGCCCGGGCCCGGAACTCGGCCATGAAGAAGCGGAGGAGGTTGGAGCAGAGCTGCAGCACGAAGCACAACACGCAGGTGCTCACCACGAAGGCCACCATCACCCAGCCCTTCACGTGCGACTCCCGCTTGGCCGCCAGCTGGGTCTGGGTTACAGGGGGAGGAGGAGGGTTCAGGGGCGCCAGGGAAGAGTCCAGGGTGTCGTCGTCGTCGTCGGAGATGGAGCTGCCAGCGGGGTGGATGCCCGAGGATGGTGGAGCGGCGGCTGCCCCATGCTGCGGTGGGGTGCCGGGAGGGGTGCCGTTATTGTGGGCGTTGGGCGGGGGGGCGTTGAGGTTCTGCATCTGAATGTCCTGCCCGAGTCTCTGTTGTTGCGGACGGGGCGGGGTTGCGGGTGCGGCGGGTGCGGGGGTGGTGGTGGTGGTGGTGGTGGGGCCGCCCTTGAGGATGGGGTGCAGCAGCTCGTAGCGGCGCATCAGCACCAGGAGCTTGACGGTGTAGGCCACGATCACCGCCAGCCCCAGCCCCAGCAGCAGCAGGTAGTAGCCCACGGTCAGCCGGGTCAGCACCACGGAGCCGCCGCCCCCCAGCCCTCCCACCACCACGCACGTCATCTCCCAGTAGGAGAACTCTGCCACGGCCACGCCCGCCGGGGCGGCCCAGTCCAAGATGAAGAACACCAGCCCCAGCAGCCAGCACACCAGGGCAGCCACCAGGGACCGGAACGGCATGGACCGGTCGGCGCGGAAGTTGAAGTCCGTGCTCTTGTAGCGCTCCACGATGATGACGCTCAGCAGCAGCACGATCACCACCTGCAGGGCGTAGTCCGCGCAGCACAGGGCCCGGCAGTTACTCTCTGGCCGGAACTCCACCACGTTGTTGAGGACGGCGTGAACGGACACCCCCATGGGCACCAGCAGCAGCAGGTCCGCCAGCACCACGTTCAGCATCAGGATGTCGAAGGGCGTCCTCCTCAGGGCCCGCCCTTTGTGGAAGGACGTCAGGACGATCAGGACCACCAGGTTCAGCAACCCGGTGAGGAGGGACAGCAGGATCAGGCTGATGGACATGAAGTAGTAGCCGCCGCTGCTCCTCCAATCCTCGGGGGAGGAAGAGGAGGTTGTGTTGGGTGGAGGTGCCATCGTCGTGCTGAGGTTGTCAGGGAACGCGTGGTGAGGCGCCCCGGAGAACAGGGAGAAGTTGGACGGTTTCAGCGTTGTGTTCACAATGTCCGTGAAAGCCGAGTGTGCTTCAGAGAAGTGCTGGGACGAGTTCATGATGGGGGAGATAAAAGATGAGTTCGTCTGGTTCCTGAAGAAGAATCGTCTTTCACTGAGTGTTGTGTGGCCCAACCTTGGAATGTCAATCAGATCTGAAACCCACGGAGAGAACAGAAATGGCTTGACAGGACAGGGCAGTCACTCAATTCACACATTTGTCTTGAGAAGTACTGACAGCATAATTGTGTGTGTGTATGTGTGTTGTTTTTTGTTTCTTCTTTTTGTTTACATCACCGCTAGATTTACAGTACCCTAGCCCTTGCACCTTGCAAAACGACAAGGCCTACAGTCTTGGTTTTAACTTAAATGGAGGGGGGGGGGGGGGGGTTTGTCATGTACCCCCACCCCCACCCCCGATCTGTTCGTCTTGCAATTATTAGGTACCTGATTCAGTCAGGGATTTAAATGAAGGCTGCGTAATGCAAAAGACACGCCTCAAATTCCCATAGGGACTGCCATCCCCTTGACAAGGTTACCGTCTAATCCTGTCACTGGACAAAGCGATTTTATGTTCCTCCAGTTATTGTCAAGACTTAACTGTCTCCAAGTATCTATAGTTAAATTATATTATAATATACACTGAAGTGCGCCAGAAGGCCCAGGTTCATAACATCCATGCCATGCTCATACGCTGCCAACTCAGGTGGACTGGCCATGTCTGTCGCATGGATGACAAACATCCGCCAAAGAGACATATGGCGAACTTTCAGCAGGAAAACACTTCCCTGGCGACCAAAAATAAGTGCTGTTTCATAATTCGGTCTTTTGGGGTTATCTTTCCCTACTGTCTCGTCTTGAAGTCGGTTTGGGGTAGTTCCGGTTCAAAATTAGAATTAAAAAATGGAAGTTACCTACCTTAGACAACAACTATATTTTGTTCTTGTCTTCAAGTCTTAGGGTATTAATGTGGTCGTATCAAGTAAACAAATAAGAACATAACATAACGAATGTAAACACTTTAAGAAAGAAACATGAAACAGGACTTAATATTATTAAATCTACAAACTGATAACTGAGCAATTAAACACCCCTCTATTTCAATTACGGAGCAGTCATGCCGTGTTTACAGCATTTCCTAACCGTAACTAAGTGCCCTAATGGGCACACAACCCGTCTGTTACTTCCGTTTTCATTTCGAAACAGTGCTATAAGGACAGTCTGCAAGTCTCCCCGAAGCACTGCAAAATAAGCATTCTTCTCTTTCTGCGTTCCTAGGCCCTAAAGCCATAATGGGTAAGTTACATCATTATGTGTCCAGTTTTCAGTTTTCACTGGTCTCCCCGCTGCATACAGCCGACACATTCCGATTTCGAGGAGCTCAAAGGAGAACATATTTGAAAGGGTTTTTTCAATTGCAGGAGAATGGGCCAACAAGTCAGAAAGATAGTATTTGACAGAAAGCAAAGGGGAAAGACAGAGTCAGAGTGACAGATTAGTGGAAATTATGAGCACAGAACTTCCAGAATGTGGGACAACTGAGTCCAAGGACAACTGAGGCCAAGGAGAACTGAGGCCAAGGACAACCGAGGCCAAGGACAACTGAGGCCAAGGAGAACCGAGGCTAAGGACAACTGAGGCCAAGGAGAACCGAGGCTAAGGACAACTGGAGCCAAGGACAACTGAGGCCAAGGAGAACTGAGGCCAAGGAGAACCGAGGCCAAGGACAACTGAGGCCAAGGACAACCGAGGCCAAGGACAACTGAGGCCAAGGACAACTGAGGCCAAGGACAACTGAGGCCAAGGACAACCGAGGCCAAGGACAACTGAGGCCAAGGACAACCGAGGCCAAGGACCAACAACGTCGGCTGCGCAAAACCGGAACCAACACCCCTCAGGCTCCTCTTCGTCTTCTTCCGATTGGGGATGTTTATCCTGCCCCACGCCCAAAGTCTCCGTTTAGAATGCTATCGACACACAGGATGCATACCTTGCGAGTTCGTGCCATCCATTCCACCGGCACAACACGTACCGACTCCTACCGAATAGTGTAACGGGCTTTAACGTGCACGCAAGATCTTGTGCGTGCGTGCGTTCGCACGCGGGACCTCGGTTTTAGGTCCCATCCGAAGGACCAGGAAATAGGAGTGAAGCGTCTTTCCCAAGGACACAACACCGTGACCAGCTGGCCCAGCTCTGGATTCCCCATGTCCCCACTGCAACAGGCAGTTCCGAGGCGAGGACCGGCCTGACCAGCCATCTGGTGAAACGTCCCCCTGGTTGGAAGGTTTTCATTCGACCAAAACAATATTTGCACTTTGTGATTTCTACTCCCTCTGTCAAAAGAAAGGACAACTGTGGAAAGGTTACTGCCAATAAGAATTGTTCGGAAATAATTAAGGGGAGTAATTTCATGGTGTGTGGGAGTGATCTTGCTTAATTCAGTCGGTCAAACAGGGGAAGTCACTCTACCATCAGCTCACGTAGCCTATCGACTCGTGTGCTTGAGCAGACATACAGCACTTAACACCGTGCGTCATTCTAAAAATGTATGTCATTTATATTTTTACGTCACATTTTGCAAGTTTTATCAGTTTGTGGCCACTGGCCACCCCTAAGTTCTTTTTTTTTTTAAATGTTTGCAAGTCGCTGACTCGCATCCTGCGGTTTCAAGCTTCAACGCCATTGTTGCATTGTTGCTATGGTGTTTGACCGAGTAATGGAGGCAAACAACTCTAATTTTCACGGAGTGCTCTCCCCTAGTTGTTTTTTCTTCCGAAAATCGTCTCTTTCACCCGACTTGATAGGACAGTGTGGGGTGGCTTTTAGTTAACATTGTCAACGAGGACAGTTGTGGGAGGGGGTGGGGGCAAAGGGAGGGTGGGGGATGTTTGGAGGTGGGGTGTGGGATGGAAGTTCAGTTTAACTTCGCGTATCGGCTTTCGCCATGTACGACGGCCTGAACAAACCAACCATGGTATAAACAATTTATGTTCCTGAATCACTGTCTTAGCCAAAAGGCCGAGAAGCGATCAGAATTTTTTTTTTAAAGGGTGTGGGGGCGTGGGGAGGGGCTTGGCACGAAACTGCTCCTTTGCCTTACACGGCTAGTAGTGCAATGTATTAAAGACACACTGACGCACCACGATTAAGTCCCTTGGTTGTTTTTCTAGGTAGCTGTGACCCACATACAAATGTCCCCAACTTAAAAAATTAGGCCGCTCTTTAAAATAATGTTTCGTTTTCAATTTCGGGACATCTGTAACTTGGAGTCAAACCTGGTCAAAACAAGATTTCTTACCAGCTGTAAGAGGGGGAAACCCGTGAAACCCGTGATTCTGACACGTGACCTGGTGGGTCTTTAAAGACCCCCCACGTCACGTGTCACATTCCTTCTTATGCTTGGAAGATTTCTTAAGATTTCTTGCCAGCTATAAGAGGGAAAGCACGTGTACCCCGTGATTTTGACACGTGACGTGGTGGGCCTTTAAGATTGGGACTCAGAATTTCTTCTTTTTTTTATTATTCTCGATTTATAAAAAAAAATCTTCAGCTATCCCGTACTTTAGTCCCCCCCCCCCCCCCCCCCCCCCCTCATATTTACGACCCTCGGTCTCAAAGTCGTCTGCTTTCAGTTTTTGTGTGGAAAATAACCCTAGGCCGATCCGAGACTGGCAGAATGTTTTCTTCTCAGTGACAGTTTTCAAGGCCAGCATTTGAAAAGGGGGCAGGGGGGTGGGGGTTTTCACGAAATAGTAGTAGTAGTAGTAGTAGTAGTAGTAGTAGTAGTAGTAGTAGTAGTAGTAGTAGTAGTAGTAGTAGTAGTTGTTCAGGGCAAGAAGTGGGCCTCGCGGCCCTTTTACGCACTTTCACCGTTTGTTGCAGATTATAACAGAACAAGGAATTCAGAAATGAAAATCCTGATGGGCCATAGCAATACTAATATGAGAAACAAATGCACTGACTAACAGAATTCCACAGATTTGGAATGTTCTTCCTACTCAACATAAATGTGCACCTAATTGACCCTTTCACCGCCAGCCATATTTCAGCCAAACATTTCCAATAAATTTACCTGGGTAGAGAACAAAATCCATCTGCAGTATTGGGGATTCTTCTGTGACATATACAAAATAAAGTCTACCCTTACTTCCCAAAACTGAGACAATAGGGTCTTTGGATAATAGACCCCAATTTGATGCCTTTTAATGACATAGGTGCCAAATCACTGTGGTGCTAAAATGCGACTTTGGCGGTGAAAGGGTTAAACGTCTTCTGGACAGCAATTAAAAATGTAAACAAATGTTTTTTGAATAATTATGATGAATGAACATATCAAAATTATAATGCGTATGCGCAACTATAGGTAGGTAGGCAGGTATGTAGGTAGGTAGGGACAGGCTTTCATAGCCGTAGGCCTCGCGGCCTATATAACGTCCCCTCTTTGAATGAGTACTTTTAAGAATTATTTGCTTGTCCGTTGGTCTGGTTGCACG
>CM065695.1:8005272-8020272 GCA_017654935.2 Phymorhynchus buccinoides | reverse complement strand
ACAGGCGGTCATCCAAGTTATCGATCTAAACCACACAAAACAAGAGGAAAATCCTTCAAGGCTCACTCGAACAGGAACATGTGGGACAACAACAAACAAAGATTGAGGGGGGGGGGGGTCTAAAGTACAAGATTGCCAATACATTTTTAAAGTACAAATGAAACTATCGTTAATGGATACAACTAAAAAATATTTTAAAAAAGTGCCAGTGCTGAGAATCGGACCCGGAACCATTGCTACGACAGACAGGCACTCTACCAATGAGCTGTCGAGGTTTTCAGTGTTGATGAGTTTCTTGACTCATGTTGCCTGTTGAATACTCTCTAACCCACTAATCTAAAATGTCATCTGCTTGTTATCTGTTATCTGTTTACAGTGTTTTGTAAAGTATTGAATTATTCGAATCATTATTGTTTGAAAGCTTGCATCTATATGTGTGCACAGTTTGAACAATGTATGCTTTCTATTTCCCGAGAAAATGCCAACGTTAAAGTTTGGAGATTAGACCACGGACGCAACACACGCACACACACACGCGCACGCGCACGCACACACGCACGCGCACGCGCACACGCGCACGCGCACGCGCACGCACACGCGCACGCACACGCGCGCGCGCGCGCTACACACAGACACTCAGACACACAGCCGAACAACTATCATACTATAGACTCACTTCGTGTTAACGAAGAGTGAGCCCAAAACGAGATAGAAACGTACCATAAATCATTCCTAAACACCAGAAAGCGTCTGTTCAAACATCAAAATCACATGACTCATCTCTTGATGAAGATACATGAGAGAAAAAAGCAAGCATCTGCACCAGTCAAATGCACGAAATTGACAAAGGCTTGTTAAAAAATAAATGCACCTAAATATAAACTCTAAACAGAAATGCATTTCAGGGCAAACACAAGTCATGTAGGCCTACACACATATATATATATTCGCACGTGCACACACACAAACACGCACGCATGCGCGCGCGCGAACACACACACTCTCTCTCTCTCTCTCTCTCTCTCTCTCTCTCTCTCTCTCTCTCTCTCTCTCTCTCTCTCTCTCTCTCTCTCTCTCTCTCTCTCTCTCTCTCTCTCCCCCCGAACATTCCCGCAATCCAAGTCTTCAACCATCTCTTTCCACCTCCCAGGCCCCAGCCCCAAACTGAATCGCCTCCACGTGTCTTCTTCTTCTTCTTCTTCTTCTTCTTCTTCTTCTTTGATCGCTCAGACAGCTTCCTGTCAATTATGAGCGCAGATGCGTCATGCTGCCGTCATGCGCCTAACTAAGAAATAGTTAGGCCCAAACAAGTCCGACTTCGGCTGGAGGAAATGTTTTTGAAAATCGTTTGGTGAAAAGAAAAATAAAGGCAGGAGAATGGACCAGGTAAGGCAGAAAGATAGTAGATGACAGTAAGCAAAGGTAAAAAAAAGGCCAGAGTCCAAGGAAGTTACAAGCACAGAACTTCCAGAAGGTGGGGGAATTATTTATACAAAAGACACCCCCCGGTATCCCCACGGAGGGGCTCCACGTTTCCCAACCCACCTTAATAATAATAATAATAATAATAATAATAATAATAAGAAGAAGAAGAAGAAGAAGAAGAAGAAGAAGAAGAAGAAGAAGAAGAAGAAGAAGAAGAAGACATAGTATTTGTATAGCGCCTTTCTTTAGAATTAAACTCAAGGCGCTCACATTCACTGATTCACACGCAATAGAGCATTTGCCACGCGCCGGTGACCTTGAATTTCACTGAGTTGAATTTAGAGAGTTGAATTAGAGAGGTCAGCGCAACTCGGGCAGAACGAGCTCGGGCAAATTAGTAGTCTAGTATAGTGAACGAACACTCGTGGCAAACGCCCTATTGGGCTAACATATACACATTCATTCAATCATCTAATTAATGTGAAAAGTGAGAGAGAGAGAGAAAAGCTACCTTCGTCTTGGCCCTGTTCCCCGCCCTCCTCAATTTCTTGGTCATCCTCTTCAGCCACTGCCTGTCCTTCCCGGTCATCCCCTCCACCGATCTCAGATCCCCCGGACGACAAAGGCTGTGCCTGGGGAGAAGGCACCGCACGCACACGAACTCGTTGTGAGTCTGGCAGTACACCTCCGCCAGAGAGCCACAGCTAGAAGAACCACCACCACCCCTGATGCTAGCAGAACACTTGGCCTGATGGTAGCGAGCTGCCTGCTCCACCGACAGCTCGCTCAGCTTCTGCGTAACGTGGTTGCTGGTCGTCCGGGCGTGGCGTTTGGAGCAGCTGCCGCACAACTTCGTGGTGCACGTGGAACAGTAGAGAGTGGGTTTCTTGACCCCACAAAAGCACGACGGTTTACTACCATCCCCCAACAATTCCCGGCTGTTCTCTAACAGGGCTGCGGTGGCGAAGTCCGTCGGTAGGGCGTCGATCAGAGAGACGAGGTCACCGGCTTGATAAGTGGGCAGAGAGACGGTAGCTGCGGTCAAGGACCATTCGCGATCATCCGAAGGTACGACGAAAATGGGGCATTCGCATAGCGGGCAGCGGGCTCGGTCCCGACCTTTTTCCAGCCAGGACAGGACGCACGTGCGGCAGACCAGGTGGGCGCAGGGAAGCAGTTTGGGCACCGTGAAGGGCTCGTGACACGCGGGACATTCCAAGGCTGCAGCGGCGGCGGCCATGTCTGGAAATAACCAAAGTTAGGGACAGCACGTCATTCCTCGTCTCAACCCTTTCAACGCCAGCCATTTTTCAGCTAAAAAAAGTCCATTAACCTTACCTGGGTAGAGAAAAAGATTCTGTCTGCAATATTGGGGATTCCTCTGTGACATGCATAAAATAAGGCCTATCATTACCTCCCAAAAGTAAGAACATAAGGTCACTGGATATCAGACCCTCATTTGATGCCTTTCAGTGACATGGGTGTTCAATCATTATGGTGCCAAGAGGCGACAGTGGCGATCCACCAGATCACGTGTCAAAATCACGGGTTTCGCGCGTGTTTTCCCTCTTAAAGCCGGTAGGAAATTTAGTTTGGACCAGGTTTGACTCCCATATATACAAATGCCCCCAAATTGAAAACGAAACATCATTTTAAAGAACAGCCTCAATTTGAAGTGGGGGTAGTTGTATGTGGGTCACAGCTACCCAGAAAAAAAAACCCACAAGGGACTTTTAATCGTAGTGGGTCAGTGTGTCTTTAATAAAAGCACCAGGCTTTATCTTCCTCCCAGCACCCTCTTCCGCGTCCGTCCTCTCAAACAGTGCGCAACTTACTGACGAAGAGAACAACATACAGTGGAATCCGCTTAATCGGTCACTTTTGGGACCAGGAAAAATATGGCCGATAAAGCGAATCGGCCGATAAAACGAACATCCAGATACTGTATGACGCAATTATGCAATGACGCAATTATGCAAGTCAACAGCAATGACGTCAAAATTAAATGTTGCAGTTCAAATTCAAATTCTTTCCCTTTTTGTGATGTGTGTGTGTGTGTGTTTATTAATCCTACAACTTGACAGAAGCATGAGTAAAAGACAATGATTTTGTTTTCTTGAGTGATTTTAACGCCATGCAGGGTCTTTCAATTGACAACAGCTCACCTTCCAACTTCACACTCAACCATGTAAACGTCAAAAGCGTGTTGTCAGTTTGTCTGCCTCTGTTGTTCTCCCTCTCAAAAAGGGGTAAAGAGGAAAAATTAGAGAGAAAAAGTGGCCAATAAAGCGAAATTGAACATGTCAGCTTTGGCCGTAAAAACGAACAAAATAACACATGCTTAAGAAGAAAAAATTCCGTTCCAGAGGAAATTGGCCGATTAAGCGGCTTTGGACGATTATCCGATGGCCAATTAAACGGATTCCACTGTACCATGTTTGAACCATTTGAGAACAAACAAAAAGGCTACGGTGCTCGAAGAGGTGAGATATTGCCAAGCATAAGGCCTTTGCAACTAGGGTTATTAACGCCCTTGACAGTGAGAGTAATTGCTCTTGTATGGTCAGTACTGACAAGGGCATTCACTCTTGCGACAGGCAGCCATTTAGTGGCATCAAATAGGGGTCATTGGCGAGAGTTATCTCCCTGTCTGGTCAGCACTGAACCATCTTTCCCCCACCCTCCAAGGGCATTCACTCTTGCAAAAGGTGTTCGTTGCAGACCCCAAATAGCAACTTTCTGAAATCAGCGCCATTTCTGAAAATAACCAGAAAGCTTAAGAGCCAGCCACACCGTACACAAAAATCGCAAGACTGTACGACGATACGATTCGAACACGTGGTTTCCAAGAACATATGCGATTCGCGTTTCGAGATCACGTGATCGAATTGTATCGTACAGTCGTACGATTTTAGCTGACGTGTGGCTCAAAACTCGTGGGTTCTAAAGACAAGAAGAAGAAGAAAAAGGAGGAGGAGGAGGAGGAGAAGGAGAAGGAGAAGGAGAAGGAGAAGGAGAAGGAGAAGGAGAAGAAGAAGAAGAAGAAGAAGAAGAAGAAGAAGAAGAAGAAGAAGAACAACAACAACAACAACAACAACAACAACAACAACAACAACAACAACAACAACAACAACAACAACAACAACAACAACAACAACAACAAAAAGAAGAAAACAATTAAAGGCTTCCGAACAAAACATTTTATCACAGTGGCTACGGGTACGGCGTTGCTGTAACACTCAGACCATGTTCTGGGATAGCAACTCTTCCTAGTCGAATTTTTGTCAACAAATGCATTTTCTTATTTCGCATCTTGGTAAGGAATAGGGTTAGGGATAGGGTTAGGAACATGTCAGAGTTAATATTAGTAGTTTCTGAATAAATTTGCGCACAATTTATGCATCCCGTGATTGAGCGCCGTACCTGTAGCCTGGAGAATACGGGCCCGTACCCCGAGCCTCTGCCTTTTTTTTTTTTATTGAGAGGATGTTTAAGAGGCCACGAGGCCTAGGCAGTTGAATCATGTCCCTACCTCAACTATACTTACCTACCGGAAGAAATGCAAGTAAGCCTAATAAAGGCTAAGTCCGACGATGCAATCACTCGCTCTTTCGCAAGAGTGTTCACCCATTCTTCTTCTTCTTCTTCTTCTTCTTCTTCTTGACTGTGCGTGGCCACAATCAACACTTTGATTGTTTTGCCACGGAACCGGGGAGGTTCAAGACCACTTTTGCCGGAAGAAAGGGCTCAAGGCCTGAGAAGAAATAATACAACAGAGAGAGCACAGATACAAGAACTAGGAAACTGTTGATCCGTTGGGTTGTGGGAAGAGGGGAGAATGGGGTGGGGGAAGAGGAGGGGCCAAAGGGAGAGGGGGGAGAGGAGGGGGGAAGGGGGGAGAGGCCGTTGGTGCTTGTTAGTCTGACGACCCCAGAGTGGCGGCTGCAGCAGGAGGTTTTCCAGTCAGATGCTCCCAGACTCTAGTCGCGAAGCTCTCTGGAGTTCTGGCTTCAACTGCTGCTGAAGGTAGGATTAGGTATTAGGTACTTTATAGTCACAGAGGCGTCTCTGTGAAATTCGGGTTGCTCCCACCTGGAGAGCGCGTCGCAGCCAGAGGCGCGCCACCCATTTTTTGTCTTTTGGTTTTTTTTGCATGCGATTTTTGTCACTGATGAGGGAGGGGGGGGGGGGGTACATTTTGACCAAATGACAACTTTTTCGTTGCCACTGGGTTTAACGTATGCTAAGTGCATGGGCACACGGGACCTCGGTTTATCGTCTCATCCGAAAGACTCCACGTTCAGACCGTTAAGGCCTAGTGCAGAATGAGAGGAACAAATCCCCTGTACCCAGGTTCGAACTCGGGTTTACTTGACACGAAGCGAACGCGCTACCACTGTGCCACTCTACACCATGTTCCACTCCCTGATGGTACGTGGGGAAAAGGAACTCTCACCGCGTGAGATCGAGAGGTGCACGCGAGAGGAAGCATCGTCGGACTTAGCCCTAAATCTCGCTAATCTGATTTTTTGTTTTAGGTCAATAACATTCAAATGGAACCCAGTTTGCTTACCTGTCGTCGAAGACTTTCCAGAAAAAGCACCAAACTCAGTACAGTGACACCTCCACAACTGTATGGCTTGAAACACTTTGGGAAACTGATTCAAGGCTGAGTTCTGACCGGTAGTTATCTTTTTGTATTATGAAGTGTTCATTGCAGCCTGTCAACCCCTATACATTTTGGTTAGAGCGATTCGATACGTGTTTTATTTTTGTGTTTGGATTTCTTTCATCCCATCTTATGCACTCCATTTCACCACCATCTCTCTCTCTCTCTCTCTCTCTCTCTCTCTCTCTCTCTCTCTCTCTCTCTCTCTCTCTCTCTCTCTCTCTCGCCTAGGAACACATTTAACCCTTTCACCGCCAAAGTCGCATTTTAGCACCACAGTGATTTACCACCTATGTCACTATAAAAGGCATCAAATTGGGGTCTATTATCCAAAGACCCTATTGTCTTAGTTTTGGGAAGTAAGGATAGACCTTATTTTATATATGTCACAGAAGAATCCCCAATACTGCAGATAGATTTTGTTCTCTACCCAGATAAATTTAATGAAAATGTTTGGCTGAAATATGGCTGGCGGTGAAAGGGTTAAATATAGAAACATACACACATGTGCATGCCTGCATGCATGTGCACGCGCGCGCGCGCACGCACACACACAAACAAATGCACACAGAAACAATAAGGGGTATAATGTTCACATATTGTTAAACCCACAACAGAGAGAGAGAAGAAAGTACTATTCTGCCTCACTACGTTTATATAGTTATGTGAATGCCTCATAAATATTTATGCGATCTCTAATCATTTGTAGCAAAATCTGAATTTCAACAAGTAGCCACATGTTGTTGTTGTTGCCTATCTGTCGTTTCCGACAATGACTGCCAGGTTGCAAAGCAGCAGCGGCTGTTCTGACGGGCTGGATGGAAGTTCAGTTTAACGTCGCGTATCGGCTTTCGCCATGTACGACGGGCTGAACAAACCAACCAAGGTATAAACAAAAATTCATGTTCCTGAATCACTGTCTTAGCCAAAAGGCCGAGAAGCGATCAGAATATAAGAAGGTATGGCTACAATTTGTTTATAGTGGACAAGCCTTGCCCAGGCTACATCCCCACTCTCTCGGCCAAAGGGATTTAAGGATGAGAGTTGGCCAACCAATCCCTTTGGTTGTAGCACTAGAGCCGGTGCCAAGGCCCCCTAGTTAGAGAGTCATAGTCTTCCACGAAAGACTAAGCTGTATCGTGATATTCCAATGCCGCAGAAAATAATTCATAGTACAGCTCTCACGTACTATTGGCCCTTTTCTGCAGGTTATTGTCAATCAGTGGTACAATACATGTGATCTTGCCTAATTCGATCGGTCAAACAGGGGAAGTCACTCTACCATCAGCTCTCGTAGCCTATCGACTTGTGTGTTTGAGCAGACATACAGCACTTAGAACACCGTGCGTCAATCTAAAAAATTATGTCAATTATATTTTTACGTCACATTTTGCAAGTTCTATCACTTCGTAGCAACTGGCCACCCCTATTTTTTCTATTTAAAAATGTTTGCAAGTCGCTGACTCGCATCCTGCGGTTTCAAGCTTCGACGCCATTATTGCATTGTTGCTATATATGGTGTTTGACTGAGTAATAGAGGTAAACAACTATTATTTTCACGAAGTGCTCTCCCCTAGTTTTTCTACAAGTGACCAATGCAAACACCACCAACTGAAACAAATACTATATTAACATTTACAGACAGGCAGCAAAGTGGTTGACAGGTTATTTCACAAGAAACGTTCAAGAGAGCTCGTGCAACACGTAAATCTAAAATGGCAAAATTAAAGAAGAGAAAAAAAGGACACGCGATTTTAAAGATCCACCACGTGTCAAATTCACGGGTTTCACGGGTTTTCCCTCTGTCAGCTGGTAAGAAATTTTGTTTTGACCAGGTTTGACTCCCATACAAATGTCCCCAAATTGAAAACGAAACATCATTTTAAAGAGCAGCCTCAATTTACAAGTTGGGGACATTTGTATGTGGGTCACAGCTACCTAGAAAAAACACCAAGTGACTTAATCATGGTGCGTCAGTGTGCGTGAGTGAAAGTCACGGGTTTCACGTGTTCCTTCTCTCGCTGGTAAAAATCTTATTTTGACCAAGTGTGGCTCCCATACAAATTTCCTCAAGCACGAAAACGAGACATCACTTTGAAAAGCAGCCTCGATCGTACATGAGGAAAGTCTGTATGTGGGCCACACCGGCCCAGAAAAAAACAAGGGACTTAATCGTGGTGAGTCAGTGTGTCTTTAAAGATCCACCAGATCACGTGTCAAAATCACGGATTTCACGTGTTTTCCCTCTTATAGCTGGCAGGAAATCTTGTTTTGACCAGGTTTTACTCCCATACAAATGCCCCCAAATTGAAAACGAAACATTTTAAAGAGCAGCCTCAATTTCAAGTTGGGGGCACTACCCAGAAAAAAAACCAAGGGACTTAATCGTGGTGGGTCAGTGGGTCTTTAAAGAGCAGCCTCAGTTTGAAGTTGGGGACATTTGTATGTGGGTCACAGCTACCCAGAAAAAAAACCAAGGGACTTAATCGTGGTGCCTCAGTGTGTCTTTAAAGAATAAACTCCAAGAAGCATTTGCACGAAAAAAAAGATTCATAGATGAACACTCGTCACAACGCTGGTCGTTTCCAGTCTCAGGGTTAACAGAAGTTAGATGAGTCAATCGACAAAGTTGTGGGAGTGGTTTTATTCCAAACTGTAGGCCTACGCGTAAAAAAAGGTAAGAAATAAGCAGATAAATAGCTATATAAATACCTTTAATATGATTAAGAAACTTGGAATGGCTAAGTGTTGTTGCTTGCTAGGTAAGCATATCTGTGACTAAGACCTCTAGGTAGCAGATAAAACAACAGCAAAATCCACAGTAATATTCACATTTTTTCCCGTCAAGAACGATCATCTGTTGACTGAAAAAGCATCATCGTTCTTGACGGGAAGAAATGCGACTACTACCCAATCCACATTTCCACCCACAACAGAACGTAACAGACTACATAATTGGCAGAGGCTCGGGGTACGGGCCCGTATCTCACATTCTCCAGGCTACGGGTACGGCGCTCAATCACGGGACGTATAAATTGTGCGCAAATGTCTTTTTAAAACTCTGACATGTTCCTAACCCTAACCCAATTCCTTACCAAGATGCAACCAGACAGTGAGATTATCGTTCAATTGGTCGTCAATCCTTATGGACGTTAAACCAAGATGCGTTAAATATACGAAATAAAAAAATGCATTTGTTAATGAAAAATTCGACTAGGAAGAGCTAACAAGTAGTAGTAGTAGTAGTAGGGGTAGGGACTAAATAAGCCGTCAAGCTTTTTGGCAGTCCCATCGAATCATCAATATTTATTTTGTATTTTTGATCAAGGTGTAATCGGTTGAATTTTCCTATCATGCAATTTTAATCAATGCTTCTAAATATATTTATAAATTTTGGATGATTATCTAGACGATTTTTGAATGTATTAGTATTGGGTGCACATTTTAGGTCCACTGGTAAATCATTCCATAGGTTAGCAATTCTGTTAGTAAAACAATATTTTTTAATGTTAGTGTTATATCGCTTAATGAAAACCTTACCATATGAATTCCTTGTTATATCATATTGTACAGATGTAAAGAAATCATCCCATGACAAATCAACATGACCATTAAATATTTTATATGCTTCAATCAGGTCTCCCCTGACTCTTCTACCTTTAAGGGAATAGAGATTAAGATAAAGAAGTCTGTTTTCATAAGTCATATTTCTGCATTTTTTAACAAGCTTTGAAGCCCTTCGTTGAACTTTTTCAATAGCTACCGATTGATATTTATATTTAGGATACCATATATTGTTTCCATACTCTAAATGTGGCCTTACTAGTGCTTTATATAGTTTGGTAAATATGTCATAATCAATATTAATAAATATTCTTTTAATTAACCCTATCATTTTGTTCGCTTTATTTACACAGCTTTGGATATGTGCATCAAAAGATAAATCTTTATCAAATATAACTCCCAAATCCTTCTCCTTCTCACATGTTATTAATGAAACGGGGACATCGTTCTTAGTCATAGTATAATCTTTGTTTGGATTTTTCCTACCAGCATGCATAACCTTGCATTTATCTGTATTAAAATATAAATTCCATTTAGTAGTCCAGTCCTGTAGTTTGTTTAAATCTTGCTGAAGTAATTGACAGTTACATGATTTGTTAAACATTTTTGTATCATCAGCAAATATTTTACATGGAGATTCTACACACTCAGGAAGATCATTAATAAAAAAAATAGTAAAGAGAATGGGTCCAAGGATGCTACCCTGAGGGATTCCACTGAGTACATTGGCTACAAATGAATAATTGTCTCCACCCTAACCTTTTGATCTCTATTGGTTAAAAAGTCCTTAATCCAATTATGAACATTTCCAACTATGCCATAAGACTTAACTTTCATTAATAATCTATTATGTGGTACACTATCAAATGCCTTTCTAAAGTCTAAATAAATTATGTCCACTGGATAACCATTATCTAATAACTCTGTTAGTTCCTCCATGACTTCCATAAGCTGGGTGGTACATGATCTCTTACTTCTGAAACCATGTTGACAGTTTGCATACAATTTGTAGTCATTCATGTGATTTACAATCGCATCTCTAATAAATGACTCAAGGATCTTGCATGCTATGCATGTCAAACTAACAGGTCTATAATTTCCAGGATCAGATCTGGAACCCTTTTTAAAAATGGCAGTAACATCAGCTTGTTTCCAGTCGGTGGGAATCGCACCAGATTCTAAGGACTTATTAAAGAGTAAGGTTAGTGGAAGGGATAGTTCTTTTGCTAATTCTTTTAAGACTCGTGGAGGTATGCCGTCTGGACCCTGTGCTTTTGAAGCATCTAACTCCCTAAGGGGTTTTTTCAACTGCTAAAGGGGTAACTCTTATGTCAGAAACTGATATCCCATTTGAATTAATGCACTCTTCTAGATTAGGTATATCTGTTATGTCTTCTTTTATAAACACACTAGCAAAATAATTATTTAGAACCTCTGCTTTATCTTCATCAGTAACAGCAAAATATCCATTCACCCATTTCAGTGCACTCACTCCTACATTGGTCTTTGATCTTTCTTTTACATACCTCCAAAACGCTTTAGGATTTACTTTACAATTATCAGCAATGCTTTTTTCATATTTGTTCCTTGCTTTTTTAATTGATTTATTACATTTATTTATGGATTTTTTATATTTCTTATAGGCTGGCCCCTTGTTATTATCATTCTGCTTATCCGCTAAATAAGCTTGTCCTTCTTTAGTTTGCAAAAATTTAGAATATTTTTTATGTTTCTTTCTAGCTTTTTTCAACACCTTTTTATTTATCCAAGATGGTTTAGTTTTCCCTGCTGTGATAGGAAATTTAGGTATATGACTCTCCATTCTATTTTTGATCACATCACGAATAGCTACCCAAGTATCCTCAACATTTAACTCCTCCAATACTGAGAAGTCAAACTCACTAGTCTCCTCCCTCATAGCTTTATAATTACCTTTGTTTAGCTCAAATCTGTACTTCCTTTTGGGGATTGTTTTTGTTCTGGTTAAATAAAGATCAAAATATAAAACATCATGGTCACTTTTACCTAAAGGGTCCATATGTGTTACATCAGATATTAAATTATCTTCATTCACAAACACTAAATCGTCCATGGTAGATCTTTGGTTGTGTCTATGTCTAGTTGTCTGACTCACTTTCTGGAATAACAAAGCATCTCTAGTGCTTTCTACAAACTCATAAGTTAAGTTACCCACCCCATTCCAAATCTCATTCCACCTAGCATCTGGAAAATTAAAATCACCAAAAATACAAATCTTATCAAAAGAAGATACATAGTCAGAATTTAGCAACTCAAATAGCTTTCTAGAATTTTTGGATGTTGAGTTAGGACTGCGGTAGATGCATCCAATAAGCACTGACTCATCGTTCGCACTTTGAAAGGTGCATCATAAGCTTTCTTTAAAAGGTAACTGATTTACTTCCTCACACTCTCTAGCATTTAGTGTCTTGTCAAAATATAAAGCTATGCCTCTTTTGGGGTCTTCATTCAAGAACATATCATAATTTGGGAGTTCATATTCAGAACTACACATGGAGTAAAGTTGGTTTTTCGCTAATACTTCAGTAAAACCTATGATATGTGGCTTTACTTCACTTAAACGTACAAGCAGTTCATCTTTTTTATTTAAAAAAACTATCCACATTGCTATAAATAACCTTACAAGAATCTTCACAAACATCACAAGAAGAAGAAGAGGAAAACAAATTTGAATAATTTTGCTTATCAGCGGGCTTATGTACACTATTTACATGTGACCCTTTGTTGAGTCAATGTTTGTCAGCCCCTTTCTTTGCCTCAGCCTGGGCTGCTGCATGAGCGGGTGTCTGACCGTCGTCTGTCAGTGTCACTGTCCTTTTGTCGTCTCTCACCTGTCTGGTCACAATCTTGAACTCTCTATAGTTAATCATCAGGTTTTGATGTCCCGCATCCCTTCGGACTTTGAGTTCCTCCCTTAGCTTTTTTATTTTCTCTCTTTCTTTAGGGGTGCTGTCATCGTTAATGTAGACTCTGTTTGGGGGTGGCACATTTGTGTTTAGATTTCCTACATTTTTCATAATCTTCCTCTTGGTTTCTTCACTTTTCACTGACAATCTCAGTAGTCTTGGTCTTACACTGGTGCCCACCCTGATGGGACCTAACCTCACTGGGTCATCAATTTCATCACCCTTCACATCGTCCACAATCTTCCCCACTAGCTTCCTCACCCTGTCCCTATCCTCTTGGTTTCTTCACTTTTCACTGGCAATCTCAGTAGTCTTGGTCTTACACTGGTGCCCACCCTGATGGGGCCTAACCTCACTGGGTCATCAATTTCATCACCCTTCACATCGTCCACAATCTTCCCCACTAGCTTCCTCACCCTGTCCCTATCCTCTTGTTTCTTCACTTTTCACTGACAATCTCAGTAGTCTTGGTCTTACACTGGTGCCCACCCTGATGGGGCCTAACCTCACTAGGTCATCAATTTCATCACCCTTCACATCGTCCACAATCTTCCCCACTAGCTTCCTCACCCTGTCCCTATCCTCTTGGTTTCTTCACTTTTCACTGACAATCTCAGTAGTCTTGGTCTTACACTGGTGCCCACCCTGATGGGGCCTAACCTCACTGGGTCATCAATTTCATCACCCTTCACATCGTCCACAATCTTCCCCACTAGCTTCCTCACCCTGTCCCTATCCTCTTGGTTTCTTCACTTTTCACTGACAATCTCAGTAGTCTTGGTCTTACACTGGTGCCCACCCTGATGGGGCCTAACCTCACTGGGTCATCAATTTCATCACCCTTCACATCGTCCACAATCTTCCCCACTAGCTTCCTCACCCTGTCCCTATCCTCTTGGTTTCTTCACTTTTCACTGACAATCTCAGTAGTCTTGGTCTTACACTGGTGCCCACCCTGATGGGGCCTAACCTCACTGGGTCATCAATTTCATCACCCTTCACATCGTCCACAATCTTCCCCACTAGCTTCCTCACCCTGTCCCTATCCTCTTGTTTTCTTTTTTCAGCTGTTTCATGCTCACTTTCCGGTAAGTTTGCAACCACAATGTTGAGTTTTCTCTTCTCTTTTTCCATCATTTCTGTCATGAACTCATCTACTTTTACTTCCACTGCTTCCAGTATCTTCTTTTCAATGACTTCCTCACTGCAAGCAGAGTGCTTCTTCTCAAAAGTATCCATCCTGTCCATCATACCTGCAAGCATTTTCAATGCATTGTCCAGTTTAGCCTCAACACGACTGGCGAACTCGGTTTTACCCGATCCTCTACATTCTTTACATAGCCAGACCATGTAATCCCCCCCTTCCTTCAAACTTTCGAATTGACCCACCGTCAGAACAGAGCATTGTTGGTGGCACCACTGTTTACAGCCGTGACACTCAATCACCTGCCCCCCCTCCCCATCCAGTACGTCTTCACAACTTATACAAATCCAAGGTGCCTTGGGATCAATGTTCTTTTTCTCATTCTGTCTCGGATCCGGATTAGGTGATCCACTCTTGTTTGAGTTTTTCCTCTGATTTCCTCTAGCCTTTGCTCCAGACATGACGAACTACTACCTAAAACCGAAAGTAGACTAGAATACAATAATAGGCTAACAGCGAATCTGAGCCCTGTCAACCCTCCTGCATGAAATAAAAACACCCAATATCATCAGCAGTAAATATGAAAACGTACACAAAACAAAATTAAATAATTACCTTTTGCTTCACAATAAGTTAGTAAGTGTGCAGAAATAGGTTAAATATGTGCGGGTAGAACAGGAACAGAAGTGCGTCGGCTCTGGCCTAAGAAAATAAATGACTGAAACCGTGAACACTCAGCGGACGAGTGAAACTCGGCTGAGTATTTCAAAATTTGTCTGGTGTTTCTCTATCGAAATCCAAAGGATATACTCCCATGGATAAAGGGGCTGTCAATGAGCCAAATTAACACATTTTATGCAAGGAGGCTGCTATAAAACAAAAGATTCTAAGCCAAACTATCACTGAGCAAAAACGCAGCGTCCATTTTTTAAACCGTGACCTTGACCAAAAGTTAAGGCCCAGAAAGACAATCATCTCCGAAAACTCACGAACTCAATAAAACGCACCCAGCTCATAATAAAACTGAATTTATTCTTTTAACATTAAGTTAATTCCAAAAAATCATTAATCAGAACGAGTTCAGTCAACAAAATGCCCCTTTCAATAACTTCCCCCTCCTCTCGAAAAGTCACACATTCAGAATCAATGCACTTAGGAACAGTCAGTAATGTGTTTTTTTGGTGTGTGTTTTCTGTCTGTCCGTGCAAAACACAGTTCAGTAATGTGTACTGACTGTTCCAAAGTGCATTGAT
>CM065695.1:7989923-8004772 GCA_017654935.2 Phymorhynchus buccinoides | reverse complement strand
GAATTATGATTATGTTTTTTGTTTGAATTCTTTAAATTGCTGTATTTCTATGCATATAAACCAACTATTCAGCTTTCCTTACCACCCCTCCCAATGTATTCCCTCACTATGCGATCAAAAAATTAATGTTTGTGGTTTGTAGTGAAATTGTGATGTATTATAGTCATATGCCATTGTTCATTTCTCCCCCTATCCCACTGTTCCCTTGTGACATGGGCAGGAGGCCTAGTAGTAAACCTGAGTTGAGTTGAGTTGAGTTGAGTTGAGTTCTCTCTCTCTCTCTCTCGCTCTCTCTCTATCTCTCTCTGCTCTACTCTCTCTCCTCTCTCTCTTTCTCTCTCTCTCTCTCTTTCTCTCTCTCTCTCTCTCTCTCTCTCCTCTCTCTCTCTCTCTCTGTCATTCACAAGAGCCCCAATCAATTTAAAGGTCAAGGTCACGACGGCACAAAATGGTTTGCGCCGACTCTCCTATTACGGAGGCACACCTCCCACAAAATGTTGACAGCAATTCGGTCAAGCACGTGCGGAGATATACTTGGGAAGACAGAACAAGAAAAAAAATACAAAAACCAAGCCATGCAATAGTCCCGTTGGTGACGGAACTAATCATTAAACTGTTTGAGTTTGAGTCTCTCTGTTATTTCAGTCCAATACGGCATGCTTCCAACAAATTCTACCGACCAGGGAGCTTTAGCCCCTGCATGCCTCAGGTGTATGTGTCCTCCATGCTGAGCAGTATGCTTCTCTTCTTCTTTCATTTCTTTCTTTCTTCTTTTTTCTCCGTCCCTTCACCTTCATTTTTCCCTTTTAGACCAATACGCCTGCGTCCAAGGCGACTTTCACCTAAGCTGGGATTTTGGAGTCTTGTGTCGTTCAGGTGTACTGCCATCCACGCTGATTCGTCATCGTCCTTTTTTTCTTCTTTCTTTCTCTCTATCTTGCATTCTTTCTTTCTCACTCTTTTCCTTCTTTTCGTTCTTTTATTTCCTTCCTTCCTAATTTTCTCCTTTCTTTTCTTTCCGGGGACGGTATTCATGTCGAGATAGAATGAGACCTTAGCATGATGCGACTTAGAAAGCTCTTCCAAAAGTCCTATTAAAATCCTATAGGACATTGGAAGAGTTCTAAGTTAGCATCATGCTAGTCTCATGCTATTCTCAACGTGAATACCGTCCCAGGTCACTTACGTCTGCATTTTGGCAGACTTTGATCTGAAGAGTGTCTTAGGGTATTGCATCGCCCAAAGTGTATGTGCCTTCCACATGGATAGCCATGCTTGGAGTGAGGTAAACACTATTCTTACCTTATCTTTCTTTCTTTTTTCTCACTTCCATCCTCCTTCTTCTTTTCTTTCTTCAGGCCAATACGCTTGCATCAGCCGACTCAACCTAAAAGCGGATTGGCTTCTATGTCGTTCAGAGTACCTGCCATCCACCCACTGAGATCGTCATTCTTCTTTTCTTTCTTTCTTCCTTTATCTTTCTCTCTATCTTGCCTTCTTTTTCTTTCTCGCTCTCATTTCATTCTTTCTTTCTTTTATTCCTGCCTGCCTGGCATTTCTTTCTTTCCTTTTCCGTCACTACGTCTAGCCATTTTGCAGACTTTGATCTGAAGAGTGTCTTTGGTATTGACGCCCAGAGTGTATTGTGCCTTCCACATTGCTAGCCATGCTGGGCTGCGGTAAACCTCATTATCTTCCATCCGTTTCTTTCTATTCTTTCTTTTCGATTCCTTCATTCCTTCTTTCTTTCCGTTTCCAGGCCAATTTACGCCTGCCATCCAAGCCGAACTTCAACCTAAATGCAGGATTTCGGATTCTCAGTCGTTCAGATGTAACTGCCACCACGATGATCCGTAACTTCCTTTTCTTTACTTTCTATCTTTCTTTCTTCTCTCTCTCTCCTCTCTGTCCTCTTCTTCTTTTATTTATGTATCCCTTTCAGGCCAATTGCGTATGCATTGTGACCGATTCCACCTGAGAAGACTTCGGTTACCACTTCGCCCGAGGATTTCTTCCACATTGATAACCATGCTGAACGGGAGTATCATATTCTTGTCTTAATTTTTTCTTTCTTTGTTTTCCTTCCTTCCTTCTTTCTTACCTTTCCAAGGCAATGCGTCTGCATTTTGGCAGACCGTTGATCTAAAAAAGAAGACTTCGGTTACTACATCGCTCAGGTGACGTCGCACTTCCATGCGGATCGGTCGTGCGAGCCTGGGTGTTCTTAACTTTTCTTTTCTTTCTTTCTGTTAATTTTAGTCCGTCTTTCTTTCTCCTTTTCCAAGGCCAGTACGCCGGCATCGTGCAGACTATCGACCCTGAAGAGGACTTTGGCTACTAAATCGTCCAAGGAAATGTGCCTGCCACATTATATTAACTTGCTGAACTGCGGAGTGTCCTATCCTTTCTGTCTTTCTTTCTTTTCTTTCTTTTCTTTTATGTCCTCCTTCCTTTCTAATTTCGTTTCTTCTCCATTTACCAGCCAACTATGCAATGCATCATGGAAGACTTCGACTGAAGAGGGACTTTGGCTACTACAATCGCCAAGTGTAATGTGTCTTCCAATTGAATAGCCATGCTGAATGGGTAACCTAATCTTCCTTCTTTCTTTCCTTTCTTTTATTATGTCCTTCCCTTCTTTCTTCTCCGTTTCAAGGCCAATATGGCCTGCATCGTGGCAAGAGACTTCGACCTGAGACGGTGAGATATTGTTACTACATCGCTCAGGTCTACGTGCCTTCCAGCTGATCGTCGTGTCTGAGTGGTGTCCTATATCGTGGATCGACCTGGACGCCCCCCCAGCCAGGGTGTCCTGGGGCTGATGTCAGATGCTGACCATGACCACCACACCATGGGAGAAGTCCTCCCTGCCCAGAGTGTCCTAGTCAAAGGATATTGAACGTCTGGATGCTGGAGTGAGAGAGAGAAGAGAGAGAGATCGAGACTCGAGGCGAGAGAAGGAGAGAGAAGGAGAGAGATGAGAGCGAGAGAGAGAAGGGAGGGGGAGATGAGAGGACTGAGAGAGAGGGAGAAATTGAGTCTCTCCCCTCTCTGCTCTTTTACTCTCTCCCCCAAATAGGAATACTCACGCGCTAAGCGCCCTACTGGTTGTGATGCCACCTTGCGCGGTGAAATGGCGTCCTAAGTGTCCATTCTTCAACTCGTGGAGTCTCCACTCCTCAGATCGGAGTGACGTCGTGGTTGCAGTACAAACCGTTGGGAGAGGATAAATTACTGCGCTTGCGCCCTGGGAGCTCACCACGTTCTCTAGAATGAGCAGCTATTAGGACGCACATTTCAGCCGCAGGGGGCAATCAAAACAGTATGGGCTTGGCGTGTGGTATTCTTTAGTTGGAGGGTAAGTGAGAGAGAGAGAGAAGAAGAGAAGAGAGAAGGAGACGAGTCACTCCTCCATCTCTCTATCTATCTCTCTCTCTCTCCTCTCTATCATACTCTCTCTCTCTCCATCTCTTATCAACTACCCCAATAAGAATACCAACGCGCTAAGCCCATACTGGTTGATTGCCCCCTGGCGTCAAATCAGCACGTCAAGTTGACCATTAAGCGCGCGGATAAGGAACGTCGTGAGGTCTGTCGTCACGCGTCATGTCGCTATAGGAGAGAGAATGGGGGAAGAGAAGAGAGTAACAGAGACAGAGACAGACGGACTGACAGAGAGTGAGACAACACAGACAGAAATGATCATGCTTATTACTCACACTATTGGGAGGGGGAAGTCTCATGACCCAGAGTGTCTATGACCAAGGTACAGAGAACATGAAGGGAGATGTGTGAAGCTTTGTCAGGGCGTCCGCATAAATTATTAAAGCGCATAATGTGTTAGACTGTGAGTAAGAGAAACAAGACTAGAGACAGACGACAACACGATAGACTCGACGTACAACAGACAGACAGATAGACTTAATTTAACCCTCATCGCACTGTCGCTCTTCGCTCCACAATCATGCAACACCCGTGTCACTAAAACGCATCAGGAAGAGGCTGTAACCATGGGCCGTATCCTCGTGAACCCTTTTTTCAGCCAAAGCATTACCATTAAACTTAACTGGGTAGAGAAAATAAAATATCTGCAATATCACGAATTCCTCTGTGACATATATAACATTAGGCCTATCCTTACATCCCAAAATAATTACAACTAGGGTCTTTGGATACCCGGCCTGATAGATGCCTTTTAGGTGACGCTGGGTGTTAAACCATTGTGGTTGCTAAATGCGACATTGGCGGTGAAAGAGTAATTTCGGGAGGTAAAGGATAGGCCCTATTTTACGCATGTCAGAGAGAAATCCCCAATATTGCAGAGACAGAAATTTGTTATTCTACCCAGTAAGGTTAATGGGAAAGTTTTGGCTGAAAATGGCTGGCGTTGGCAAGGGTTTATAAACCTTCCCCGCAGCCAGTTTTTAGCCAAAACTTTTCATTAACCTTACCTGGGTAGAATTACAAATATTCTGTCTGAAATATTGGGGATTTCTCTCTGACATGCGTAAAATAGGCCTATCCTTACTCCCGAAATTAACCCTTTCACCGCCAATGTCGCCATGTTAGACCAACCACAATGTTAACACCCATGTCACTAAAGGCAGTCAAAATCAGGGAACCTGGTATCCAAAAGACACCCTATGTCGTAATTTTGGGAGGTAAGGATAGAGCCTAATGTTATAATATGTCACAGAGGAATCGCAATATTGCAGATATTTATTTTCTCTACCCAGTTAAGTTTAATGGTATGCTTTGGCGGAAAAAGGGTTAAGAAGATAAGGAACCCAGGTTAACAGAATTCAAGTGATGCGTTTTTAGTGACAGGGGTTGGCATGATTGTGGAGCGAAGAGGCGACAGTGGCGATGAAGAGGTGTTAATTAAGTCTATCTGTCTGTTGTGTACGGTCAGTCTGTCTGTGTTGTCTGTCTGTCTGTCTGTCTGTGTTTCTTACTCACAGCTAACACAATTAAGTGTAATAATTAATGCCGGACGCCCCTGACAAAGGCTTCCACTCTCCTTCATGTTTTAGTAGCCTTGGTTAGGGACACTCGTGGGGAGAATGAGGACTTCCCCCCCCCAAATAGTAGTGAGTAATATAGCATGATCATTCTGGTACGGGTGTCTCAACTCACTCTGTCAGTCGTCTGTCTTGTCTCTGTACTCTCTTCTCTTTCCCCCATTTCTACTATCTCCAAGCGACATGACGCGTAAATACGAAGACCCACGACGTCCCTTACCGGCGCTTAATGGTCAACTTAGGACGCTGATTTGCGACCAGGGGGCAATCAACCCAGGGAGGGGCTTAGCGCGTGGAATTATAGTTGGGGTGTAGTGGACGAGAGACGAGAGAGAGAGAGAGAGAGAGAGAAGAGAGAGAGAGAGAGTAGCGAGAGAGAGGGAGTGAGGGGGACTCGTCTCCCTCTCTCTCTCCTCTCTCTCTCTCTCATACCCCCAATAAGAATACCCACACGCCACAAGCCCCTCTGTTTTTTGATTGCTCCCCCTGGCTGGTGAAAATGTGAGTTCCTAAGTCATCATTACTCAGAGAACGTGAGGAGTCGAAAGCGCAGATAATATCCTCCTCAACAAATCGGTGACTGCAACCCCCCAACGAACGTCCACTACGAGCTGAGGAGTGGAGGACCCACGAGTTGAAGAATGGACAAATTAGGAGCCCATTTCACCGCAAGGTGGACAATAAACCAGTAGCGGGACTTAGCGCGTGGTAATCCAAGTTGGGGGTATATAGAGAGAAAGAGAGAGAGGGGGAACGAGGACTCACATTTCCCTCTCTCTCTCTCTCTCTTTCACCACCCCCCTCTCTCATCTCGCTCTCTTCTCTACTCTCTCTCTCTCTCGCGTTTTCTCTCTCTATCTCTCTCTTCTCTCTCTCTTCACTCACAGCATCCACAAGACGTCATAGCCACCTTGACGTAGGACACATTCTGGGAAGGGAGGACTTCTCCCCAGTGAGTAGTGGGTGTAATGGTATCAAGCACTGACATCAGCCCCAGGGGACACCCTGGACTGGGAGTTCGGCGTCCAGGTCGAATCCAGAAGGACACCCAGCTCAGCACGCACGATCATGAATGGAAGGCATCGTAGACATGAGCGATGTAGTGATAACCAAAATCCCTCATCAGGTCGCGAAGCCTGCCACGATGCAGGATAGTGGCCTGAAAAGGAGAAGAAAGAAGGAAGGACATAAATAAAAGCAGGAAAGAAAGGAAGAAGATTAGGTACCATTCAGCATGGCTATCAAGGTGGAAGCACATTCACTTGGACGATGTAGAGTAGCCCAAGATCCCTCTTCAGGTCGAAGTCTGCCCATGATGCAGGCATAGTGGCCTGGTAAAAGGAGAAGTAAACGAAATTAGGAATGAGAAGACAGGACATAAAGAAAGAAGAAAGAAAGAAAGAAAGAAAGAAATAGGACACCAGTTCAGCCAACAGTTAAATATAATTGGAAGGCACATTCCCTTGGCCGATGTAGTACCAAAAGTCCCTCTTCATGGTCGGAAGTCTGCCACACGATTGGCAGGCGTATGGTCCTTGGAAAAGTGAGAGAAGAAAGACGGAATAAAAAATAACAGAAAGAAAGAAAGTGAAAAGTTAAGAAAACCCAGCGCGCACGACGACTCAGCATGGAAGGCACGTACACCTGAGCAGCATTGTAGTAACCGAAGTCTCTTTTTAGATCACACGTCTGACAAAATGCAGACGCATTGGACCTGGAAAAAGGGAAAAAAGAGGAAGGGAAGGAAAACAAAGAAAGAAAGAGAAAGAGAAAGATAGATACCAAGTCGCATGGGTTATCAATGTGGAAGCAAATACACACTCTGGGCGAAAGAGTGTAACGAAGGTCTTTTCTTCAGGGGAAATCTGCCACAATGCATACGCATTGGACTGGAAAGGAAATAACACATAAATAAAAAGAAAGAAAGAAGAAAGAGAGAGAGAGAGAGAGAAATAAAGAAAGATTAGAAAGCAAAGAAAGGAAGAATGAGAGACGACAGCGTGGATGGCAGGTGTTAACATCTGAACGAATAGAAGCCAAAATCGGCTTTAGGGGAAGCGGCTTGGAGCAGGCGTTATTGGACTGGAAAAGGGAAAGAAAGAGGAAGGAAGAACTAAAAGAAAAGAAAAGAAAGAAAGGAGGAAGGAAGAATAGGTACCCAATCCAGCAATGGCTTATCAATATGTGGAAGCACATAACTTGGGCGAGTGCAATAACCAAAGACACTGCTTCAGATCAAAGTCTGCCCACAAAATGCAGGACGTAGTGGGACCTGGAAAAAGGAAAGAAAGAAATGAGGAGGAAAGAAATATGTAAAAGAAGAAAGAGGAAAGAGAGAGTGAGAAAGAAAGAAGGCATAAGATAGAGAGAAAGAAAGGCACAACGCCCAGAAAGAAAAGGAAGAATGACGATCAGGCGTGGATGCAGGTACATCTCTGAACACATATGAAGCCAAAAATCCCGTTTAGGTGAAGTCGCTTGGATGCAAGCGTATATGGCCTGAAGAAAGAAAAGAACGAGGAGGAAGGAAGGAGAAAAAGAAAGAAAGAAAGGAAGAATAGGTTACCAATCCAGCACGGCTATCAATGTGGAAGGCACATACAAATTTGGGCGATGCAATAACCAAAGACACTACTTCAGATCAAGTCTTGCCAAAATGCAGACGTAGTGACCTGGGAGGTATTCACGTTGAGATACATGAGACTTAGCATGATGACATAACTTAGAATCTCTTCCAATGCTATAGATTTATATGACTTTTGGAAGAGCTACTAAGTTAGCATCATGCTAAGATCTAGCATTGCTATCTCGACATGAATACACGTCACAGGAAAAGGAAAAAAGAAAGAAAGTAGGAAGGAAGGAAATAAAAGAAAGAGAAAGAAGGAAAGAGAGAGAGAAGAAAGAAAGAAGGCAAGATAGAGAGAAGAAAGAAAGAAAGAAAAGGAAGAATGACGAGATCAGCGTGGATGGCAGGTACACCTGCACGACACGACGCAAAAATCACCCGCTTTAGGAGAAAGTCGGCTTGGACGCAGGCTCGTATTGGTTGAAAAGGGGAAAAGTGCAAAAATGACGGAAGGAAGGAGAAAAGAAAAAGAAAGAAAATAGACTTCCAAGAGAAGAAAGAAAGGAAAGAGAAGCCTGTATCTGATCAGCATGGAGGACACATACACCTTGAGCAATGAGGGCTAAAAGTCCCCTTGCGTCAGGTAAGAAGTTTGTTTGGAAAAGCATGGTATTGGACTTGAATAACAAGAGACTCAAAACTCAAACATTTTAATGATTAAGTCCGTCACCAAGACGGAGAACATATGCGATGGGTGGTTGTATTTTTTTTTTTTCTTTTCTGTCTGTCCCAAAGGAATCTCCCGCCACCGCTGACCGAATTGCGTCACAATTTTTGTGAAGGGCGTCCACTAATAGGAAGAGATGCGGTCGCAAACCATTTTGCCGTCGTGACATTGACCTTTAATGATTGGGCCTTGTGAATGAACAGAGAGAAGAGAAGAGAGAGAATGACGAAGAGAGAAAGGATCGAGGAGAGAGAGAGAAGAGAGAGGAAGAGAGCGAGACGAGAGAGAAAAGAAGCGAGAGGGAGATAGAGAGAGAAGAGAGACGGGAGAGAAGGAAGAGAGAGAGAGAGAGAGAGAGAGAGAACTCAACTCACCAACTCAATCACTCAGTTTACTGACTAGGCCTTCTGCCCATGTTCACAAGGGAACAGTGTGGAGAGGGGAGAGATGAACAATGGCATATGGACGAATAATACATACACAATTCATTACAAAATCCACAAACATTATTTTTTGATCGCATAGGGAAGGGAACAGTTGGAGGGGTAAGGAATGCAGAATAGTTGGTTATATTGCAAGAAATTACCAGCAAATTTAAAGAAATTCAAACAAAAAAAACCTAATCATAATTCATCATCCATCCGAGCGAGAGAAGAGAGAGAGGTAGAGAGAGAGAGAATTGAAGAGAGAGAGAGAGAGAGAGAGGAGAGAGAGAGAGAGAAGGAGAGACGCGAGAGAGAGAGAGAGAGAGAGAGAAGTCGGAATCGGAAGTGTAATGAATATGGGGCCTTACAACCCCTTTTAAGGGGGGCGAGGGTGAGGAGGTGAGGGGGGCACATAATACAATGCAACACCATGAGGCAATGTAACGACAAACACAATGATCATGATAACAATACGGAAATTTGAAAGGAGAGAGAGAGAGAGAGAGAAAACGAAGAAAGAGAGAGACGGAGAGAGAGATGAGGATGAGAGAGAGAGAGAGAAAGAGACGAGAGAGAGATGAGATGAGAGAGAGAGAGAAGAGAAGAGATAGAAGAGAGAGAGAGAGAGAAGTTCGGAAGTCGGCGATGTCAATGAATAAGGGCCACAGCCCCTTTTATGGGGGGGAGGGGGGGGGATGAGGGGGGGCACATAATACAATGCTAACCATGAGCAAGTTGTAACGACAAACACAATTATCCCTGATAAACAATACGTGAAATTTGAAAAGGAGAGAGAGAGAGAGAGAGGGAGAGAAGAGAGAGGAGAGCGAGAGACGAGATAGAGAGAACGAGAGAGAGAGAGAGAAGAAGAGAGATGAGAGAGGAGAAGTCGGAAGTCGGAAGTGTAATGACAATGGCCTACCAGCCCCTTTTTAAGGGGGGGGGGGGGGGCGGTGAGGGGAGGGCACATAATACAAATCAAACCATGAGCAATGTAACGACAAACACAATTATCCATGATAACAATACGTGATGAAAATTTGAAAGGAGAGAGAGAAGAGAGAGAGAGAAGAATCGAGAGAGATGAGAGATGATGAGAGAGACGAGAGAAGAGTAGGAGAGAGAGAGAGAGAGAGAGAGAAACAGAGACAGAGACAGAGAGAACAGACAGCAGAGACAGAGACAAAATATTAAAAGAACGAAAAGTGAGAGAGAGAGAAAGAGACAGAGGAGAGATGAAGAGAGACGAGAAGAGAGAAGAGAGAGAGAGAGAGAGAGACAGACAGGGGACATGACAGACACAGACAGGACAGACAGAGACAGATTACAACGAGATAAAAAGAGAGTGAGAGAGAGAGAGACAGAGAGAAGAGGAGAGAGAGACAGAACAGACCGGACAGAGACAGA
Organism: Phymorhynchus buccinoides; assembly: GCA_017654935.2. NCBI lineage: Eukaryota > Metazoa > Mollusca > Gastropoda > Neogastropoda > Raphitomidae > Phymorhynchus > Phymorhynchus buccinoides. The sequence goes on along the minus strand of CM065695.1, from coordinate 7,994,623 downwards.
TACAGAGTAAAAACAGATAGAGAGATAGACAAGATAAGATAAAAGAAGAGACAGAGGACAGAGAACAGAGTCAGAGGACAGAGACCAAAAAAAACCACATAAGCAACAAACAGAAAGGCATAGCTTCATTCTTCTTCTTATTCGTTCCTCTAGACAGTTTTCTGTCATCATATGAGCGTAGATGCGTCATGCTGCCGTTTATGCGCCTAACAAAGAAATAGTTAGGCCCAGCATGGAGACGACTCGGGCTGGGAGAAAACGTTTGTAAGAATTATACTAGCAAAATTAATAAAGCACAGGAGAATGGTTGGACCATGTGAGATAGAAAGACAAACAGATGAAGAGTAAGCAAAGGGAAAGGCCAGGAAGGAGTCAAAGAGAATGACAGAATAGAGAAGGAAAAAAATTATACCAGTAGTTTTGCTGTATTTGTGAAAAAATAAGACTTAAAATTATCACCCAAAACAAGGAATGGTTCCAGCCAAAAAAAAAATAGTCACAAAAAATCATGCATGGCTTTGTACATCGATTTCTGGCAAATTGTAAAATTTACACCCTCCTGCTCTATTTCTTGGTTCTTTCCGTATGGTTAGGGATAGGGTTAGGGTTTTAGGGTTAAGGGATAGGGCGGTTATATGGTCTTGCCTTTAGCCACAAGACATCTGTTTTTTGGTCAAAATCATCTATTTTTGGGAGCATTAGAGGAGATAAATCGCTGCCATAAAAAATAAACGTCACTATATACACTTGCGTATTTGTTTGTTTGTTGTATGTTCCAGTGACGTTGCAGTTGTCTCAGGTTTGGTTTTTTAGAGAATAAGAGGAAATTACAAGCCACGGAACTTCGGAGGTGGGAACTAGTGGGGGGTGGGAGGAGAAGTATGCAGTTCACTGTTACCGCTGATCATGGACCCTTATCTCGAAGGTGTAGGGGCAGTAGTCGGTGTGTTTGAGAGCACGGCGAAGCGAGGCAGATGGGATAGTCCTCCCGAATACACACGGATTGAAGTGCCAGTGGAACATCACGTTCTCCACGCTGTAGCTGTATGCACAACACGACGCCACCCAATAATGAGCGACTTAGCTGGCTCTTTGCCCGCCAGGTGCATGACGCTCGAGTGGGGCTAATCCTATCTCTATATTCTAGTTGGGAGGAGAAAGAATGAGAGAGAGAGAGAGAGAGAGAGAGAGAGAGAGAGAGAGAGAGAGATAGGAAGGAGTCCACACACCCAATCCCTCTCACTCTACTCTCTCTCTCTCTCTCTTCTCTCTCACTCCGCTCTCCTCTCTCACTCTCTCTCTCTCTCTCTCTCTCTCTCTCTCTCTCTCTCTCTCTCTGCTCTCTCTCTCTCTCTCTCTCCCTCCATCTCTCATCTTCTCTGTCTCTCTGTGAAGGTGCTTATAATGCATTTGAGAAATTATATCATTTCTTAAGTGAAAAGTGCCTGTCTGCTACCCCCTTGTCATCAGACCTTTTGAGTTATGACCATACCATGTTCGAGTTCAGGCGTTCAGCGTTCTCTCTCTCTCTCTCTCATCGTCATGTCTCTCTCTCTCCGCTCTCTCTCTCTCTCTCTCCCTCTTTCTCTCATCTCCCTCCTCTCTCTACTCCCTCTATCTCCGCTCTCTCTCGTCATCTCGATCATAGCCTCCATACAATTACCCCCCTAGTGGCGTTGACTGTATTATTAATAAGGGTCAGGGTCGCGGCACTCCTCACTCACCGTGGTGGTGATTGTCGTTGCGGTCGCTATTCCATTGCAGCCGTCGTCCGTCACTTCACCGCGAAGATTGGATCCCATACGAGTACTCCTAGTGTTTTGAACCGGCGTAGCACTCTCAATTGCTTTGTGTTTCTCAGCTGTCTTCTGGCGTGGTGCGAATCGTCATGACGTTAACCGATCTAAGTTTATTTTAATCCTTGGTGCATTAGCACTGGATGACCCGAAACTCTATACCTAACCCCATCCCTAACTCCGATTCCTAACCCTAACCCTTAACCTTAAATCCTACCCTATCCAACCTAACGCATGCGCAGACGTTTGAGACCATTTCCCCCCACATTTGATAACACCACACAGGTCCCAATGATCAGTCATGCCCTTCTCCATACACACACTATTCAGGGCCGGGGGGGGGGGGGGGTCCGCCGGAATCCAGAGATCTGCATAGAGTTCAGGGTTCAAGTAGTGCTCTTATGTGGGGAACCCATGGGAGAACGGCCCGGGAAAAGTTTGCAGTAGTGAATATTAGCGGCAAAATTGAGCCATTTTTTTTTCCCCCCCCTCACTTTCACCCTTGTTGTTATTGATTATTAGGCAGAAAATTGAGCCGATATTTCTCACTTTTTCCCTGTTGTATGGTTATTACGGCAAAATTGAGCCATTGTCTTACGCTTTCAACCCTTGTTGTTAAGGATTTTAAGGCAGAAAAGTGGCATTTTCTTACTTTCACCCGTTGTTTATAGGATTTGAATAAGGCAAGAGTGAGCCTTTTCTTACTTTCACCCTTTTGTTGTTAGGAATGATTAGGCAAACATTGAGCCTTTTCGTCACTTTCCCCTTGTTGTATAGATTATTAGGCAAACGTGAGACATTTTCTTATTTCACCTTTTGTTATAAGGATTATTAGGCATACATTGAGCCATTTCTTCACTTTCACCTTGTTTGATAAGGATTTTAGGAAAACTTGAGCCTTTTCTCACTTTTCACCCTTGTTGTTATAGGATTATTAAGGCAACATTGACCATTTCTCCCTTTTCCGACCTTGTTGTTACAGGATTTAAGGCAAACTTGAGCCATGTTCTTCACTTTGTCACCCTTTTGTATAAGGATTTTAAGCACTATGGAGCCATTTTTCTCACGTTGCAACCATGTGTATAAGGTATATATAAGGCACAGTGAGCCATTTTCTCACTTTTCCCCTTTAGTTGTTAAGTGATTATGTCAGGCAAACCTTGCCAGTCTCACTTTCACCTCTGTTGTGATAAGGATTATTAGCAACATTAACATTTTCTCACGTTGTCACCCTTTGTTGTATAGGATTATTAAAGGCACATTGACGCCATTTCTTCACTTTTCACGCTTGATTGTTAAGGGATTATTAGGCTAAGGGGCCAAGTGTGAGTACTTTTCACCCTTGTTTGTATAAAGGATTTTAGGCAATCTTTTAGTGGGCCCATTTTTCTCAACTTCTCACCCCTTGTTGTATAAGGATTTATTAGTGCAAACTTGAGTCCAAATTTTCTCCTTTTCCACCTGTTGTATAAAGGATTATTAAGGATCAAGACAGTGAGCCTTTTCTCACTTTTCACCCTTGGTGTTATGGATTATAAGGCAAAACATTGAGCCATTTTTCACTTTTCACCTTGTTGTATAAAGAGATTATAAGGCAACTTTGAGCAATTTTCTTCTCACTTTTCAACTTGTTGTATCGATTATTAGGCAAACATTGATCCATTTTCTGTCACTTTTCACCCTTGTTGTAAGGATTCTTAGGCAAGCCAGTGAGCCTTTTCTTACTTTTCACCCTTGATGTCTAAGAATTATTAAGGCAACATTGGCCATTTTACATTTGAAGGGTAAATAGAGGGGGGTGCTAAGAATTTGTTAGGAAATTTGGCCATTTTGAGAAGTTCCCCTTGTTTTTAGCATATTAAGGCCAAAATTGTAGCATTTTCTTGCTTTTCACTCTTGTTGTCTAAGATTTTAAGGCAAATATTGAGCCATTTTCTTACTTTTCACCCTTGTTTGTATAGCGGATTATTAATGCAAAATTAGCCATTTTATTTCTTTTCACCTTGTATAAGGATTATTAAGGCAAAAAGTGAGCCATTTATCTTGCTTTTCATCACCCGTAGTATAAGGATTATTGAGGCACTGTGTGTGCCGTTCCTTACTTTTCACCTTTGGTTGTTAAGGATTATTGGGCAAAATTAGCTCTTTTTCTTTACTTTTTCACCCTGTGTTGTATAAGCGTAATGCATTGGGACAGAGAAGGGGAGGGGGGGTGGGGGGGGTCCGGAACCCGCCCCCCCCCCCCACACACAAACAGAGACAGATCCGGCCCAGCAATTCCAGTCGTACATGCCATCCCACATGCGACGAGTCCTGATAAATACTCGTAGGCACCTAACTGTCTATAGCGATCTGATTGAAATCCTGCTAGCCTCGTTCACTATGTTTCATGTGGATCCCCATAGGTCCAAAACCAGCTTCATCAGCTTTCGTAAAGCTGCATATATTTTCATCAGAGTTCTTGTCCTCCTTGGTCATAACTGTGTCGGCCCACTGACATAAGCTAGAACACCAGGCTACATCAAGTGATGGCTAATATTCTGCATAGACTGCCGAGGATTGCATGCTTTGCCATGACAAGCTCCTATAGCATAGCATTTAACGGTCTAAATCCTCCCAAGTCGGAAGATGGCTGCCCACGTGGCGGTATCCAACACCGTCTCACACACGTTAATGTTCTCATCCTATCTGTGCGCTGAAGCCGATAGGTTAAGTGACTTTGAGGAACGTTTTGACCTTATGTACACGTTGTCTAAATGACCCTGTCTCTAATTTTGGGGTATGATTGCAATATTGTATTTCATTCTCGCCATGGTTCAGTACCACACACAAATGTGAATGCCATTCTCCCTCTGGTTCTGAGATCCGCTCGGACGCCGAAGGAAGTAATATCGGTTTTGTGAG
>CM065695.1:7977423-7984923 GCA_017654935.2 Phymorhynchus buccinoides | reverse complement strand
GCACGCACGAACACACACACACACACACACACAAACAAACACACAAACTGTGCGTTTTTCCAGTAAGTCCCATTCCAAACTGGGAGCTTTGCAAGGCAAAATTTGATTATAACTACACAACTATATCTAAAAATGATAACATTAACATTCTTGCCTGTGAGGCTAAATCTCATATCAACAATTTTTATCCCAATCATTTCAAAATTTTTACTGACGGTTCTTTACTAGACAATAATGCAGGCTGTGGATTTGTCATTCCCACTTTAAAAATCGAAAAATCTTTTTATCTTGGTAAAGACTTCTCCATTTTCACAGCTGAATTAGTAGCAATTTTAATGGCTATTCAGTATGTTATAGATGTTCCATTTAACTTCTACGGTGTTCTTTTTTGTGTAGATTCTAAATCTGTTCTTCAAGCTTTAGAATCAACAAGTCCAAAAACCAGGGCTGAAATCATTACAGAAATTAGAATACTTATCCATATTCTTATATTAAGAGGCATCACAGTAGATTTTTGTTGGATCCCATCTCATTGTTCGATTTCTGGAAATGAATGGGCTGATCGTACTGCATGCTCGGGCAGGGGCAAACAAATCTGCTAATTCTACGGATATTCACATTCCCTGGAGTTTGCAAGAAGGCTATTCTCTCTTACAAAGAGCTTCTTTTTTTGAACATTTTGATAAAATCTACAAAGAATCTATGCTTCACAAAATACATAAACCTGAATCTTCCATAAAGTGTTGTTTAAACTCCCGATCATGGAAGTCTCAGAAAAGAGATTCCTTAGTAAATTATGTATTTCTTAATAGAAATGTAAACAAACATCCAAGACGCCTTAAAAAGTTTGTTTCACTACTTTATAGACTTAAGCTAAATGCTTTTAAAACTAAATTCACAAAAAATCTTCAATGTGTATGCGGTGCTATTGATAATTGTACAACAACACACATTCTATATTATTGCCCTTATTTTGAATCGGCCCTTTCAGAATTCAGAAAAGATGAATCCAAATGTATATTCCAAGATGCGGTATCTCTTTTGAATTTTGTACAAACTTTAATGTTAAGTCCATTTGGCTCGTTTCTATGATTGCTGTTGGGTTTTTGTTGATAGAATGTTTGCATTTTTATTTTATAATAGTTCAATTCTGGAGTTTTTATTTTATTTTATTATCATTATCATTATTATGTTTTTTTGTGTTTTAACATTTTTTATTTTTTTTTATTTTTTTTAAACTGTTTTAACTAAGCATACATCCCCTAATGTTACTTATAAATATGCACTTTAAGCACACACAGATACACATTCCCAAGCGCACCACATCACACACACACTTCATGCTAGTATCACTTCTATAATGTCCCCCCCTCCTCCCTCCCTTTTCCCCTCCCCTGTCAGCCTTCAGAAAAAAAGATGAAGCACAAATGTATATTCACCCAAGACCCACAAGATGCTCTTTCGTCTTCTCTTGGTTGAATTGTTGTAGAAAAGAAGAAGATTAGAAACTTTAGAAGAAGAATAGATAGCCCACTTTTAATGTTAAAGTTCCATTTGGGCTCGAACACGTTTCTATGATTGCTATGCAGTTGGTGTTTTGGTTTGTGTAAATTACAGAAGTTCGTGATTATGAATTGTTTGCCATTTCCATTTGTGTTTTATTGTTATTTAATGTCATTCAGGGAGTGTTTAGTTTTTTTTTATTTTTTTTTATTAGAGATTTAGAGATGGTTTTTAGAGAGAGAAAACGTATAGCAACTGTTTTAACTAGAGAGAGCGATACATCCCCAGGCGTTACTTAGTGGAAATATGCCACTTTAAGCACCACACACAGATAATACACATGTGCCAACATACCGGATACATACCCCACACGCACACACTCACACCACACACTTTCAATGTCTTATATCACTTTTAAGTGAGAAAGACGTTTAAATTAAAGAACAACAACAACACACACACATACACCAACATGATATTCTCACCCCATGGCTATTACATACCACACACATATGCAGGGGGTTAGATTAAAACGCCATATGGTTGTTAATGTTTCTTCTCTGTTAAATTATGGGCCACTGTTTAATTCCAGACAGGACTGTCATTCATTGTTGTTAACAGCTTCAAGTCTCAAATGAAAGGTCATGTCAAGTGGCTTTTTTAACTGTCCTACACACTCCCTTCCTTTTAGTAGACATTGCTGCGTGATCAAAAATACATATGGTTTTGGGGGAGTGTAAACCCAAAAAAAAATAGCGTCCAAAAGCCACAGGTAATGTTAAAAAAGGAGGACGTTCGGCAAAAGCGCAAGGTCTACAGGTCCATTAGGATATATATCAGTGTGAATAATGTTAACTTTGCACCAACACATGGCAACACAATAAGGCAGTCTAACCATCTGCCAATGTGAAGCCTGTAGCTGAATAAATGTGAAATATATAGCCAAAACACCCATTTGACACCTTCAAGGTCTATGTCCTTGACCGTGACCTTCATTGGTACCCAATATTCCAAATCATCATTAGGCAACCCCCCCCTGTTATGTCCCAAGTTTGAATATTGTAAGTCCAACAATTTGAAATATATCGGCAAAAGAAGAAATTCGGGTTGTTTTCTTCAAGGTACAAAAATCAGAAGCGTATTTCCCTCAGCACGTTTTTATAGTTTGGTTTTTTTGGTTTTTAGCGACTTATTGTGACCATTCTCTGTGGATTTCTGTTCTTCCGGGCGGAGGTTTTGAGATGAGGTTGGAAGGTTTGAGCTGTTCGGACCCCCAGCCAAGGGAGGGAGGTTTGGAGGGGAGACCAGTTGAAGGTTTAGAGAGAGGGGACCTTAGGTTAGTAAGATGGTGGAGCTTAAAGCATTTTTTGGGTTTGGTTTGGGGCCTGGCAACGCAGAGGAAGTGGGGGTTCATTCAAAAAACTCGTGCGGGCGCCGGGGAGATTTCCTTGTACTATGGGTTTGGGTGTATGCCTCATTGGCTGTTGGGTTGTGGTGATGATGTGTCGTGTGAGTATTCCTGCTAATGCATGTTTCGGGGTGTGGATATCTCTGATTTTTGCAGTGCTGTTTGTTGATATATTGTGACTGCCTTCCTCTCGTTGTTTTCTTTCATGTGATTCATTTATGCTGATAGCAAGATATGTTATGATATTATATGGACAGTCTGTGGTTCTCTGAGGTTGGTTGTGTCGAAACTTGGTTTGGGGGCACACTATCGCCTTTGACTGGACCCACAGAGACAGGAACAGGGACCCACCACACTGACTCACTAACACACCCACCCACACACACACACACAACCCACACACACCACTCCGCAATGTTATAAATGCACCACTTACCCACTGCACGCACGCACGAAGCACGATTACACACACGCTACGAACACCCGCACACCCGCAGCAACACGCACACACCCACCACACAAACACAGAGACACCGCAAACCCAGTGAGTGAGGGAATTAGATAATTTTTTATATTCATATATGTTATTATTTTTTATTAGATGAGATGGAGAGAGAGTCGGTTTATAAAGTTTGTTTTTTTAGTTAAAGCTCACCCAACAACGGAAGTTTTTTAAAGGTCATAGAGGTGACCACACTTCACGCTCATGCACGCATTTCTCTCGTACAGTCACATTACCGGTAGCGTAAAGTTTTGAGCGTGTTTGGTCTGGGTACGCACATACGCGCACTCCCGCATTGGCCCTTTCCCATATGCGCGCCTTTTCTTTTTTTCTCTCCTTACATCACTCTACCTGACACTCCACTTCAACAGGCGCACACAGAGGCACACTGCTACATTGTTGTCCCTTTCAGTGAATTACTTGGGTCGCTTGTTTTTTTTTCATGATCACACATACACATTACACGCGCGCTTTGGCGCAGATAGCGCGCTTAACGCTTGTTAGAAGCTTGTCATGGTGGTCACAGTACATAGTATGTTCGTTTGTAAACGGTTCTTTTGTTGTGTTTCAACTGCTGTTGGTTCATGCACTTGCAAAGGTGTTCAGGCGTAGACGTGAAAGTTCGTCTGGAGACATATGGCAAGAGGTTCTTTTTCTTTTGATGAGCCTCTCTCTGTTTTTAATTCGTTACTTTTAGCCCTTCGTAATGCACAAACGTTTAAAGATTTTAAATCAGGCACGGCAACTGACCTGACTTATTCCATACCTATTTAAACCATGATTAATCTGCACGAGGTACACACAAAACCCCTCACCCTCACACACTGCTATGATATGTCTTTATTCCAAACGAGCGTGGTAATTTGTGTGTGCTGTGTTTGCGTGTGTGTAGGTGAGTGCGTGCGAGATGTAGTGTTTGTGTGTTGAGATTGAGAGAGCGTCGCGAGAGATGAGAGTGGAGGGTGTGTTTTGCTTGTTGTGTTTTTTTTATTAAGGGGGAGATGACAGCGCGAGGGGTTGTAGAGGGAGGGGTTAGGGGGAGGGAGGGGGGGAGGGGAGGGGGGGGGTGGGGAGAGGGAGAGAGAGAGGAGAAAAAGAGGGGTGAGAGAGAGAGATGGGAGGAGGGAGGGGAGAGAGATACTGATCCGAGGATATAGGGGTAGGAGTAGAGTGGGACAGGATATAGGAGAGGAGAGAGAGAGAGAGATAGTGATTGAGTGAGAGAGAGAGAGAGAGAGTGATGGAGTAGAGAGAGAGAGAGAGAGAGAGTTTTTTAGAGAGAGAGAGAGAGAGATAGAGGATAGAGATAGAGAGAGAGAGTAGAGAGAGAGAGAAGAGGAGAGAGATAGAGAGAGAGATAAGAGAGAGAGAGGAGAGAGAGAGGAGAAAGACAGATAGAGAACGAAACACCCGACAAGTAAGATGTACAGGACAAAAAGAGAGCGATAATAAGAGAGGATATGAAAGTAGAAGAGAACGAACTACCCCCCTCCAAAAAACCCAACAACCCAACCCAATACCTATGCACTGAGAGAAGAGAGGACAGAGCAATAAGCACCTTCTTTAAGTCCTTACCTGCGATGTGCAGTAGCCATCAATGCCGATACAGCGCTGGAAAACCAGAATTCCACATAAAATCAAGACATATGGGCTTGACACACTTGAGTTCCCCACACGCTCACATCTGAAAATCGAAAGTCCAATTATATAAATAAAAGTGCGGTGTATTCCATTTGTTTGAATGAAAATCGTTTGGTAAGATGTTTTAACAATTTTGAAGCGTTGAATTCATTTCAATTCAATTCAATTCATACCAGTTATTCATCACTTGGGAACAAAGTTAAGATTGGGCATCACAGTCTCTAATCGACAATACTAAATCATCCGATTACAGAAATCGACATCACAGATTAATTAAGACAATATGCAATCACCACATTAGCATGCACTTAAAAGATGGAATAAAATTGGTTTAGGGTGGGGGTGGTGGGGGGGGGGGGGGGGGGGGGGTCACCATCAGTACCCTTACTTGTAAGGCAAAGTAGACATTACTCAGCCAAAAAAAGTTAAAAAAACGTAACTGCCTAGCACAATGCCTTATTTGATCTGTTTTTTCCACCTCCTTCACTTAACGTCCGATTCAATCATCCACGTTCCGCATCATTATTTCAATTGGCCCCACGTCTTTACCTTTCATCCACGACAAACTCAAGTGGGCCATGGATTTCGCTCCCCCTAGTGGTTGTCGAGACGGCTGCTTGCTAGCGTGCTGCCGCTTCTCCAGCTGTAGAACCTATGAGATGCTAGCCCCCGAAATTTTCACAGAAACGAAATCCCGAATGAAATCTGCTTATAACGTCCTCCGGTCTGGAAAGACCACATATATGGGACTTAAGTAGATATAAAAGGGTGGTTAATAACCATACCACAACACACATTCGAACTTGGAGATTGTGATACAAAGGTTTACTATTAGCAAGCATAATATTCTAGGGCTTACTCGAGATGCTAAGTTGACCAATGGTTTAACCTCTTTCACTCGCCAGCCTCTTTGAGCCACATTTCCATTAAATGTACTTGGCTACTAGAAATGATTTTGTCTGCATTTGTGGATTTTCTCGGCGACGAGCATTTAGATATGGTCAATCCTTACTGCCTGCAAATTTAGAACATCAATATCATTGATACAACAGACCTCCTGATTTACACGAGTTTTTAGTGTACATGGTGTTCATCATTGTGGTTAAAAACTTTCGACCTTGGGACGGTGAAACAGGGTTAAAGCATAGTTATTGAGACAGAAATCCATATATGCAGTCCAACATAACAAATGCAGAATTAAATGAGCCTACAAGCTTTAAAGCTTATCACAGAGGCGCTTCAGACAATCAGTGTATATGATAACCATTTTCGCTGCCAATGGTTAAGCGAATGTTTTATTGCAAAAATGTCAATATAGCCTGCACATAACAACAACATGCCACGAGCACAATCGTGGGTTGACTCTAGCTTTCTACAAGGGCGCTCAGACACGAGATATGGTTCCCAATATGGTCCTGCCAATTGGTTTAAACCCCTTTCCATCGGCCAATGTCGACTTTTTGTCCACACATTGGTTTTTACACCCATGTACACTAGAGGGCAAATCAGGTCAGATCCTTTTGTCTAGCGAGACCCTTTTTTTCTTGATTTGGGTAGGTGGGGGATGGCCTGTGCTACATATGTCACAGAGGTTCTCAATATTGCAGATACAATTTCTTTTTGTGCTCTACCCAGTTACACGATTTTATAGTGTACTTTTTCTTTTTTGGGTGCTTCGGAAAAAATGCTGGCGGTGAAAGGGTAGCTGATGTTATATAAAAGCATATACATCCACATAAACAAAATTTGCGCACGAGCACAACAAGCTTAGATAAGCTTATACCAGCGCTCAGACCAGATATTCGTTCACATCAATAGATTTGTCTGCCCAAGTAATGAGACACTGGAACGGTAAACCTAATAATGAAAACGATCAGCTTACAACCACGACTTATGCGGTAGTAGGCCTACTCTGGCAGTCTGCTCTAGTGACGATTATGCATTGGAAAGAGGAATCATCATCATTATTATTAGCGAACGTGATGCCATCGGTGCATGTGTTTTTCTTGCTGTCTGGTCGCTTAACCTTCGTGGGCCCCGCCACACTGCGATAGTATTCTTGTCCCAAAGCGATCCGATTGTGACGATGTCTGTTGAGTGCAGCATTTCCGCGTAGTATAGAATACCTCCCTTTTAAAACAGCGTCTTCGGTTACTCCAAATTCCAGTAATATAAAAAATAATAATTATAAGAATGAAATATGGCGCCATTCAATCCTCCCTTTATGTAAGCAGACTGTCCAGGTGAACTTCTTTGCCGCTTTTGTTTGTCCTTTCCTGTCCATTGTTCCTCATCACTTCGTACATAAACATGCCTGGTCAACACTTCTTGGGTGACAGATTAGGGTGCTGGTTCATCGTGCAGCTTATCCTGCCTACCATACTCTCTATGGAAATGAAGCCATTAGAGATGCATTTTCATATTATCGCTTAACCCACCTAACGCA
>CM065695.1:7959369-7976923 GCA_017654935.2 Phymorhynchus buccinoides | reverse complement strand
TGCGCGCACGCATGCACGCAAGCACACGCACGCACGAACGCGCGCACGCACGCACGCACGCACCGCACCACGACAACGCACACGCACACACTACACAACACACACCCACACACACAGACACCCACACACACACGCGCGCGCGCGCGCACACACACGCACACACACAATCACAGACATTACTGCCATAGTTGCTGTGCGGAAGTGAGGATGCTGACTGAGTACGGGGCTGCAGGCCGATCAGTTCAAATACTGTTGAGAAAGCGTACTACTGTATGATCGCCTCAGTCTGTCAGTACTTACGCTGAAACTGAGAAGTCTGCCTGACCTGCCAGACCAGAAGTCTGCGCCTGCAACACCTCACACAGTGGCTTCAGTGTTCAGGCCTCAGGCTTCAGATGCTGAATGTACTTTGGCCATTGACCCATGTACAACGACATATACACAAACACACACACGAAACTAACAGACAATACAAGAACGACGCAATATAAACACACACACATTCTAACTGCAAAACAAGAACAAGTATTACAGAAAAAACAACAGATAAACCCAATACAACAACAACAAAAACGGCGAGCGTAATACATCCACTATGGGAACGATTGATTACATGCTAAGGATTCAAAGATTATTGACATAATAAAATATGTGAAAACTATTAGCGGCTGCACATCTATCTGTTCAGGAACAAAATTCTACTTTTAATGTACTAGAGCAAGTATGAGTGCCCCATAATCGTCGCCTCACACGGTGGGTGACTGGAGTCCCCCTGGATGGCCCTCAAACGCCTAACTGCCCTCTTCTCGAATACCACCTGAAGGCTGGTAATGGGAGCACCGATCAGCTTGCCAACTGATATGTAATCTTCGATAGCCTGGCCTTGTCGTGCTCCTTGAGGCTGTTGAAGTGGCTGAGAAGGTTGAACGTGAGGACTGACTCAACTGTGGGTCTGTTCTACACACCCTAAACTTGTTCAGCTTTCTGAAGAAGAAGAGGCGCTGTATTCACTGGTACAAACCAGCCCTACACTGAAATGACTCTTCACTTATCATTGACGAGGAAAACAGTGATGTTTGTATTCACTGGTACAAACCAGCCCTGCACTGAAATGACTCTTCACTTATCATTGACGAGGAAAACAGTGATGTTTGTATTCACTGGTGCAAACCAGCTCTGCACTGAAATGGCTCATCACTTATCATTGACGAGGAAAACAGTGATGTTTGTATTCACTGGTACAAACCAGCCCTGCACTGAAATGGCTCATCACTTATCATTGACGAGGAAAATAGATTGATGTTTGTATTCACTGGTACAAACCAGCCCTGCACTGAAATGGCTCATCACTTATCATTGACGAGGAAAACAGTGATGTTTGTATTCACTGGTACAAACCAGCCCTGCACTGAAATGACTCCTTACTTATCATTGACGAGGAAAACAGTGATGTTTGTATTCACTGATACAAACCAGCCCTGCACTGAAGTGACTCCTTACTTATCTTTGACGAGGAAAATAGAGTGATGTTTGTATTCATTGACACAAACTAGCCCCGCACTGAAGTGACTCCTTACTTATCTTTGACGAGGAAAATAGAGTGATGTTTGTATTCACTGGTACAAACCAGCCCTGCACTGAAATGGCTCATCACTTATCATTGGCTGACATTAGCCTGAAGTTGGGCCACTACCAAAGTAAGAACAAAACAGTAAGCCTTGGCCACGACGTCATTATTATATCAGGGGTGAACTCTGCTCAGAACTTACTGTATTGGCTTTGCAGAACATGGCCTTAAACTCCACAACTATGTTCAGAAACTCTGCGCAGAGCTCACTGTCTTGGTGTTACAGAAAATGGCCTTTTTAAACGCTACAAAAATGTTCATAAAGTCTTCACAGAACTCATTGTTTTGGTTTTACAGAAAATGGCCCTAAACTCCACAACATAAACTTCAGAAACTCTGCTTTGAACTTGGTGCCAGTCAAACAGTACAGGTAGAAGTTGATGGCACTGTTAGTGGACCACAGGACACCGCTGACTGCACGGAACACTTCGTACTGTCCATTTTGTATAGGGTCACCCCAGTTGATATTATCATGTAATATATTGTAAATGCCCTCTGGTATTGTTAGAAGGAAGAAAGCAACGCTGGCAGCAACCAATGTGACAGTCAGTGAAGACACTTTCTGTTGTCTGGAATCCTGGCTGGCTTGTTGTACAGAAAGACGTTGGTTTGTTGTAAGAGAGCTGACCAGTGTCCTCAACAGAGCAGTGTTGCTGACCACCAGTAGTAGGAAAGGTAATGTATAGGATTGAAGAAGCTTTATCCATTGAAACGCATCAAAAAAACCATTGGTACATTCCTGATGGAGGCACACCACAATATCCCCCACGAAGATCATACCCATACAGAACATGACAATTAATCATAATGAAAATGATAATCACAATTCCTGCAGCAGCTCGTGACTTTCTTTTGGTCCACACAGCACTGACACGAAGTGGCCACAGCACAGAGGCAGCTCTGAGCATGGTGAGTGACACCAGCATCCATGATGAAACAGGGGATGCTATATCCAGTGCTAAAGCGTACACCTTGCACTGCCAGGACCCCTGAACCACAAAACGCTTTACATTAAATATATATGCAATGGAATAATCCAATGGGTATATCAGAACAATCTGGTCCGACACGGCCAGAACTATGAAGAAAACACTGGACGTGGACGAAGGAAGACGGAGCATGATCAGAATTACCATTACATTACCGAAAACACCCAAGGCACACACCACTGCATAGCCGATATCTTCAATAAGATATGCTGCGTCTAAATAAGTTCGGTTTAGATCGTGCCACGTGTCTCTTTCCAGACGGCGCGAATTCTCCATTCTATCGGTCACACGAAACCATGTAGCATGATAGTGGATAGACTGCTATCATCTACCAGTTGTGTGTAGAATTTCATTGAAACAAAATGTCACATGAAACTATGTAGCATGATTGTGGATAGACTGCTATCATCTACCAGTTGTGTGTGGAATTTCATTGAAACAAAATGTCACATGAAACTATGTAGCAAGATTGTGGAAAGACTGCTATCATCTACCAGTTGTGTGTGTGGAATTTCATTGAAACAAAAGGTCACATGAAACTATGTAGCATGATGGTGGATAGACTGCTATCATCTACCAGTTGTGTGTGGAATTTCATTGAACAAAAATATTACATGTAGCATGATGGTGGATAGACTGCTATCATCTACCAGTTTCTGTGAAATTTGAGTAAAAAACAAAAGAATCCATAGCACTTCATTAGCCACACTACAGAGATTATTGTCAGTCATTGATTACCAAACACCAAAAACACTGGTCAGCAGTTTATTATCTTCCAAACTAAAATGAAAGGGTTATATTAAATTGTGTCATACACATGTATGAAAAGGAATGAAAGCGGGAGAATGCAGAGACAGAGAGAGAGAGAGAGAGAGAGAGAGGGGGAGAGAGAGAGAGAGAGAGAGAGAATAAATTATATTTTAATTAAAATAGAGAGAGAGAGAGAGAGAGAGAGAGAGAGAGAGAGAGAGAGAGAGAGAGAGAGAGAGAGAGAGAGAGAGAGAGAGAGACAGAGAGAGAATGAAAGATGGACAGAGAGAAACAGACAGTGACACAGATATACAGAAATAGACAGACTGAAAAAATACACAGATATGGGCTGAATGGAACTACTAGATATTAGGTATTAGGTTCTTTATAATCACAGGGGCGTCTCTGTGAAATTCGGGTTGCTCCCACCTGGAGAGAGCGTCTCAGCCAGGGGCGCACCACCCAATTTTTTTCAATGCAATTTTTGTGTGACTGATGAGGAAAGAAAGGGGGGGGGGGGGGTTAATTTTGACCAAATGACAACTTTTCGTTGCCACTGGGCTTAACGTGTGCTAAGTGCATGGGCACACGGGACCTCGGTTTATCGTCTCATCTGAAATATTCCATGTTCAAACCGTAAGGCCTAGTGCACACTTCACTTCAGTCCACCCTTGACCGGCTTGGTCGTCGGGGTGCCATGCTGGATCGGGTGGTCAGGCTTCGCCACTGGTCACCATCCTCTGCCAGGCGTTTGAAGGTGTTGGTGTTGCGGTTGGTCCAGCTTTTGATGTTGTTCAGTCAGAACTTTTTTTGTCTGCCTTGCCGGCGTTTTCCTGGGATGGTGCCCTGAAGAATCGTTTTAGCCAGAGTGTTGTAGTGCAAAGTGAGAAGAGACCCACCCCCCCCCCCCCCCCCCCCCCCCCCACCCCCCCCCCCCCCCCCCCCCCCGCCTGTACCCAGGTTCGAACTCGGCTTTACTTCACACAAGGCAAAACACGTTACCTAAACTTAAAACTTGAAACTGGTTACCTCTGTGCCACTCTACACCACTATCGCTTATCCTTACAAAGAAATGTTTGCCAGTCACAGTGTGGGGCGCGGGGATCTCCGTAAGAGAAAAGAGTATCGCCTTGTGGTCCGTGAGATACAGTGTATATATAAATATGTATTTCATTCATTCAAATGGCCACTCACTAGTCACTTGCTCTACACAATTTTAGTCACAGAAAAGTCCACAAAAAACTATAATAGTTCCAAAATCATATTGATTTGACTCGAATACAGAGAACAATGTTTTTGTTTGTTTGCTTTATCATAATGTGTATTATTAATACTATGATTATTATGGTAATTGATGACATGCATTGATCCATGTGTGTGGGTGTGGGAGAAAAAGAAGGAACTGTGGAATGGAGGGATGAGAGAGGGAAATACAAAAATGTTACAAGAAATTTCTATCAGATATTCATAGTTCTTTGCCCCTTCTCTATCCTTGTCCATGCCATTGGCCATGCTCCTTTTGGATTGTTGCCTTATTTATATTTACAGATTGCAAATTCGAGGGGTGAATGCCAGAACTGCCTATCTGTGTTCTTTATTCCTTTTGAGATAGACTGTTCTGGCAGGCACCCAAATGTAAGATACATCACCAATGTGGCACGACTTAATCAAAACTCTAATCATATATAAGAAATGGCTAGCAATAAAATAGGGAACTGTCCTATTATTAAGCTTACGTGTTGCAATCGCAAACAACCAGAATGGGCAGTCACACACACACACACACCCACACACACACACACACACACACACACACACACACACACACACACTCCCGCACGCGCGCGCACGCACGCACACGCACGCACGCACGCACTAACACACGCACGCACGCAAGCACGCACATTCACTTTCTCCCTTGGACTTTTGGCCTATGAGAATCTTAAATCAAATGGGTAAAAATGAATCGAAACCAGTGGAAATCCACCACAAAGTGTCATTCATGTAAGGAACACAAATGCTGAAGAGGTAACCGGCAGATATGGCCATCTGGACGGATCTTGTGAACATCATCGTGTTCTTCTAAAGTAAAGACCAGCTTTAAAGACCTCCCACGTCACGTGTCACATTCCCTCTTATGCTTGGAAGATTTCTTAAGATTTCTTACCAGCTTTAAGAGGGAAGACACGTGAAAACCATGATGCTGACACGTGACGTGGTGGGTCTTTAATCGTAGGCTTGTTTGTTTGTCCCTGGCACCATTTGCCCAGCCTCGCTTTGCCGTTTTATAGCTACGGATGATTTTTTCAATGAATTCGACGCTTTGTTTTCACGACATAATCCAATGAACTCCCAAACTACCTTTCTGACCTCTGCTCTGAACTGTCTGTGAGTTACACAGAACAGGTAGAAGTTGACAGCACAGTTAGAGTACCGCAGAAAAAGGCTGGCTTCACGAAACACCCAGTACTGTCCGTTCTGTACTGGATCGTACCAATCAGCATACACTCTCACTATTAAATATATCGCCCAGGGTGGAGCCAGCAGGAAAAACCGAGCACTTGCAGTAATCAAGGTGATGGTCAATGACGACACTCTCTGTTGTCTGGAATCAAGGGTGAAGTGTCTTACAGAAACACCTTGGTTTGTTCTCACAACAGATCTGACCAGCGTCCATAACAGAACATTGTTGAAAAGCACCAGTAACACAAACGGTATGAACCGTGTGATAAATTGGCGTATCCAGTGCAAGTACCGTGTTGGTCCGTTCTGTTGACAAGATCCTCTGCTGACATAATTGTAACGCGACAGGCTACTATTAACTGCAATGATAGTAACGATTACTATGCTAGCCGTAACTCGTGACTTTCCCTTCGTCCACACAGCACTGACACGAAGTGGCCACAGCACAGAAGCAGCTCTGAGCATAGTAAGGGTCACAAGCGTCCATGATGAAAGGGGTTCTGCTGTGTAGAGTATCATTCTATGCAGCTTACACTGCAAATCGCTACGAGTACTGAAATATTTTATGTTAAATGTCCTGTTCAGCCAGAGCTCTATGGGACCTATTATCAGCACCAACTGGTCAAACACGGCCAGAACTTTGAAGAAAACGCTGTAGGTGGTTGTAGGAAGACGATGCATGATCAGAATGATCAGACAATTTCCGAAGAATCCGAAAACAACCACAACAGGATCCCCAATGTCCCTGATGAGATCCCGAGCCGTTATGTAAGGTCGGTTCAGGTATTTCCAGGTTGGCATTGTTCAGTGTGGAACGATGTGAGATTTCCCGTGTACTGGTCAGCTCAGACAGTGGGTAAGTGGAAGATGGTGGGGTCAGTTTTGACGGGTTGAATGAGCTGTACGGAAGACGAACCAAGCAAAAAGCCAGGAAGACTGCGAATGACACGTCCCATGTTTTGAACAAACATGAACTGTTACCTTCTGGACGACACTACAAGACGTTTAAAGTTAACTCCAGGGCACAGAGATCTTTCATCCACAGATCCATCCAACTCCTGAATTCATGATCCTTTTAACTGTGTGTTCATCGTGTTGAAAGAAACTACCCCATGTACGTGCCTGTCCGAAGACGTGTATGTACCCACATGTAATGTGTATTTTTAAGCATGTATTACGTGTAATCTTACAATGTATACTTTATACTCATGCATGCTAAATGCCTATATCCATATGTATTGTATGCATCTTTATAGTAATCACGTGACTTGCTTAATCAGGATGTGCATATATCCATGCATGCTGAATGCCGATGTCTTTCTCCTTTTGATGTAATAAAGTGATTTTGAAATTGAGCTTGAGTTGTGTTGAGTTCACGGGGCTTGTCTATTATACTGAGTTGCATACAGATGACTGCTTTCGTTATATATATCTCACTTTGCTATCTACCAAAACGTTGTGGTCTCTTGTACTGAATAATTATTGAACAGTAGAATATTTCTGAAAAATTACCATCTTATACGCCTTTTTACTAGAGAGAGAGAAGGAGATAGAGAGAGAGAGAGAGAGAGAGAGAGAGAGAGAGAGAGAGAGGAGAGAGAGAGAGAGAGAGAGAGAGAGAGAGAGAGAGAGAGAGAGAGGTCTGAAGTCTGAAGTTTTATTGGAATATGCCTTTTTATCCCGTTTCAATTTGGGTTGATGGGGTGGGGGGAAACATAAAAACGAACGAAAACCGTTTGATTGACATGGAAACCACGGTAATTACTGTCTTTAAAAAAAAAGTCATTTTGCGAGCACATAATTATTACAAACATAGGTCAAACATTGTCATTGAAAAAGTGCTCAGTTCAACGTTGCTTGAGGCCAGGAAACGCTGTCATCATCCCAGGTAAAGCCGAATCAACTCAACCAGAGAATGCAGATCTCTTTCAGCGTGTGTTTGAATGGCGTGATGTTGTGTGTCGTCGACATGTCTTCTTTTTCTCAAGCTAGTAAGTCGAACACGCTCCTCGCACAACAGGTTCTTTTCTGCCTGCTTTATACTCCCAGCTGCTGTAAGTGCAAGTTTGAGCGCCTTGCTGATGGAAAACTCAGTTACAAGCTGGAAAATTTGTGGAGAGGACTCTAGCACAGTCGTGGTTTTGAGACTCAAACCAGTCACCAGTCAAAAGACAGCAACAATGGCGGACCCCGTTCTCAACCGTGGATCACAAGTTCAATGCTACAGGAAGAAATCTCCTTGTGAATTACGACGAGACCAGAACTCCCACTCCCACCCCCCACCCCATCCCACCATCCACGACCCACCCCCACATTTACCCCACCATGTACACACATGTTTATGTGTAAAAGCTGAAACTGAAGTTACTATCACAGCATAAATAATCACAAGTTTACAAGATAATTCAGGTGAATATCCCATCCAATCATTCTAATCCGTATCTCCATATATATATATATATATATATATATATCACGTGTCTTCCCTCTTAAAGCTGGTATGAAAAAACAAACACAAAATATCCCCAATATTTCAGTTTTATTAAAACTTTCCTCAGGGGACTCCAATGATCGAGTGAAGCAAGTAAATTTATCTTCAGTTATATATATATATATATATAGATTATATATATATATATATATATATCTATATATATATATTATATATATATATATATATAATACATATCTGAAGAAAAAAATCCACAACAAATCCTTCGTAAGTTCTAATTTTACTCCAAGCTTTCGAGGGGGTAACCCCTCTTTTTCAAGGTACAGAAATGACAAAGGTAGAAACACCCATATACATATATATATGTATGCATAAACGTACAAGAATTGAAGAAGGAAAAAACAAACACACCATTAAACTTTCCTCTTATATATATCTATCACTTATAAAAAATAATAATAAATAATAATAATAATAACTCTTATATAGCGCCGTTCTCCTGGCACAGCAGGACTCACAGCGCTTTACAAAAACATACATACAATAATCATGAAGAAAAACAACATAATTATACAAAAGTGGAAACACAACCATACAAAAATCCATGAAAAAAACAATTAGCCCATTATCGCACTGCACTCACACATAGTCCAACTCAGCAAAAACTCACAGAGGGTGAACTGAAGGGGAGAAGACACAGGAGATCAACAGAGGTATTTTGTGAAGAGAACAGTTTTCAGGCCAGTTTTGAAAGAAGACAAAGATGGAGAGCTGTGGAGAGAGGAAGGGAGGTTGTTCCAGATGTGTGGTGCTTGGAAACGGAAAGCTCTGTTTCCAACTGTTTTGTATTTGGTGACAGGTGTGCAAAGAAGTTTGAGGCTACTTGATCTGAGGTTGCGTTCTGGTGTGTAGGCAGAGAGAAGAGAGGAAAGGACAAGTAATATCATTTTGGGTACATATAATCGAGTCAAAAGAAGACAGCTACATTAAGCAAGCATATAATGATATGATATCAGCTGAAGCACGAAATAAAGCACCTTGGATAACATATATTAAATCTTTGTTACAATCACTGGGCTTCTCACATATATGAAAAAATGAGGGCACTTTTAATATTAAAAGACTTAGATATTCATGAATTAATAAATTCAAAGAATATTATGTACAGTTTTGGAAAACCATTAAAGGCAGTGGTGCCTCAAGGCTTCAATTCTATAACATAGTCACACGGTCTTACAATATCCAGCCATATCTAACAACGTACAAGAACGTGAAACATAAAACAGCTGTATGTGAACACGACCTTCACATTGAAAGGGGTTGCCATCGCAATATCCCAAGAGAAGACAGACTTTGTCAATCTTGTAGCGTGGTGGAGGATGAACTTCATTTTCTAGATGCATGTACACTGTATACCGATTTGCGGCTTGCTCTTATTAATGGTATTAACAGACAGATGCATTCTTCATTGTTAACAGATTTTCAGTCTCCAAGTCTCATACTGAAATCAAATTCCTTTCAACCTGAAATAGCAAGATACATTTATGAATGCTTTGCTGTCCGCAGTAAATAATTAGCATGAATATATAAATGTTGTATTATTATTTTTATCTGCTGCATTTACTTCGTCACGAACTTTACCTTGTGCTTTTTGTTTTATTTTCCTTCTTTCGTGGTATGCACTTACTACTTCTGTGTCAATAATTCCTTTGATGGTTTTACGACAAATAAAAGAGTTTGAGTTTTGAGATTATATAGTTTGATTTGATAAAGTTTTTTGTTATCCAATGTATGAAACAAACTCAATAAATTTAATTTTAACTTTACGATCTTTGAGAAAGACTCTTCAGTCTGCATCTCGGCCTGCAAAGAATGTCCACAGTGAACATTCAAACTGAGATAGAAGACTTTCTACAAGAGAAAGGTTGTCCTCTTTTGCACCAGATTGAAAGTCCACAATAAAAAGCAAACCAGCACTTAATTCAAAAGAAATGATAAAAATCTTGTGTAAAATAACAAAAATAATAATGTTCTAAAATTACAATCCCTCAAAGAGAATAGAAGATATGGGATGCCATGTTGGTGGATCCAGTGAAGGATTCAATAGGGGAGGTCATAGAAATCGTAGTAAACACCAACATACTCCCGGTGAGGAGGAATGTAGAGAGGTGTGCCTGGATCAGGTAGACTGATGCGCTTTCCTTCTTCGAAGTATGATATAAACGTACAAGAATTGAAGAAGAAAAAACAACCACACCTTTAAACTTTCCTCTTATATATATAGTTTGCTTTAATAAAACTTTTTTTTTGTGTCCAATGTATAAGTTTGTGAACCTAAGAAAGAAACTCAATAAATTTAACTTTAACTTTACGATTTGTTCTGTGTTCTGAAAAGAATAAAATAAAAATAATGTGCTGATTTACTTTTTCTCCCAATGGGGGGAGATAGACAATGCCTATGCAAAGACAGCTGTTTCATCTTTGAGAAAGACTCTTCAGTCTGCATATCAGCCTGCAAAGAATGTCCACAGTGAACATTCAAACTGAGCTAGAAGACTTTCTCCAAGAGAAAGGTTGTCCTCTTAGCACCAGATTAAAAGTCCACAATAAAAGAAAACAAGCACTTAATTCAAAAGAAATGGCAAAAATATTGTGTAAAATAACAAAAAATAATAATGTTCTAAAATTACAATCCCTCGAAGAGAGTAGAAGAGATGGGGGATGCCATGTTGGTGGATCCAGTGAAGGATTCAATTAAGGGAGGTCAATAGAAATCGTAGTAAACACCAAACATACTCCCAGTGAGGAGGAATGTAGAGAGGTGTGCCTGTATCAGGTAGACTGATGCGCTTTCCTTCTTCGAATTATGATATAAACGTACAAGAATTGAAGAAGAAAAACCCAACCACACACCATTAAACTCTTCCCTCTTGTATATAATTATATAGTTTGCTGTAATAAAACTTTGTTTTTTTGTGTCCAATGTATAAGTTTGTGAACACTAAGAAAGAAACTCAATAACTTTAATTTTAACTTTGCACGACTTAATTTTGTTCTGTGTTCTGAAAAGAATAAGAAGAAAATAATGTGCTGATTTACTTTTTCTCCCAATGGGGGAGATAGACAATGCCTATGCACAAAAAAGACAGCTGCTTTTTGTCTTTGAGAAAGACTTTCTTCAGTCTGCATATCGGCCTGCAAAGAATGTCCACAGTGAACATTCCAACTGAGCTAGAAGACTTTCTACAAGAGAAAGGTTGTCCTCTTTGAAACAACCAGATTGACAAAGTCCCACAATAAAAGCAAACCAGGCACTTAATTTAAAAGAAATGATAAAAATCTTGTGTAAAATAACAAAAATAATAATGTTCTAAAAGTTACAATCCCTCGAAGTGAGTAGAAGAGATGGGATGCCATGTTTGTGGATCCAGTGAAGGATTCAAATAGGGGAGGTCGTAGAAATCGTAGTAAAACACAAACATACTCCCGGTGAGGAGGAATGTAGAGAGGTGTGCCTGGATCAAGTAGACTGATGCCCTTGTCCTTCTTCGAACGTATATATATATAAACGGACAAGAATTGAAGAAGAAAAAACAACCACACCATTAAACTTTCCTCTTATAGTATGCTTTAATAAAATAAAAAATTGTGTCCAATGTTTAAGTTTGTGAACCTAAGAAAGGAACTCAATAAATTTAAATTTTCACGACTTAGAATTGGTTCTTGTGTTCTTGACAAAGAATAAAAGGAAAATAATGTGCTGATTTACTTTTTCTCCCAATGGGGGAGATAGAGAAAGACAGATATGCAAAGACAGCTGTTTCGTCTTTGAGAAAGCCAAATTCCACATAGCAGTGTACTATTACATGATTCAGACTCGGAGGTATTTGAAATATATGATATACTTCCTCATAAATAAGTGTCATGCTATATCGGCTTCAGCCCAGCTTGCTTCCAGTAAAGTGCAAGCCGCATACGTGCACATGCACGTTATAAAATGTTGGCAGGCTTGGGTAGTGGTTCTTTGCAAAAAAAACACCTTGTGAGACTAAACAAAAAAGTGGTGGGTTTTTTTCTTGAGTCAATGCATTAAGTTGCTTTTGTATCCCGTTCGTGCATGCGCATGTGTGTGTGTGTGTGTGTGTGTTTGCCCTGTAACTCATGAACCGGTGCGCAGAATCGTTTCACATTGTGTGTGGTGGTGTATCAACGTGCACAGATGGTCCCATAGAAACTATTTTACTTCCAGTGCAAATCCCCGCCAATAAAAACCTTACTTTTCTGTAAGATAGTGTGTGTTGTAGCAGTAAAGGGTAGTAACTAGGGACTGGTGGGCTGGACTGGGTTATTTCCCTTGGACTATAAACCTGACTGAACTGAGAGAGAGTGTGTGTGTGTGTATATATACACACACATTATACATATATATATATATATATATAACAAAAAATAAAGAAAACTACAACAAATCCGTGGTCGTTCCAATTTTAATTCAAGCTTTCGAGAGGGTGTCCTCTCTTCTTCAGGAATGACACACACTGGTAAAGAGAGTCACACGTAAAAAACCTATATATATATATATATATATAAACGTACAAGAATTGAAGAAGAAAAAACAACCACACCATTAAACTTTCCTCTTATATCTATATAGTTTGCTTGAATAAAACTTTTTTTGTGTCCAATATTTAAGTTTGTGAGCCTAAGAAATAAACTGAATAACTTTAATTTTAACTTTACAATTTATTCTGTGTTCTGAAAAGAATAAAAGAAAATAATGTGCTGATTTACTTTTTCTCCCAATGGGGGGGAGATAGACAATGCCTATGCAAAGACAGCTGTTTCGTCTTTGAGAAAGACTCTTCAGTCTGCATATCGGCCTGCAAAAAATGTCCACAGTGAACATTCAAACTGAGCTAGAAGACTTTCTACAAGAGAAAGGTTGTCCTCTTTGCACCAGATTGAAAGTCCACAATAAAAGCAAACCAGCACTTAATTCAAAAGAAATGGTAAAAATCTTGTGTAAAATAACAAAAATAATAATGTTCTAAAATTACAATCCCTCGAAGAGAGTAGAAGAGATGGGATGCCATGTTGGTGGATCCAGTGAAGGATTCAATAAGGGGAGGTCATAGAAATCGTAGTAAACACCAACATACTCCCGGTGAGGAGGAATGTAGAGAGGTGTGCCTGGATCAGGTAGACTGATGCGCTTTCCTTCTTCCAAGTATAATATAAACGTACAAGAATTGAAGAGAAAAAAAACCCCACACCATTAAACTTTCATCTTATATATATATAATTTGCTTTGAATAAAACATTTTTGTGTCCAATGTTTAAGTTTGTGAACCTAAGAAAGAAACCCAATAACTTTAATTTTAACTTTCACGATTTGTTCTGTGTTTCTGAAAAGAATAAAAGAAAAATAATGTGCTGATTTACTTTTTATCCCGCATGGGGGAGATAGACAATGCCTATGAAAAGACAGCTGTTTCATCTTTGAGAAAGACTCTTCAGTCTGCAAATCGGCCTGCAAAGAATGTCCACAGTTAACATTCAAACTGAGCTAGAAGACTTACTACAAGAGAAAGGTTGTCCTCTTTGAACCAGATTGAAAGTCAACAATAAAAGAAAACCAGCACTTAATTAAAAAGAAATAGAAACAATCTTGTGTAAAATAACAAAAATAATAATGTTGTAAAATTACAATCCCTCAAAGAGAGTAGAAGAAATGGGATGCCATGTTGTTGGATCCAGTGAAGGATTCAAAAAGGGAGGTCATAGAAATCGTAGTAAACACCACATACTACTGTTATTTTAATCTATTAATTTCGTTCAGAACGGGCGAAGTCACTGTCAGACTGAGGAAATCTGATCAACAAGTTGGTTCTCCACTCTCTGTGTGCATAGAGAGCTTAGATAGAACACGAAAAAAAAGAGATGAGAAGGAGAGAGAGAGAGAGAGAGAGAGATAGATGAGAGAGAGAGACAGAGAGACGAGAGAGAGACAGAGGTAGGGAGAGAGAGAGAGAGAGAAAGACGAGAGAGAGAGAGGAGAGAGAGAGAGAGAAATTGTGGGGCACAAGAATGCGATTATGTGTGTAGCTGTGTACTTGCGAACAGGAAACTTGTTCACTGTAACTTTTATCTCTCTGATTATGGCCTCCCTCTTTTCCAAGGGAATGATGTTGGGGTTTTAAATCACTACTGCTGTGATTTATTGCTGTGAAACCCGCATTCAGCTGACGTTTGGGTTGGAGTTAACGGTACACAACAATGAAGAATGCCAACAAATAATTTGTTTGTTTGTCCCTCACCTTTTTTCTACTACGTTTTTGACTTTTTTTTTGTTTTTGTTTCTTTTCTTGAATTATTTATCTTCCTTTGT
The DNA here is from genome assembly GCA_017654935.2 of Phymorhynchus buccinoides. Taxonomy (NCBI): domain Eukaryota; kingdom Metazoa; phylum Mollusca; class Gastropoda; order Neogastropoda; family Raphitomidae; genus Phymorhynchus; species Phymorhynchus buccinoides. The sequence continues at coordinate 7,962,254 of CM065695.1, read as the reverse complement.
TTTCCGTTTGATTGTTTCATTTTCTTTTATTCTATTGATTCCTTTTGGTATTCATTTTTCATTTTTAGTATTTAGTTAGTTAAATAATATAGATGAACACATTCAAGAACTAATATGCCATGCAAACGGCGTTAGAGTTGTGTCGTGTAGGGTTCATATTGTCCTCCTTCATCAGCTGACTCATACATAACTGTATCACACGTTTGTATAAAGTTTATGTGCTCGTTTACTCTGAATCTATTAAACTTGTTACGGTAAAAGTGGCAAAATAGCAAGCAAACAGGAGCCTTACAGAGCGAAGAGATGAACCAGAAATTGTGGTAAGCCATTGATTCGCGCGCGCACGCTCGTTCGTGTCTGTGTGTGGGTGTGTAAAGAGAAGAAGTAAAAAAAAAAAAAGAGAGAGAGAGAGAGAGAGAGAGAGAGAGAGAGACGGGAGAGAGAGAGGAGAGAGAGAGGAGATGAGTAGAGAGATGATGACGAGAGAACGAGACAGAGACGAGAGAGAGGAGAGAGAGGACGGGGAGGGAGGGAGAGAGAGAGAGAGAGATGGAGAGCCGAGATGAAGAGAGAGAGATAACACGACGAGAGAGAGAGAGAGAGAATTGTTGGTGCACAAGAAGAATGCGATTATGTGTGTAGCTGTGTTTGTACTTGCGAACACAGGAAACTTGTTTACTGTAACATGTATTCTGATTTATGGATTTGACAAGGAATGATGTTTTAAAAATCACTACGCTGTTATTTAGTGCTGTGAAACCCACATTCAGCTTGACGTTTTGTGTCGGAGTTAAACGGTACACAACAATGAAACAAAGGTTCCTTGTGCTTTATTCTGGTTTAGTTTAGTTCTTATTGTAGCTTTCTCTAACAGAGAATAATCAGACACAAGTCATTAAAATTAAAACTAATTAAACCGAAGCATTAGTGACCACTGAGGTGTATAATTTAACTAGTTAAAACTTTTAGCAAAGTGTCAGCTATATATAAAAACCCCACACATGAAGAAGTGTTTGTGGAATTGATTTGTTGATATTAATCCAAAAACTGAGGAATCCATATACAACATCGCGAAGTTAAGTTCGTTGATTGTGGACATCAGTTTGCTATATGCATAAAATACACCATGTCTATGTTTTAAATCTTTGGAACGTGGCCAAAACATATCGTAATAATTTATTGTTTGTGGCTAAAGCAAAACCTATAACTCACTTTGTCGGCGTGCGGTCTGCGGTCCAAAAGTCGCACATTTTGACAAAATGTAGCACGTCAAATCGAGGGATACACTTCTGGCCGCGGCTTTAAATGAGGTATTTTAAAAGCGTTAACAAAATAATAAACATCTGTAATACAGAAGACAACAGACACGTGATGCGGTGCTTCTTTGAGAGTATAAGTAGGATACTAGTGTTAAAGTTTCCAAAAGATATAAAAAGTTACGAAATGGTGCAGAGATAACATTTCTGGTTACAGATTAAAATATGAAAAGCCAGGGGAGGTAATCATGATTGGAGTGGTAAAAAATAGACCGCGTTGCCACAACTATTGCGATTTCGAGACATCATTGGTATCTTTCATTCTGTATGTAGGCAACTTCTTAGAAGGCAGGATCGCGTCTTGCCGTGGATGTTCGTACCTATGCAGTAAAAATCACTCTTGAAAGAGGTTATTTGTTTTATACACCTGTGGCATTAGCTTACTCCTACTACCGATACACTATTGAACAATTTAAAATTTCAAACCCGCCATGCCTATGATGCCATGGGTCCTTACATAAAATGTGTTATGTTGATCATCAGACATTTACAACTCTGAACTTTCCTTTGAATTCGGGAAGCATGTATGAATGAGTATGTCTAGTATACATGTTACAGTCAAAATGAGAAATAGTCATTACGGGTAATCGCTGGAATTTTAGTCATTCGGAAACTACCGGTTTAAATGCCTTATTTCTTTCTGTCTTATAAACACAAACTATAGTTTCACACTAATTCAAACCATCCTCTCCCCTTCGGATATTGTTGCAAAAAAAATACACTGATAAACTGCTGTTTCAGTCTTATTAAAAGGTTAGCGTTAATATCAGCCTCTTCCATTTCAAAGACGGAAAAAAAGCATATTCACAAGTTGCATCTGTTTGAACGAGTGACGATTTGACTGTCACACTCAATGTATTAATTTTTAGGTATTTTTAGACAGGCTCTGCATGATTATGGGTGGATTGTGTTCAAAAGACTGCTTTTAGCCTGAATTTAATAAATTGATGTCTGACTTTTTATTGCTATCGTGCTTTAGCCTTAAAATTCACTTTATTTTTCTGATTGAATGCATCATAAATTAAAAACCATTAGATTCACTTATGGGTTTGGTGTTTAGCACTTTCCGTTAGCGACTGAGAAAATTTCAGGCATTCCGGTATAGAGTGACTGAAATTTTAGCCTATTTCCAAGTAAGGCTGTTTGAAAAGGTAGTTTCCAGACATGACTGAAATTTTCAGCATTACCCATAATGACTATTTCTCATATTGACTGTAACATACACACCTGCTAATTTCTTGTGGGTACCTCACGCTTCACTTGAATAGATGTTTCGTTTAAGTAAATCAAACGCATTCAAGAAGTAACATTCGCCACAACTATAAATGGGAACTAACAATAAAGGTGGTATATCTGTTGAGCATAATGCATTTCAATGTACAAATGCTCTTCTCCGGTGATGTAGCATTTCAGTCATGAAAAATAGTTTGGAACTCATTTGCGATCCACGTCATTTTCGTGGTGGTTTATCACTTGCTATGTGTATCGCATTAGAAAACTAACTTGTCGTTCTCAAGTGTATTAAGTATCACTACTCGGCAGATTTTATCTGGAAGCTAAAAACGAAGT
>CM065695.1:7930662-7958869 GCA_017654935.2 Phymorhynchus buccinoides | reverse complement strand
ATCCATGTAACATGTTAAAACCCAGAGAATAGTTGGGCAACGAAAAACGTTGTCATTTGGTCAAAATGTCCCCCCCCCCCCTACCCCCACCATCCCCCCCCCCAACCCCCCCCCCCCCCCCCCCCCCCCCCCCCCCCCCCCTCCCCCCCCCCGCCCCCACCCCCCCCCCTCCCCCCCCCCCCCCTCCCCCCCCCCACAACCCCCCCCCCCGCCCCCCCCCCCCCCCCCCCCCCCACCCCCCCCCCCCCACCCCCCATCAGTCACCAAAAAAATTGGCATGGCCTTCTGGCTGCCGAACCGCACCTCCTCAAGGTGGGGAGCAACCCGAATTCACAGAGACGCCTATCTGCCTGACTCTGATCATGCGTCTTAACAAAACCTAAAGGCTAAACTAAGTCAGTGTGTCCATCCGCTATACCAATGGTCCGCAAGGCCACTGCCACAAATCCATACCACTATGTACATGGTCCGCAGCTCCTACTGGTTCGAGCATGCTACAGGTTCGCGCATCTTGTCTATAGTCTGTGCACAAATTAAAACAGACCGGTTTACTATACCTCTTGAGTAGTATTAGTAGGTACTTCTACTCAATTTGGATTCTCTACTAATAGTTAGTTACTATTCAAAATTGAAAAAAAAGTTCTAGTACTCATTTTCAGTGAACATGTTTGATGCTTTTAATGAATAAACTACACATGTTTGCACCAACACTGACTCATCGGCTCATTTCAGCCATTCAGACGTACTCTAAGACTTGCGTAGGAGGTGCTAGGTGGGTAAACAGGTCGTAAAAAGCCTAACCCTTTTTTACCATAACCATAGGACTGCTATGCCACTTGCTCTGGTCTCTTTGTTGCACAAAATTAGGAAAAACCTAAGCATAAAGGTCTTTCTGTTACTCGTCGTTTTCGTGAACATTGTTACTCTTTCCCCCATTGGCAAACACAGTGATAGGGACAGTCAAATATGTCTGCATACCACCGTGTGCCATGGTGAAAAACTAGATCTATATAGAATTGGGAACTAGTGTATGTCTGGGCTCCACCGCCCACCTGCTTGTGCGCAATTACTAGACCTCCAACGAAAGTGTCGCCATTCTTAGTCAGATTTGTGTGGATTAACAGGATGGAGGTTCAGTTTAACGAGCGACGTATCGGCTTCGCCATGTACGATTGAGGCTGCGAACAAACCAACCAGGTGTAATATAAAACAAAAAAAAAAATGAGTATGAGTTATAAACAATTTATTTCCTGAATCACTGTCTTAGCCAAAAAGGCCGAGAAGAAGCGATAAGATTTAAACTGGGCGGTAAACAGCATCGATTCGGCATCCATTTTTCAAACAAAGTTACTGACTAAGATGGCGTTTTCTCCCAGACTATGGAGCAGACTCCGTGTGGACGGATTCCCCGGATATCGGCGGAGTTATGAGGACACGTGGGTACAATCCATAGACCAAAACAACCCAGGCCTCCGCACAAAACGCATTACACACACTGACGTGTTGCAACTAAAGGTTTTTACAAAACAAAGAGGCCAAGTGTGGAATAGCAGGCCTGTGGCATTGGGTGAAAGTTGTCAGAGTGATCCTGAAATCAGGATCAAGATTGGTTTCAAAGCTGATAGAAAGAATCTTCTGTTTCAGTATTGGCATTCTTGTTCATCCAGAACAACGGTCTTAAAAATCAAACATTTCTGCAACAGTCGATGGTAGAATTAAAACAAGATGATAGAAAAACAACAAGCCCACCAAGATGATAGACATGCAATCTCTAACACTACCCCCACCCATTCTTTATACACACACACACCACACACCCAGACCCCACACACACATTGCGACATATTTTAATGTTGGTCACCACTTCAGGATGGGAAGTTTCAGAGAACACTGAAACAGTCATTTCAGGTATTGGAGGGTTTGAGGAGAACACTGTGAAAACGGTCATTCAGGAATTGGGAAGATTCAGAGACACTGATGAAAACGTGTCATTTCAGGATTGAGAGGAATGTTTATTTTAAACCCTGCTTGAATCCCATTCTTATCCCCAGATAGTATTGGACCAGGGAATGGGATGATGACTATCCTTTCCCAGTTTACCGTCACCGCTATTACTATTACTACTACTTATCGGTTAAAACAACAACTAAAATATCTTTCAGGCTATTCAGATATGCCTGGTAAAGAGCTTTTCAATGTGTTGATAAAAAAGCACTACAATAAATATCTTAGATTAGTTATGTTTGTGTGATATAAAAAGCGCTAATTAAATAATCGATATTATTATTATTTAAAAAATTGGTTTTTTTTTTTTTTTGCAGTGACCTTTTTCTTTTGGTTACTGAATGTATTTGGATGGTTCCTTTGTTTAGATCAAGGAAGAGCAACCTACCCTTGGTTCCCCTTCCCATTTTGTTTGTCCCTACCACCACTAGCCTCATGTTCATGTGGTACTGTGACTACAAGGACAGCCTCCTGCAAATCCCTTAAATGCAAGGTTGAAAACAGCTTTGAAGGGGTTCCCACGATCAAGTTGTTAGTGTATGTTTTTTTAACTTAAAAAAAAACAAATCCATCGAAAAAAAAAAAATCCGACCAAAGCGATTCGGGGCGGTGAGGAACTCGGTGTTCTATTCTGAAGTCTATCTGGGGAACTCTTGGAAAAACAGCATGGTGGATACCATATTGTTTTCAAAGGCAGGTAGTCCTAATCATTTTACAAGGTTTGTCGAACTCAAACTGTCTCAGTCCATCATTTGTAAGTCTGTCTGTCTTTTTCGCTATCTGTCTCTCATTGTGTTCCCACCCCCCCTCTCCCCACCCCCCCCCCCCCCCCCACCCCCCCCCCCCCCCCCCCCCCTCCCCCCCCCCCCCCCCCCCCCCCCCCCCCCCCCCCCCCCCCCATTCCTGTCCCCCCCACCCCCCCCGCCCCCCCCCCCCCCCCCCCCCCCCCCCCCCCCCCCCCCCCCCCCCCCCCCCCCCCCCCCCCCCCCCCCCCCCCCCCCCCCCCCCCCCCCCCCCCCCCCCCCCCCCCCCCCCCCCCCCTCCCCCCCCCCCCCCCCCCCCCCCCCACCCCCCCCCCCCCCCCCCCCTCCCCCCCACCCACCCCCCCCCCCCCCCCCCCCCCCCCCCCCCCCCCCCCCCCCCCCACCCCCCCCCCCCCCCCCCCCCCCCCCCCCCCCCCCCCCCCCCCCCCCCCCCCCCCCCCCCCCCCCCCCACCCCCCCCCCCCCCCCCCTCCCCCCCCCCCCCACCCACCCCCCCCTCCCCCCCCCCCCCCCCCCCCCCCCCCCCCCCCCCCCCCCCCCCCCCCCCCCCCCCCCCCCTCCCCCCCCACCCCCCCGCCCCCTCCCCCCCCCCCCCCCCCCACCCCCCCCCCCCCCCCCCCCCCACCCCCCCCCCCCCCCCCCCCCCCCCCCCCCCCCCCCCCCCCCCCCCCCCCCCCCCCCCCCCCCCCCCCCCCCCCCCCCCCCCCCCCCCCCCCCCCCCCCCCCCCCCCCCCCCCCCCCCCCCCCCCCCCCCCCCCCCACCCCCCTTTTACCCCCCCCCCCCCCTCCCCCCCCCCCCCCCCCCCCACCCCCCCCCCCCCCCCCCCCCCCCCCCCCCCCCCCCCCCCCCCCCCCCCCCCCCCCCCCCCCCCCCCCCCCCCCCCCCCCCCCCCCCCCCCCCCCCCCCCCCCCCCCCCCTCCCCCCCCCCCCCCCCCCCCCCACCCCCTCCCTCACCCCCCCCCCCCCCCCCCCCCCCCCCCTGCATTGTCTATAACGGGGCTTCTGCCCCTGTACCCCGCCGGGGTCCCAGGGCGGAACCCTGAGACCACTCAACTTCAAGTGTGTTAATTTCCATGTTTGGGGATTAGTTTTGCACCCTGGTAAATGTCATTTTGCCTTTACCTTCAAACAGAGATGCTGCCTCTGTACCCCCATCGTGGACTAGGGCAAACCCTTGGACCCCGCCTTTCGCGGTTTTTTTTTTTAGTTCCGCACACTTGTAGCCAGAAAACTAATGCCAAAACAGCAAAAATATACCCCCTCTTGGCAAAATGGGAATGTTTGTAGTTATGACTAGCTGTTGATTTTACTACATGTTTTTTTTTATATTACAATAATGATGCTTTTGTAAAGCGCCAATCGAGCATACTACTTGTGATTTTAGCCGCTATATGAAATAATGAAATATGATAAATTATTATGTATTATCTTTTTTTTTTTAAACCCACAAAAAAAACACGCACCGCGCGCGCACGCACCGCACATGCAAGGTGGTGCGCATGTTGTTGTGCAGTCGCAGTGCATATGGATTGTCTTACAGAAGAATACTTATTTCGCCTATAACTTTTGTGTCTGTTTCTGTTCTCCCCATGTGTCAATAAAGATCATTTTTGACTTGACTGACTGACACACACACAAAACCATATAGACACATGTGTATATCTATGTGTAAAGGGGCGCAGCCTGTGTTAAGTTTCTAGGTCCTTCCCGGCCTTCTTCAGGTTGCCCCCCCCCACCCCCCAGAAAAGCAGAATATCTTCCGACGCCACGCTTGTGTCTATAAGTTATTCACAAAAAGGCAGGTCAGCACCTGGCGGTCATTTTATGAAGGTTACATAAGCAAATGTCAAGATGTACGTCGCGTAATTTTTTGATGCAACTTAAGCAGACTGTTAAATATTCGGCCAGTTAACAGATCGTATTTTCCCACATATTCGGGCTGTAGATGCACATCTGATTAAATTCAATCCAATAATATAATCGATCAATCAGAAAGCAGTTTAACGACACTGTTAGTTTTTGATTAATGATATTCACCAGAAAAATGGCTGTGCAAACAAAGTCATGTGTCTTGTGACAATTTCGTCCATACCCATGCAATTTCGTCCAGGCATGAAATGCAATTTGATTCGTCAAGGACAAAGATAAAGCACAGGATTGTAGTTTTGAAATAAATTAATAGATAGATGAATATGTGTTTATTTCTTCTCTTTTTATTAAGATAAGTGTGTGGACGGAAAAACAAAAGAAAATGCATCCAGTACATTGGGTCAAAAATCCACTGTGGCACCTGTAACCCTCTCAGTAGTGAGACATGATAAAAGTTTGTTGAACGTCCTCCGGCCTGGAACAGGCACATATATGTGGGACATTACTTTTTAAACTATAAGATGATGGTGGACGATTCTGGAGGTACTGCAATGCTACCAGGACAGGTTCTCAATTTTTTTAAACGATAGAGTAGTCAGAAACTGAATGAATGAAAAATGGTGTCAGTTTTACGTCCTCTCGGTCTGGAACACACATATGTTGTAGATACAAAGATGGTGGCGGGAAAACCAATACTGGAGGCAATGCCCGGAGGCAGTGCAACTCCCAGTAAAGTCCCGATTTTAAAACAAATAATACAGATAGGTGTAGCAGGAACAGGACACATATGTTGTAGATACAAAGATGGTGGGAACAACACTGGAGGCAATGCCTCGGAGGCAGTGCTAACACCAGTAAAGTGCCGAGTTTCCAATATTATAGATAGGTGTGTAACAGTAACCACGGCTCGGTTTAAACCTAATCGGCTATGGTAATAATAATAATAATACTAATAATTAATAATATTTATATGGCGCAGTATCCTGACAATAGCTCAAAGCGCCTTACAAATACAACGCAACACACATGAACATGATAATACAGGAACGTAATACTACTATTTAAATACGCAATAGAATACCAGGACATACAGATCATAATAAGATACATATAAATATACACATGCACAATGAAAAGATAATAACAGATGCAAACGGAAGAAAAAAAATGAAAACGCACGCACTCGCCAGCTTAAGGCCAACGTATTGACGTCGTTAAAAATAAGAATTGAAAATGAATGTAAATGAAGAGACACGACACACACTCGCGTACGCCCATGCACACATACAAAAATCAAAATCAAATCCCCACCCCACCCACTAATCCGCTCCAGCCAACAAAGTGACATAAGTCAATAATAAAGTAAGAATGGAGAGGGGAGGGGGGGGATTCACACACAGACGCATGCGCATGCACACACGCAAGCATACACACACAGATACATACACGCCGCATGCACACACACATACACACACACACACAGAAAAAAAAAAAAAAACACCACACACACACACACACACGCGCACACAGACACACACACAAACACCACAAACACACACACACCACACCTTGAAGTTCTCTATCTCAAACATAGTGTACGCATCAAGGCCAAGGCACCATCTCTCTATTTCGCTCCAACACGTCGGCCTTCATTAGAGGGAAGAATGAGGGGAGAATGAGGAGAAAGGAGAATCACTCAACAAAAGAAGTGCAGTAGGATTTTCTGAAGAGATAGGTTTTCAGGTTCTTCTTGAAAGTGGGGATAGATGGGCTGTTGCGAAGACTGTCGGGCAGACTATTCCACACCTTCGCGCACTGGAAGCGAAAGGCTCTCTGCCCAGCTGATTTTAGATTGTAGTTTGGGATCTTTAGGAAGTTTTGACTGCTAGAGCGAAGAGACCGAGAGGGTGCATATGGCAAGAGCGTACTTGAAAGATAAGCAGGGAGAGAATCGTTGTGAAATTTGAAAGCTAGGGTGGCCATCTTGTACTCGATAAGTGCTGCGATAGGAAGCCAGTGTAGCTGTGGTACCGCCACAAGTACCTCATAATAGTCAGAAACTGCATTGGACGAAATTGCATTGATGCTTGGATTTTTACCATACAAATTCGTCCAGTTGATTTGTCATAAATACATTAATCTAAATTAAAATAAAATAAAATTACCTAGTGAAAATTAATCATTATAAAATACATGCATGATTAAATCACACATGTTGTTGTGAAAACAAAGGAATATTAACACTGATTTGTTTTTAGGCACCTGTTTCTGCGTGATTTACAGTTACAGTACTCCCCGTTTATAGTAAACTCGGTTATAAGAAATTTCGGTTACAGTAAAGGAAAGCACTGGTTCCCGGCCAAAGGTCTACTATTTTATTACTAAATAGACCTCGGATAGTCTCACCACTCCCTCCACCCACCCATAATAACAACTGGGTTATAATTAAATTTAAAAAAACTCCTATAGTAAAGTCATTTGTGATTCCTCATTGCAAAAAAAAAGAAAGTGTCCTCTTCCTGACCTTTGTAAATAGGTTATCAATGTATACGCCACAGTCTCACTACTCCCTCTACCCACCTTCATCAACGAAATTGAAAGGCACTCAAAAACATGTTTCTTTCCCCTCATTACTTAGTGGAAAAAAATGAATCCGAAAAAAATATATATACAGCCGAATCCGCTTATAAGAAAACTCGGTTATAAACAAGCAATTTGTTTCTCCCATCCGCAATGGAAACTTGGATATAAGAAAATTATGTCATACAAGAGAGTTGGTTTGCAGTTCATTTTCTTATAAGCAAGTTCTATTTACTTATAAGCGAATTACCATTGACAACATTTTCTTAAAGACCCCCCAGATCACAAGTCAAAATCACGGGTTCCACATGTTTTCCTTCTTATAGCTGGTAAAAAATCTTGTTTTGACCAGGTTTGACTCCCATACAAATGCCCCCAAATTGAAAACGAAACATTTTAAAGAGCAGCCTCAATTTGAGGTTGGGGGCATTTGCATGTGGATCACAGCTACCCAGAAAAAAACAAGGGGACTTAATCGTGTTGGGTCAGTGTGTCTTTAAAAGTGAGTTGGACCTGAACTGAAAGGATGTTCCAAGAAAATTGAAGTCGTTCCAAAAAGGGAAAGTTTACCTCAAACCAGTTGTGTCACAGACATTCTAAACAGTACAGGCACTTGATTACAAGACTAATTGAGTTGTTTTTGTTCCTTTATTCTATACTTTCCTTCAGTATTCTGTGCAAAATTAATGTTGAGCCGAAGAAAAAAATATGAGTACTTTTGTGTTGGTGGTAGAGAGACTGTCCATCCTTACATTTTCAGCAGCAATGGCAGAGAGGAAAAGGCAATTCATTTCTTTAAGAAGATAAATACAAATAACTGAATATGTGGACGAAAATCCACATAAACAAAAGCAAACGATCGACGAAAAGCTGCATAGGTGGACAGTAAATGGTAATAATTCAGTACAAGAAAGATGAAGGGGTACGCATTTGATAACAGTAAAAAGACAAAAAAAGGCTTCTTGGTTAAATTGTTGTAGGCACCTTTAAATCTTCTTCTTAGTAGACTATTTTGATTTTATGATGCAAGACATGCATCAAATTATGAAAAAGGATTTTCTCTTCATTTTGTTTTTTTCTTTCTTTCTTTTCTTTCTTTTTCTTTTCTCTTTTCCCCCATTCAATTTGTTGATAAGGGAAAAAACTTCAAAATGTTTATGATGTAAAACATGAGTCATAGGTCGCAAGTTTCGCTTATTGTTCATTGGCATTGTACAAACGCAAATACAATATTGTCTTCCACTGTGTAAAGTAAGTTATACATCCAAATTAGAATATTGATTAAAAACAAGAAACAGGAATTTACATTTAAACAAATATGTTACTCTCACACCTCACCCAATCATTCATCTGCTTTCCGCTATCTTGCTCGCTCATCATGCAACTCACACCATGTCTGCCTTCATTTTTGTTTTTAATTTTCTGTTCTGTTCTTTCTTTTTTTCCTCCTTTGTTTTGCATTTTTTCCTTTTTTTTCATGCACCAAATTATGTAAAAGCATTTTTTTCTTTCGTTTTATGTTTCTGTTTGTCTTTTATTTTATTTTTTTCTCTTTTTTTCCCCTTTTTTCCCCATTCAACTCGGTTATAAGTTAAAAAAATCAAAAGGTTTTCTTTTATCCGAGTTTTGGATATAAGAAAACACGGATATAAGAAAACAACAAAATTACCTCCCTTCGATTTTCTTATAACCGGGTTTTGCTGTAGCATCATGAAAATGCAATATTTTATTGCAGGCATGATAATCTATTATCCATTGTCAGGCCCCTATGAATTTGACGGCTTTATCATGAGTTTACCACGAATTGGGTGTACAGACGTTTAATTATCCACGCAGACATTTCATTTCATTTGGGTGATCGTCACCGCTGATGTGAGGTATGTTTTATTTAGTTACTAAAGTTAGTTTTTTTAAAGAAGCCTAGATCTGGATCTGGATAAGTTAAAGTACGTCGAAGGAGCCTATGCAGGCTCGACGGAAACTGGGAGAGCATAAATGAGAGTGAACTTAGTGAATTTTTGTTTGAATTTTTTTTTTTTTAGTCTGGTGGTATTGACAGTATAATATTACAGTTGGCCATAGGCTTTTTCGTAGTATCCAGACTGGACCAATCCGGATAGCGAAGCGCTCACCGGGGCGGACCCCGACCATACGTGTAATGCCGGAAAATAAGTAGTCCTATGAAATATCTACCCTAGCGCATGCGCATTAGAACAGAAATTCTAAAGCGTCAGGCCCATTCACAATGGAGGGAAAGAGGGGGGGAGGGCACAAATAAAACAACAATAATCGAAATCAAATCGAACATGTTTTAGAGAGAGAGAGAGAGAGAGAGAGAGAGAGGGAGGTAAATAAGTCATGGCTTAAACAGGAAGTAGGCTAGCGTAAGCTGACGATTGATTCAATGCGCATGCGCAAAATCCCACAAAACTCAGTGCGCAAGTGCGAAATCGAAATAGGTAGATATATGATGAGGTAGAATATTCACACTGGGTTCACATTAGACGCATAAGTTCCGTACGGAAAACCCTAAATTAGTGGTAGAAAGAAGGATAAAAGTTTACGCATATAGGGGAAATTCGGACACGTGCGCCAATTATAGGCCTAGGCTGAGAAAGCCTGTCCCTAATACCTAACCTAACCTAACCTAACCTTTGTTTCACTTATTTATGGATTGCGCACGGGTTTCCGTGACAACACAAACATTAATTATGATGTTATCAACATGATTACATCAAATAATGACGTCATACTGTGAAAACTATGGGAGTTTTCAGTGTTTGTGTAACTCACGAATGAAACATTACGCACCGTAATGTGCTATTAATAGCTTTTTTTTTTATAGAGGCTTTGCCTCGTTGTGGATCAGAAAAGCTATTGAAAGTAACACTTGAATTTGCAGTCACTTTTGAATTCTAAACACTTTAAACGACCCTATTTGTTCTTAAAATGCCTTTTTCATATACAAAAACGCTAACAGTTCAATGTTTACATACATGGATTGATATAAAGTAAGTTAAAATGCAAAAGAGATACAATTATGACCATTTTTATACAGTCAAAATGCAAACGAGACAGCGTAGAAATATGACGTCACGTCGTCGAAGGCCTGAGGTTCATGATACCGTTGACGTTTCACCTCAAGCTTGTATTAATAAAAAAAAAATCGGGTTTACGTTTATCGCTTCTCGGCCTTTTGGCTAACGTGTTATAAAAAAATACTTGTAGTGGTGCCATCAAAGTGTAGTGATCTTTTCTTTTTTGATCCACACTTGTTTGCTTCTTCGTCGTAACGTTTATCGCTTCTCGGCCTTTTGGCTAAGACAAAGTGTAGGTTCTTATTTGATCACTGTTTTTCTTGTAACGTGTCTGTTCACGGTTCCGGAGGTTATCTCAGGCTATAGCTCTAGTGGCATCTCTGTGCCTCTTAAGGACCAAACCGTACGTTTTCATCTCTTTGGTAGGAAGGCGCTGGGGATTAGGAGGATGGATTTTCTCGGAAAGCTAAGCGAGTTTGTGGATGACCCTTTAGGAATGTGGAAAGGGGAGAACCCCTTCGAAGCTTTTGTCTGTTTTAGGACGGTATCCTCTGCCCGAACCCTGGTAGAGGACGTGAAGGAGTTTAGTATTGGCGACACGGGGGTTTTTTGCAGTTGGCAGTCTGACGTCGTCAACGACGTTAGACTGCACTGGGCACCACTGCATGTGGAGATGGCGTATTTTGAGGATTTGTTCCGTGACAAAGGTTTTAAAGTCCTGACAAGTAGAATGGAAAAGGATCAGCAGGATGGTCTGTACAACGGTGTTAGGTCTTTTCGCCTTCTGGGGGGCAAGTCGCAGTGGGATTCCCTCCCCCATGTCATCAATTTCAAGGATATGGGCTTCCAGGCCCTTCTCAGAGTGACAGGCAGAGAGCCCCTCTGCCTCCGCTGCAAGCAGCTTGGCCACCAGAGGGCCCAGTCTGGCCTTTTTTCAGAATAGGGGGCCAGTCACGGTCCAAGATCAGTCGAGGCCTGAGGGTGCGGTAGGTTCTCGCAACCCTCGCAGATGGGAGCATTCTTCGATGACGAGGCTGGGTCCGGGAGATGGGAAGTCCGCGGCAGCTGGTCCCAGCACCAGGGCTGATGTGGCCACGACAGCAGTGACGGCGACGACGGCAGTGACGACAAACACAACGACAGCGACGAAGACACCGGTTACGACGACTGGGACGACAGAGACAGGACTGAAGACGACAGAGCGGCTAGGCCTAGACTGTGACGACGACTCTACCATGTTGGAGGTGGGTGCCGAGGCGGAGGTGGCAGCAGTTCCCGAGGACCGTGACCGGCCTGTCGACCAGGACACCCAGGACTCAGAGATCCCCTGTGCCCAACCCCCCCGTACCCCCCAACCCTCCCTTTCCAGTGTGGGCCCTGTGAGTGCAAATGACTCGGACTGTGACATGGAGAGGTCCAGTGGCAACGAGGAATCGGTTCTCTACAAACTTGTGAAGGCAAAGAAAAGAAAGACTTGCCGGACTTCTGAAAAAGTGAAAAAGTAAAAAAAGAAGGAAAAAAAAAAAGAAGAAAAAAAAAAGAAGAGAAAAATGTGTTTGTGTGTGTGTAACCAGGTAGGTTTGGTTCATCTGCATGTTGATTTATTTGCAAGTGATAATAAGATATTAAGAACTTACTTCTGTTTTATTTATTTATTTCTGTTTCTTACCATTTTTGTAAACCTAGAATATTTTTTCTAAATGTTTTAATTTTTCTCACATGTTATCTAGATGATGCAATGTTCTTAAGTCCTTTTTTTTTGCTGAACCGGCAAGAAGTTTTGCTCACTTGGGTCTGTTCTACTGCTTTTCGATCGACACGGACTTTTCATGCCTCTGCCACGGTGTGTGTGTGTGTGTGTGTGTGTGTGAAACTAAAAGTGTTATAATTCTGTTAGGTTCCCAGCTTTCCGTGGCTTTTGCCTTTTTTGTTTTTATAAGACAAACTGATCATTGGACAAACTGATCATTCATTTTTTGTCATGGTGTGTGTGTGTGTGCGCGTGCGCGCGCCCGCGTGCGCGCGTGCGCGCGCCCGCGTGAATGTTATCAAGAGATAAATTTCAAATGGACCCATGTTTTCTTGGGTGTTTTTTGTTTCGTAAGGGGAGTGAATTATGTCGAGTTGTTTTTCTTTTTTTTTGTGGTCCTTTTACAATTATTTAATACTTTCATTATACACAGGTCTGCTGTTGTATTTTCTAGTTAAAACAAAAATTGCATTTTGTACCTTTTTGTTACTTGGTTTATTTTTTGTTTATTTTTATTAAACAATATTACATGCCAAAATTGTTTTTTGTTTTTTTACAGACTACATTGCTGTTTTGACACCTTGTATTTTTATGTTGGTTGAACCTATGCACCATTATTTTTGTTCCTAGACTTGCTATAGGCCTAGGTTTTTACAATTCTACTTTCCACTTCCTTCGCTCACACTCAGAATAAACTATGACTTGTATATTCAGATTGATTGTGCTAAAACTGAAAGTTTCACTCACACATTGCTTATATATTTATCTTGCCAGCTTGGATATTATGACAAACACTAAATATTTTTACTTGTCTGTTTCATATTAATCTGATGGTTCGACTTTTTACTCTGAACTGTAACGGTTTGAGAGACCCCAAGAGGGTGGAATTTTTGAATGAAAGGCTTAAACAACATAAAGTTGACATTTGTTTCTTACAAGAAACTCGAGTTCATACTATGGCTCTTGGAAAATCGATATCGTCTACATTAGGAGGTAATATCTATTGGTCCTTAACAGATAATAGGGGGAAGGGGGTTGGGATTTTCATTAGTGATTCTTTTGATTGTCATGTCAATCACTTTGATTTTGATATGTTTGGGCGTTATATTTATGTTGATATTGATTTTGAAGGATATTCATTTCGATTAGTGAATGTGTACGCTCCTACAACACCAAAGGAGCGAAAAGTGTTTTTTTCTGATTTATACTCTGTTGTGTTATGTACCAAGCCTGTTGTTTTGGGTGGAGATTTTAATTGTGTCGGAGATTTAAAGTTAGATAAAAACGGCGGTAATCCACAAAGGGGTGGGGAGGGATGGAAAGAGTTATCTGCCTTAGTTCATGATTTTAATCTAGTTGACTGTTTCCGTTATAAATTTCCAGTAGATAAAGAATATACTTGGCGTAGTCGTGGGGTAAGCTGTAGACTTGACAGGTTCTATATTTCTTCTAGTTTGTTAATTAGTTTACAAGATATTCGACATATGTTATATCCAAACTCTGATCATCACTTTGTTGCTCTTTCCCTCTCTTCTTTTAGTCACATTACTGTTGGCAAATCATATTGGAAACTAAATAACAGCTTATTACAAGATGGTGCTTATGTGGATTATATGTCTTTACTTTTGCAATTACATTTAACATCAGCACCTTCAGATGATCAGTTATTAGGTTGGTGGGATAACGTTAAAAGTATTATTAAACATGAAACTATCACTTTTTCTCAAAACAAAAAAAAGCGTGAAAATTATGAAATGAATTACCTTCGTAAAGAATATTCTACGCTAGATAAGCAAGATAAATGGGAGGAAGCTTTAGAAATCAAAAACAAAATTTTACAAATACAAGAAGATAGATTAAAAGGTTCCCAGATTCGATCTAAAGCCCAGATTTTAGAGCAAGGGGAAAAACCATCTAAATTCTTTTTACGAAAGGAACTTTTTAGGGGTAAACGTAAATTGATCGAGGAAAGTATAAATTTAGACGGGGATAAATGTACAACTTCTGCTTCTATTCTGTCTGCGTTTTCTGATTATTATACAATGTTGTTTTCTTGTGAGGAGGTCGATGACAATGTAATTAAAGATTTGTTAACTGATTTACCGACAGTACAAGAAGACGATGTAAATTTATTAGGTGACACTATTACTATAGAAGAAATCAAAACTTCATTGTCTGGTATGGCCACTGGCAAGTCCCCAGGGAATGATGGTCTCACTAAAGAATTTTATTCTGCTTTTTCTAACTTACTGCTTCCTATTTTAGAAAGAATTTACAATGTTATTCACGCTTCAGGTCATTTATCTGATTCTCAAAAGCTTTCTTACATCACTTTAATTTGTAAAGACGATAACAATTCTCAGTATTTAAAAAATTATCGACCCATATCTTTGTTGAATGTTGATTACAAGATTTTAACTAAAGCTTTGTGTAATAGATTAAAAACTGTTTTAGATCAGATCGTCTCCCCTGATCAAACTTGTGCTGTTCCTGGCCGTTCTATTATTGACAGTTGTCATTTAGTTAGAGATATTTTAGACCATTATGAGGATAGGAATCTTGGGGGGATTTTACTTAGTTTAGATCAGGAGAAAGCTTTTGATAGGGTTTCTCATAAGTATTTATTTCAAGTTCTTCGTGCTTTTGGGTTGGGGGAGTGTTTCATTCAATGGATTAAGACTATTTATAATAATATTTCAAGTAGTGTAATAGTTAATCATTTTATATCGAAACCTTTTCGGTGACCAGGTCTGTTCGTCAAGGTTGTAGTTTATCTCCCCTTCTTTATGTTTTAACCTTAGAACCTATTTTGATTGCAATTCGCAATGATAAAGACATTAAGGGAGTTAAAATTCCTGGTCGTTCAGCTGAGCAAAAGACATCTGCTTTTGCTGATGATGGTAATTTATTTCTTTCTAATATGCAGTCCACTGAAAAGGTTATATCATGGTTCTCTTACTTCGGGAGGGGGTCGGGGGCTAAATTAAATAAAGGTAAATGTAAAGGTTATTTTTTTGGCAAGTGGAAAAATAGATCTGACCATCCTTTCGGGATTCATAAAATAAAGATATTCGGTTTCTGGCATGGAAAGATTTCAGAAAACGAAATATGGACACCAGTTTTTCAAAAAATTCAAAAAACGTTAGATTTATATAAAAACAGATTAATGTCTGTATATGGTCGAGCTGTTATAGTTAACACTATGGTTCTATCGCAATTATGGTATTTGGCATCAGCATCTCATGTTCCAGAAGTTCTTATTAAAAAAGTAGAAAAAGAAGTATTTAGTTTTTTCTGGCATAGTAAAAATGAGTTTTTGGCTAGAAACACCATGTTCTTACCAAGGGATAAGGGAGGGGTAAATGTCACTAGTATCCGTTTAAAGATAAAAAGTATTCACATGGCTCAAGTGTGCAAAATTATTTTCGATAAGGGCATATTAGGGTGGGTTTCTTTTGGTCATATTTGGTTAGGGCTCAAATTACTTAAGTTTTCAGATTATCATTTTTCTAACTCAGTACCTCATGCATGTTCTGGTCTCCCTGCCTATTACAGTGCAGTGGCAGCCACAGTAACACAGATTCTTAAAGATTTTCCTACTTTTCCAGTTATTAAGGGAGCTAAATGTAAATCTTTTTATAAACTGCTTGTTCATAAGTATGGTGACACACCCAAAGTTATCGGGAATTTCCCCAAAGTTGATTTTGTTGTTGTATTTAGATCCCTTTTGAATAAATATATTGACCCTGTGACCCTTACTGTGTCTTTTAAATTAGCTCATGGTATTTTGCCAGTTGCTTACCTTCTTAACCATTTCAATATGCCTATTGATATCAAATGTAGTTTTTGTAAATTTGGGGTGGAAACTGTTTCTCATTTGTTTTATTATTGTCCCCATATTCAACAGACGAAAAAGTATTTGGTTAAATGGTTGAAAGACCTTGGAGTTATTATTTCTTTAGATTGTATACGTTTTTCTGTTCTTAGTTGTACCAGCCTTAGTTTGCATCAGAAATCTGCAGTTTTTGTTTTGTTATCAGAATATAGGTATGCTATTTGGTTATGTCGAAACAAGGCTCGTTTTGACAAAAAAATTATTACGCCTATTGAAATTTGTTCTTTTTTTCTGTCACGTATCAGATCGCGTTTATATATTGATTTTGAGCGTTTGGGTGACCTCGAATTTATTTCGATGTGGGAATTTTCTAGTTTATGTGATGTTTCAGATGAGGGTCTAGTGTTTAATTTTAGCATCACCTGAGTTATTTCCCTTGTTTGGGGAAAAGATCGGGGGGAGGGTGGGGTGTGTGTGCTAATGAGTGTACAAGGGTGTATGTAGATGAGTGTGAGAGTGTGTGAAGGAGATAAATGTTATGTCTTTTATAATGCTGGTGTGTTTGAATTGAATGTGGAGTGTGAATGTGTGTGTTGTTTTGATGCTGGTTGATTATATGTATATATTGTAACATGTATTATTGAATAAAGATCCTTTATAAAAATGAAAAAAAAGTATCTGTTCTTATCAGCTTAATATCTGATACGCTCCCTATCCGGGGCTTCGATATTAAACTGATTTTTGAACCTCGGCGAAGTGTCAGGGGCTTGCTCCACCTTCGCCACGGGTTGGCCTGGTATTGCAGTACCTCCAGGATCGGCCCACTCCCCCAGAGGGAGAAAATCCAATGAAAATGTCAAAGAAGTGTATCTTACCCTTCCCAAATAAATCTTAGTCTTCTGTTATTAGGGGCTTTGGGCTCTCTATTAACACCCTTTTGGCGCCCACACACACACTCTGCAACACTTGTTTTCACACAATAAAATAAATCGAAATACAGTCAAGCAATGTGGACCAAAACAATAAATACATAAAATAATAATGAGTTATGTGAAAGGCACCTAGTCTATGTGAAATTATAATAATTGTACTTAGATGATTATAATACCATTGAGTGTGAATTTGTGATTTAAGGAATTATTTATTTGGATTAGTTTAATTAAAAACTGTTGTCCAATTTGATAGGAAAACAATAACATCAAAAACCCTTTTGTGTCATTTTGATAGGAAAAATGAAAATGAAAGATTGACTGAGACTGGGGAAGTTATCCAGCAGCTGGATGGCCGAAGGAATAGTTGTTGTATAAGGGAGACAACTCGGTCGCAGATACCTTTTCTGGTGTACTGGTTTGTTTCCCTTTGTCCATTGGGATTCATGGTTAGCACGCTTACTGCTGTATAACGAATTTAACTGTCATTGTGAGTATAATGACATGGGTGCTACTACCTTCCGTATAAACGGAAATCCGTAAATTAAGTTTTCTGCTGAGACGGAAATTCCGTATTTTTAAAATTTTGTCCCCCCAAAAAAGTTGATCTGTTAACTGTGGTTGGGGGCATTTTGAATCTGGGTCTTCCAACCACCGGAAGTGAAAATACAACAACAAAAATGGCGGCCGAGTCATATTCACACATACTTATTTGAATTAAATTCAACATTATCAGCATGAATTTTGTGTCATGAAAGCTACAAACTTCACAGAAAGGTAAGTTACAACTATATTTCAATTCACCAAATGATATATATGATGTTAAACAAATGAATATGTTAAAAATGTTGCTTAGAAAAACTCAATTGAAAGTCATGTTTGGATCCACTGAGTGAGTGACTGACATCGTATTTCACTTATGATCTAATTATTATCTTCTATTTGAACGGCTTTATAACTTTATAGTTGTGTTTCTGAAATGTCAGTAAAAATCTTAGTCATGAAAATATGATTTTAACCATAGATTTTTTGTATTTCTTGTAAAAAGGTAATGTGACTTGTCATGTCTCTGCAACTTAGACAGTCACTTTACAAAGTGTCAACTGTCGTCTGCCAACAGGAACTATGATATAATGATGTCAAATCGTAATCTGTTCCTCACCCATTCCCAGATTGCAGGAGAGCTATGGAAATGATCTCTGCAATTGCATTTTTGCTTCAGCTTCAGGTGGGCGTTGCCCCCCTGAACCCCCCAACCACGCCAGGGGCCTCAGCGGTCCCTGGACCCCGGCCTTTCAGTATTTTTCTTTTTTTGGAGTAGCACCCATGATAATGTGCGTGTGTGATAGCGCACGCGCGGGTGTGTGCATGCGTGTAAAAGAAAGGGAGAGAGAGAGAAAGAGACAGAGATAAATACAGACACAGAGGCAGAAAGACTAATACAGACAAAAAAGATAGACACAAAGAGAGACAGAGACAAACACATAATGAGAAAGACAGAGATAGAGAGACACAGATACGGAGTACAGAGACGGATAGATGCTGACAGAAAGACAGACAGAGAGTGAGAGACAGAGAGAGAAATAGAGATACAGAGACACACAGAGAGGGAAAGACAGCGGGAGAAAGCGTCATCCATAACGCCTCCAAGAATTCACCTCTTGAAATGCTAAAAGCTCTGCAGCCAAACAAATGGAAACGGACAGTCCTGTCCTGTAAGTCGGCAGACACATAACGTCGGTTGAAACCTGATAGAACCTCCATGATGAAATGGATAGAAGAACCGTGTGATAAACACGTGGAAAACTGACTACGCTTTGATCTTAGATCAAAGAACAGATACTTTTTTTCATTTTTAAAAAGAATCTTTATTCAATAATACATGTTACATAATATACATTTGGCAGTCACACATCACACACAAACTCAAAACATTCCAACGCCCCACCATCACTTCAGTCAAATAAAGCAAAATAAGCATGAACAGGATCAAAATAAACATGGAGAATAAGAATAATAGTACAGTAATAATAAACAACAAAACATGATGCACACACACACTCACTCATACACTCGCACATTCACTCACTAACTCACTGACAAACAATCATCATACAAAGCACTTGTCAACTTTATACTCAGTGAAACTGAAACGTTTGATAACACAATGAACAAAGGGAGACAAGTGGGACACCAAATAAAATATATCTGGGACCCAGGTGTCTCCCCTCTGCTACACAGTGACAACTTTCCTTTTACACTTTATCAGTTTATGTTTTCCAACAGAAAGCACAAATCAGAATAATTCATAATGGTAAATATTCACAAAGGCCTCAACCATCAACACTAAAGTTATAAACCAACCCATCATCAATTATCTTGCAAAGAATATCATCCCCCCACATTGTTTCAAATTGATATGTGGAAAACCTGTGATAGTCGACCCACAATGTAGATTTTATACGAGTTAAAAAAAGGGTAGTAATATCCTTGGGTGTTACTTGCTTTTTGTCGAAGCGGACTTTGTTTCTGCAAAACCAAATTGAAAAACGGAATTCTGATAAAAGAAACAATAATGCAGATTTTCTCAAAAGACCTCCGCTTAAAGCAGGGCCCAAAACAGAAAAACGAAAGAATTCTATTTTGATCCCACAGTTTCCTAGTAATCGAAACCAGAGCGCAATATGTCTTTTCATCATTTGAATGTGAGTACAATAATAAAACAAATGATGCACAGTTTCAATCCTGTTAACACTTCAAACAAATATTCATGAGAAACTCTTGTCAAAAGCCTTCTGCTGATCTAAACTAAGAAAAATACTAGGTATATTTCTTTTATTACAAAAATGAAATATGTCGCGCACTAAATGACAGCTGTCTAAAATAGAGCGACCCGGAACTGCACATGTTTGGTCCGGATGAATGACCTGATCTAAAACTGTTTTCAAACGATTACAAAGAGTTTTAGTCAAAATTTTATAATCAATATTCAATAATGAAATTGGTCTAAAGTTTTTCATATCAGTACTATTACTTTCATCTTTACATATCAAAGTTACATAAGACATTCTTTGTGTTGGAGAAAGGTCTCCAGAGTTAGATATGACACCATACATGCGCACAAGCACAGGGGACAACAAATTGAAAAAGGCAAGAAAAAACTCTTTAGTAAGACCATCAGAGCCAGGAGATTTTTCATAGCCCATGGCTTTTAACGCTGTTTCAATTTCTTTTAGTGTTATTTCTGCTCCTAGCATTTCTGTATCCTCATTGTTGACTTGAGGCAAATCATTTAGAAGCTCATTTGTCATATCACTATCAGTGGGTTCTTTAGTAAAAAGCTTTGAATAAAAATCCCTAAAAGAAGACAGAATAGAAAGACTGGAATTGTGTTGAACACCCTCCTCATTTACTATTTCTTTAATGATTTTCTTTTTCCCTCTTATTAGTTCTTTACGCAAAAAGAATTTAGTAGGCTTTTCCCCCTGTTCCATGTATTGAACTTTTGATCTTACCTGAGAGCCCTTTAGTTTGTCGATTTGTAATTTTAAAAGTTTATTTTTTACATTTAATGCCTCCTCCCACTCCCCATTCTTATCTAGAAAAAAATATTGTTGTCTTAATATGTTTTGTTCATAGTTCTCTCTCTTTCTTTTATCTTTAGTAAATTGAGTGGTTACATCTTTAATCATTCCTTTTAAAATATCCCACCACTGCAAAATAGTATCATCACGAGGGCAGAGTTCAATCTGACTAGTAAGAAAAACATTCATGTAATCAACATAATATTCATCATTGAGCAAAGAGTTATTAAATTTCCAGTAGGATCTGCCAACCTTCACGTGAGAAAAGGAGGACAGAGTTACAGCTACAAAAAGATGATCCGAGTTGGCAAAAAGCATATGGCGAACATCGTTTAAGGCAGGCAACAAACAGGAAGAAATATAAAATCTGTCTAATCGACAACTTACCCTCCTACCCCTCCATGTATATTGTTTCAAATTAGGGAAGAGATGCCTGAAGCAGTCGACAAGATCAAAGTCACTTTTCAAGGAAAGTAACTCCTGCCGACCGTCAGTACCTCTCCCAGGGTTCCCTCCCCTCTTATCTATTGTGGTGTTTTCTACACAATTAAAATCACCCCCCAAAATGATCGGATGAGAACATAAGGTAATTTCATACAAATCATTACAAAAATCTTTCCGTTCTTTAGGTATGTTTGGAGCATAGATGTTAATCAAGCGAAAGGTGTAATCCTCAAATTCAATATCTATATAAACAAAGCGCCCAAAAGTGTCGAAATGATAATGAGAAATAGTGCATGGAAAAGAATTATTTACATAAATCCCCACACCCTTCCCTCTGTTTTCAGTAAAAGACCAAAAACCCTACCACCCAAAGATTCAGCAATCTGGTTACCCAACTTACAATTATCAACATGGGTTTCCTGTAAAAAAACCATATCAACTTTGTACATTTTTAGCCTGCTTTCAAAAAATCAACTCTTTTTGGGTCTTTCAGCCCATTGCAGTTTAAAGAAAATATTTTAACCATGTGAAATCAACAATGTGTGTACTGTCATACAAAAGGACATAATAATAGAAAGAATCATTCAGTCACATTCACACATCTTTAATAAGGCACACCACACAATGAAACAACAAGAATATTTGAAAATATAAATCAACACCATAGGGCACACACACACACACACACAATTGGCTGTAAATAAAAAGGGAAACTATAGAAAGAGACAAAACTCACAACACATACACACACACACACACACAGTGACACACACAGTCATAATGCAACGTGACACACACAGTCATAATGCAACAAAACAGGCTGCAAATAATACACTGCCCAAACTAAAACTTCTTCTTTGTCTCTTCCATCTTTTCACCTAAATGCAGTGAAGCAAAGTAAATAAGATTAAGGATTGAACCAAAACATAAATTACAACCAGTGAAAATGTAAAACAAAAACTTGTTTAAAATCATTTAAGTCTATCACACAACTGCCAGCCCGTGCGTGTGTGTGTGTGCGCGCGGCGCGCACAACACACACACACACACACACACACACACACAGAGTCACTCTCTTTCCCAGAAATATAAATTATAATTCTATCTAGCATCACAATCCCTGAATGCAATTAGACAAAAACAATAAGAATCAAAATCTACCACACACACACACACACACACGCGCGCGCGCACACACTCACCCATTCACTCACACAGTCCATATTGTCATTTCTTGGATTTCCTCTTTCGCTTACTCCTCACCGGGGAGTACAACATACTGTCCAGCAAGGACTCCTCTCCTTCACTAAACCTCTCCGGCTCCATGTCCGACTCCACAACAGACTGGGGGGTTACGGGGGGGTACGGGGACGCTGGGCGCAGGGAAGGTCACTTCCCTGGGTGCTCTCTGCACACGCAGCTACCTCCGCCTCAGCGCCTACTGCCAACATGTCCGTGTCATCGTCAATTACAGCCTCTACAGACTCCGTCATAGTCTTTTTTTTCTTTGTCGGTGTGGTCGTCGGCGTCTCAGTTGTCTTCACTTTCGCTGTCGTGTTTGTCTCTGTCTCTGTCACTAACTTACTTGCAGTCGTCTCCGTCGTCGCTGCAGTCGTCTCCGTCGTCACTGCAGTCGTCACCGTCGTCGTCGTTGCTGCTGCCCCACTGGAAACCGCACCGGTCGTCATCGCCACCACCGTCCCCAGCGTCGTCATGGACCGCCGCTCCCATCCCCGGGGGTTGGAAAGACCCGCACCAGAACCCGCTCCGGAATCCGCTCCACCGCTCTGCTGCTGCTGCTGCCATCGCGGTCCACTGTTCGCCTGGAAGGGAGGACGACCCTGGCCACACTGAGCCCGCTGGTGCCCGATCTTCTTACAGCGCAGGCAGAGAGGCTCCCTGCCCGCCACCTTCAGCAACGCTTGGAAATCGTAGTCCTTGAAGTTCACTACGTGTGGAAGATCATCCCACTGGAGGACATGACACGGAAACCCTTCGTTTCAAAGAAATCTATGAAAAAATCCATTTCCATGTGCACTGGAGCCCAGTGCATCCTCACGTCGTTCATAATGTCCGATTGTGCACAACTGTGCACAACCGTGTCGCCAATGTTGAAATGGCCTACAATCTCCACCATCTTAATAGCGCTCCTCTCCGACTTGAAGGCGACGAAAGCCTCAAACGGCGACTCTCCCTTCCACATAGCAAAAGCGTCATCCACGTGCGCGGATAACGCCTCCAAAAATTTGCCCCTTGAAATACTGAAAGCCCTGCGGCCAAACAAATGAAAGCGGACAGTCCTGTCCCGTAAATCTGCAGAAACATAACGCTGGTTGAAACCAGACAAAACCTCCATGATGAGCTGGATAGAGTATACCGTGTGAAAAACACGTGTGAAAATACAGAAAACTTTGAAAACGCTTTGATCTTAGCCAAAAGGCCGAGAAGGGACTGTGATGGTCCTCACACGACGAAGTTTTAGACAAGAAGTGGGCAGACGGACAGCCGGTGTAACACGAGAAATTTACCCCCCGCCAAATTTACTCCGGAGTAAAAACCGCGTACGCATATTTTTACTGGGAGTAAATTTGGCGTACGAGATTTTTACTCCACCACGCCAGAGTTACTCCCTCCACGAAAAATCTGGCCTGCAGAATTTTACTGGGAGTAAAATGCGCGTACGACAAATTTTACTCCCTAAACTGAAATTACCTCCCTTTTGAAGTATTGGCACCATGAAATGTCTAGCCAACAGTGTTTTACTGGGGTAAAATGCGCGTACGACAAATTTTACTCCCCAAACTGAAATTGCCTCCTTGGCAGGTGGTGGAAAACGCTGATTTGTGACACACAGAGAAGTGTGTGTAGCCCAAGTTGTTGAGATCGGCATATGCTGGCCACCCATCCGTGTATATTGTGGACCCGGGCTTTATGTGTTTTTGAATGAGCCCAACCAGTATTGCCTTGTCTCGTTGATCAACTGGGAAGAGTAGAATGTGGTTGGTGGATCGTTCGACCATACCAAATACCCACACATGAAGGCCGCGTTTTTTCCCTCTGTGGTATTTGGTCCGCCGACCAAACAAGCTTTCATCGAGTTCAACGTGGTCTTTAAGGACCACGTTTTTGATTTCCAGGTGAACATATTCCTTGAACAGTTCACAAACAAAACTGGCCCAATCAACCCCACTCCGCTGGTACGCCACGCCACATTGAAGACAGTTTTGGAAGAGAGTTAGTCCATCCAGAAACTGCTTGAAAAACAGCATAATAATCCTTACAGAGAAATGTGAGCGTTGGAAGAAGGAATTTCTCCTTACTGACACCTCTGTATTGTGATCAGTGCTGGAACAACGCCACACAACACCGTCGGCTTTGTTCTTGGAACGGCGCTGCAACGAGCAGCTTCCATCACAAACGGCACATTGCAAGTAGTAATCCATTTTTTGGTAGCCACTTAATAAAAATAAAAATATCAGAATCCAAAAGCCTGAAGAAAGTGAACAGATTTGAAAAATCTCTGAAGGTACATCTGTCTTAACAAATCAGTAGATGGAATTGCACAGTCATAATTCCCACGAATGCTCTTTGGGCGACGACGGCCAGCCATCCTGACTTAATTACATAGTGCCCGATCGGAAAGAGAAGACCAGATATCCTCAATTTTGACTGTCAACTCAATCCGTCTGATAGATAACCCAGAAAACAGACTAGCTGTTTACATGCAACTCGTGCATTTGTTGCATTTTTTTTCAATTCCAAAACTGTAGGCATGCGTGCGTATGTGTGTGTGTGTGTGCTCGCGCGTGTGCGTGTGCGCACATGTGTGGGGTGGGTGGGTGGGTGGGTTGGGGGGTATGGGTGTGTGTGTGTCTCCACCATATGCACGTGAACAGGTGCAGAAGGCGTATACAATTTTAAAAAAAGAATTAAAAAAAAAAGTGTGACCGAGAGAGTGGGAGTAAGGAGAGAGAGAGAGAGAGAGGAGAGAGAGAGAGAGAGAGAGAGAAGAGAGAGAGAGAGAGAGAGAGAGAGAGAGAGAGAGAGAGTGTATGTGTGACACTGACACTGGTTTAGTGACATTTCTCCGTTTGAAACAGAACTCGTAAAAAATTGGGAGTTTTAACTGGTATACCAGTTTATGACTGCTCCGTCCCGAATTTCGACTTCCGTTTTGCGTCTCCAACACTGAAGAGTTCCTTGGGCGTATTTGTGAATATTGCCGCCTTTTCAAGGATCGGAACACTCACTTTGCTCTGGTTTCCTAGAAATCAAGCCGTCAAAACGGCGATTCCTCCTTGGCGGAGTTGCCGGAGAGAGAGAAGCCATTTTGGACGGGGTGGGTGGAGGCCACTGAGAGTGGTTGAAGCTTTTTCTTTTTTGTAGTGTAAAGAAAAACCTGGAGCTATTTTCTTTGTTGTGTCATGAAAAATAAATCCTTCCCATGAAATAATCCCAATCACCGTAATGTAATATCAGTGCATGCAACCATAACGATAATTATGTTTTAAAGGGGCACCCTGACGGATGCGTTTTTTGCAAGAAACACGTCGAAGTCACCAGAAAGACAGCCAGAAAGACAGCCTTTTTTCAAGGATCGGAGCACTCTCTTTGCTCTGGTTTCCTTCGCACTCACATTATTAACATACTCGATCATTTAATACTATAGTATGTGTGCAAAAAGAAATTGGACAGACCAAGGGAGACAAACCCAGGAATCCGAATCAGAATCTGACTTTAAAAAGCCAAGCCAGGTTGCCTCCCTTTGTTTATAATGCTGTATCCCTAAATTATATGCAAGAGATTAACGTCTCATTCATTCTACTATATTTTCTTTTTCCTGTCTAAAAAACAACAAAAAACAAAATCGGTCTAGACTGAAATGAAAAATCAACCCTTCATCTGTAATTTCAAAAATATTGTATCCCCACATTGCCTGGAAATGTCCTTTCTTTGACATCTAAAGTGAAGCTCTCACCTTGTTTGAACACTTCTCTCATGACTTCCATGATTTCCTTTTCAGCCAAGTTTCCATGCAACATAGTTATTGTGGAACAGTTTCCATGCAACATAATTTTATTGTGGAACAGTTTCCACATATGATTTTAATGTGGAGCAGTTTCCATGCAACATGATTTTAATGTGGAGCAGTTTCCATGCAACATGATTTTAATGTGGAGCAGTTTCCATGCAACATGATTTTATTGTGGAAGCAGTTTCCATGCAACGTGATTTTATTGTGGAATGGTTCCCCAATGGGAACATAATTTTATTGTGGAACAGTATCCATGCAACATGATTTTATTGTGGAACAGTATCCATGCAACATGATTTTATTGTGGAACAGTTTCCATGCAACATGATTTTATGTGGAACAGTATCCATGCAACATGATTTTAATGTGGAGCAGTATCCATGCAACATGATTTTATTGTGGAACAGTATCCATGGCAACATGATATTTTCTTAGGAGGGTGGATAGGGGCGGGGTTAATGGAGATTGCATGCTAACATGTACAGAATGATCTCAAAGGGGCATATGCCTCGCCTCCAGTAAAAAAAAACATCCCCTTTATGGGCATTTCTCCTTCCTATAACGCTGCCTTCGGGCACACTGGCGTCAAGAAATTCCTTGTCACTGGGGCTCAGCAAAGGGCTAGTCCCTCCTCCGTTCAAAGATATGGAACCTTACCGTCGCTTTCTTTGACTAGTCTAAATGTGATAGGCTCTCAGCCTTGTTTGAACACTTCTATCACGACTTCCATGATTTTCGCTTTTCTAGGCCAAGTTTCGCATGGCAGCATATTTAGTTGTGGAACTAGTGTTTTCCTGCACATTAATTTTATTGTGGTGAAGGGCAAGTTTCTCCAGTTTATATGATTTTAATGTGGAGGGGGAAAAAAAAAAAAAAGAACTAAAACTAAATGCGTGCTTTCGGGCGATGCACATGATTTTAGTGTGGAGCCGTATCCAATGTCTAACGTGTTTTGCTGTAGAAGGGCAGTATCCATGCTTTAGACTGTATTTAATTGTGAATAAAGGGTATGCCATGCAACATGATTTTTATTATGGAACAGTTCCATGCAACATGATTTTTATTATGGAACAGTTCCATGCAACATGATTTTATTGTGGAAGTCGTATGCGCTATAGAAACATGATTTTTTACAGGGGGGGTGGAACAGTATCCATGCAACATGATTTTTATTGTGGAACAGTTCCATGCAGCATGATTTTTATTGTGGAACAGTATCCATGCAACATGATTTTATTGTGGAACAGTATCCATGCAACATGAATCCGTGCCACCTGAGTTTATTGTGAACAGTAATCCATGCAACATGATTTTATTGTGGAACAGTATCCTATGCAACATTATTTATTTGTGGAACAGTATCCATGCAACATGATTTTATTGTGGACGTATCCATGCAACATGATTTTATTGTGGGAACTATCCATTGCAACATGATTTTATTGTGAACGATCCATGCACCATGATTTTTTTTTGGAACAGTTTCCATGCAACATGGTTTTAATTATGGAATAGTTCCCCCTTAATATCCCTTGTATCCTGGCTTAAAAACCTAAAAGTAAAAAAGAAATGTGATTTTACCACACCCACTTGATGATATTATAATCTCGCCTTCAAAATTTCTGGCTCAAAACTGCATTACAGACGTGTTCATGACCTTTTCCCTGACTGGACAGGTACATTGTTAACTTTTTAAAACATCTTCCAGACTTGGTCCGAATTCTGTTGGAAGTCTACAACCCCTATATGGACATCAGAAATCTTTCCTCCAACTTCCTGGAGAAAGGCTTTTGGGTTGTTCCTATTTCCCCAAACCCGGTAAGTAATTTATCCTAACTCTTCTAATTACTGCCCATAGCTTTGACCATCTGCGTCTGCAAAGTCCATGGAAGAAAATGATAAACGCTAGACTTATGTGAAATTACAACTGACGGTCCTTCTAGCGAAAAAGAGCAATGTGCTTCCGCAAGTATCATTCCCGACTGTTTGATCATCTAGTCCCATTTGGGTCAGCCATCCGTATTCTTTTCTAAATAAACAGCATGTCGTTGCCATCTTTTTTTTTTATGTGGAAAAGGCATATGATACTACATGGAATATTGGATCCTTTTTCCGACCTTCATCAGCTTGGTTTTCGTGGTCTCTCTGTTTTCATTAAAAACTTCCTGGCAGAAAGAACGTTCCAATCCACGTTGGGCACCACTCTATCAGACATCCACTGCGTAGGGTATGGTGTCCTTCGAGGCTAGCATCTTGTTTCTTGCTTTATTTAGCATAAAGTTCAACGATATCGTAAAATCTGTTCGCCAAGGATCTGACAGTCGCTGTTTGTTAAATTGACTTTGTCTTTATAAACCACTAGGAAAACATATGCA
>CM065695.1:7904705-7930162 GCA_017654935.2 Phymorhynchus buccinoides | reverse complement strand
GCCTATGTTTTCCTAGTGGTATAAAGACAAGTCATTAACAAACAGCGAGCTGTCAGATCCTTGTCGAACAGATTTACGATATCGTTGACTTTTATGCTAAATAAAGCAAGAAACAAGATGTGCCTTGAGGAACACCCATACTCCTACTCATGGATGTCTGATAGAGTGGTGCAACGTGGGACTTGGAACGTTTCTTTCGCCAGGAAGTTTTTAATGAAAACGGCAGATGACCACGAAAAACCATAGCGATGAAGGTCGGAAAGGATCCCAATATTTCCATGTAGTATTCATAGCCTTTTCCAAATAAAAAAAAAAGATGGCAACGACATGCTGTTTATTTAGAAAGCATTACGGGCGCTGACTCCAAATGGACTAGATGATCACCAGTGGATGATACTTGCGAAGCCACATGTCTCTTTCGCTAACTAGAAGACCGTCTAGTTGTAATTTCCCACATCAGTCTAGCGGTTTATTAATTTCTCCATGACTTTGACAGACGCAGTGGTCAAGCTATTGGGCCAGTAATTAGAAGAGTTAGATAAATCCTTACCGGGTTTGGGAATAGGAACAACAAAGGCCTTTTCTCCAGGAAGGTGAAAGATTTCTGGATGTCCATATATGGTTGTAGACTTTCAACAGAATTTCGGGACCAAAGTTCTGGAAGGATGTTTTTAAAAGTAAACAAGTAACTGGTCCAGTCAGGGGAAAAAGTCAGGACCGGTCTGTATGCAGTTTTTGAGCTCAGAAATTTTGAAGGGAAGATTATAAACTCTCAGTGGTTGTGGTAAAATCAAAATTCTTTTTTTCTTTTAGGTTTTTAAGCCAGGATACAAGGGATATTAAGGGTGGATACGATTCCATAAAAAACCATGTTGCATGGAACTGTTCCACAAAAAAATCATGTTGCACGGTACGTTCCACAATTAAAATCATGTTGCATGGGATACGTTCACAATAAAATCATGTTGCATGGATACTTTCCCCAAAAACCAAATAAAAATGTTGCATGGATACTGTTCACAAATAAAAATCATGTTGCATGCGAAACTGTTCACAATTAAATCATGTTGCATGGATACGTTCAACAATAAAATCATGTGCATGGATACTGTCCACACTAAATCATGTGAATGGAGAGGTCCACAATAAAAATCATGCTGCATGGAACTGTTCCACAAAAATAAAAAAATCATGTTGCATGGATACTGTCACAGTAAAAATCATGTTGCGATGGATAACTGTCCACAATAAAATTCATGTTGCATGGAACTGTTTTTCCATAATAAAAAATCATGTTGCATAGAAACGTTCCAAATAAAAATCATGTTGCATGGATACTGTTCCACATAAATCACGTTGCATGGATAACTGTTCCACAGTAAAATCACGTTGCATGGATACTGCTCCACATTAAAATCATGTTGCATGGAAAACTGCCCACATTAAAAATCTATTGTGGCAACTGTTCACAATAACAATTATGTCGCATGGGAAAATGTTCCACAATAAAATATGTTCGCATGGAACTGGTCTGAAAAGGAAATCTGGAAGTTCGTGAGAGAAGTGTCAAAACAAGGTGAGAGGCTTCAATGTAGATGTCAAAGAAAGGACGCGGTAAGGTTCCTATCTTTGGTGAGGAGGCTGCTTTGTGAGCAGGAAGGAATTCTTGACGCAGTGTGGAAGGGCAGGTTTGGGAAGATGCCCCTTTGGGATGTGGAAGGCGGATAATGCCTTTGAGATATTTGTACATGTTGCATGAAAACTGTTCCAAAGAAAATCATTGTTGCATGATATGTTCCCACAATAAATCATATTGCATGGATCTGTTCCACAAAATAAAATTCATGTGTTGGAACTCCCACAATAAAATCAGGTGCATGGATACTGTTCCACATAAAATTATGTTGCAATGGATACCCATAGCCACAATAAAATCACGTGGCAGGAACTTGCACAATAAAATACATGTTGCATGGAAACTGTTCCATAAAAATTCATGTTGCATGGAAACTGCTCCACAGTAAAATCATGTTGCATGGAAACTGCTCCACATTAAAATCATATGTGGAAAACTGTTCCACAATAACATATGTTGCCATGGAAACTGTCCACAATAACTAGGTTGCCATGGAAACTTGCTGAAAAGGAATCATGGAAGTCATGAGAGAAAGTGTTCAAACAAGCGTGACTGGAGCTTCACTTTAGATGTCAAGAAAGGACATTCCAGCAATGGTGGGGATACAATTATTTTTGAAAATTCCAGAGAAAGGGTTGATCTGGCATTCAGGTCAGACCGAATTTGTTTTTGTGTTTTTTAGACAGGAAAAAACAAGAAAATATAGTAGACTGAAGAGACGTTAATCTCTTGAATATAATTAGACGGATACAGGCATATAGAACAAAGGG
The DNA here is from genome assembly GCA_017654935.2 of Phymorhynchus buccinoides. Classification (NCBI taxonomy): domain Eukaryota; kingdom Metazoa; phylum Mollusca; class Gastropoda; order Neogastropoda; family Raphitomidae; genus Phymorhynchus; species Phymorhynchus buccinoides. Next base: position 7,927,756 of record CM065695.1, on the reverse strand, counting down.
AGCAACCTGGCTGGCTTTTTAAAGTAGATTCCTGGGTTTGTATCCCCTGGTCTGTCCATTTCTTTTTGCAACAATACTATAGTATAAATGATTCGAGTATGTAATAAATCGTTGAGGTGCGAAGGAAACCAGAGCAAAGAGAGTGATCCGATCCTTGAAAAGGCTGTCTTTCTTTTAGGTGACTTCGGGACGTGTTTCTTGGCAAAAAACGCATCCGTCAGGGTGCCCCTTTAACAACATTAATTATCAGTATGGAGTGAGCACTGAATATTACATAACGGGATTGGGATTATTTCCATGGGAAGGATTTATTTTCATGACACAACAAAGGAAAATAGCTCAAGGTTTTTTCTTACAATACAAAAAAGAAAAAGCCTTCAAAACCACTCTCAGTTGGCTCCACCAACCACCTACAAAAGGCTTCTCTATCCGGCCAACCCGCCAAGGATGAATCGCCGTTTTGACGGTTGAATTTCTAGGAAAACCAGAGCAAAGAGTGTCTACCCGCTCCTTGTAAAAGGCGGCAATATTCACAAATTAGCCCAAGGAAACTCTTCAGTGTGGAGACGCAAAAACGAATCGAAAATTCGGGACGGTAGCAAGTCTAAACTGTATAACAGTTAAAACTCCCCAAATTTTTTACGAGTTCTGTCTTCAAACGAGAAATGTCACTAAAACCAGTGTCAGGTCCACACATCACTCTCGCTCTCTCTCTCTATCTCTCTCTCTTCACTTCTCCTCTCCTCTCTCTTCTCTCTCTATCCCTTCTTACTCCCACTCTCCGGTCAACACTTTTTTTTTTTTTTATTCTTTTTTTTAATTGTATTACGCCTGCTGCACCGTTCCGTGCATATGGTGGAGACACACACACCCATACCCCCAACCCACCACCACACCCCACACATGTGCGCACCACGCACACGCCGCGAGCCCAACACACACACATACGCACGCATGCATACAGTTTTGGAATGAAAAAAAATGCAACAAAATGCACGAGTTGCATGTCAACAGCTCGTCTGTTTCTGGGTTATCTATCAGGACGGACTGAGCTGGACAGTTCAAAAATTGGAGGCTATTCTGTCTTCTCTTTCCGATAGGGCACTATGTAATTAAGTCAGGATGGTGGCAGTCGTCGGCCAAAGTCATTAGGTGCGGAATTATGACTGTGCAAATTCCATCTACTGATTTGTTAAGACCAGATTTACCTTCAGAGATTTTTCACATCTGTCACTTCTTCAGGCTTTTGATTCTGATATTTTTATTGTATTAAGTGGCTACCAAAAAATGGATTACTACTTGCAATGTGCTCGTTTTGTGAATGGAAGTGACTCGTTGCAGCGCCGTTCCAAGACACAAAAGCCGACCGTTGTGTGTGTGGCGGTTGTTCCAGCACTGATCACAATACAAGAGTGTAGTGAAGGAAGAAATTCCTTTTCTTCCAAACGCTCACATTCTTTTTTTTTCTACTGTAAGGATTATTATGCTGTTTTTCAAGCAGTTTCTGGAGGGACTAATCTCTCTTCCAAAAAAACTGTCTTCAATGTGGCGTGGCGTTACCAGCGGAGTGGGGTTGATTGGGCAGTTTTGTGTGTGAAACTGTTCAAGGAATATGTGTCACCGGGGAAATCCAAAAACGTGGTCCTTAAAGACCACCGTTTGAAAACTCGATTGAAAGTCTCTGTGTGTCACAAATCAGCGTTTTCCACCACCTGCCAAGGAGGCAATTTCAGTTTGGGGAGTAAAATTTGTCGTACACGCATTTTACCCCAGTAAAACACTATTGGATAGACATTTCATGGCGCCAATACTTCAAAGGGGAGGTAATTTCAGTTTAGGGAGTAAAATTTGTCGTACGCGCATTTTACTCCCAGTAAAATTCTGCAGGCCAGATTTTTCGTGGAGGGAGTAACTCTGGCGTGGATGTGGAGTAAAAATCTCGTACGCCAAATTTACTCCCAGTAAAAAATATGCCTACGCGGTTTTTACTCCGGAGTAAATTTGGCGGGGGGTAAATTTATCGTGTTACACCGGCTGTCCGTCTGCCCACTTCTTGTCTAAAACTTCGTCGTGTGAGGACCATCACAGTCCCTTCTCGGCCTTTTGGCTAAGATCAAAGCGTTTTCAAAGTTTTCTGTATTTTCACACGTGTTTTTCACACGGTATACTCTATCCAGCTCATCATGGAGGTTTTGTCTGGTTTCAACCAGCGTTATGTTTCTGCAGATTTACGGGACAGGACTGTCCGCTTTCATTAGTTTGGCCGCAGGGCTTTCAGTATTTCAAGGGGCAAATTTTTGGAGGCGTTATCCGCGCACGTGGATGACGCTTTTGCTATGTGGAAGGGAGAGTCGCCGTTTGAGGCTTTCGTCGCCTTCAAGTCGGAGAGGAGCGCTATTAAGATGGTGGAGATTGTAGGCCATTTCAACATTGGCGACAAGGTTGTGCACAGTTGTGCACAATCGGACATTATGAACGACGTGAGGATGCACTGGGCTCCAGTGCACATGGAAATGGATTTTTTCATAGATTTCTTTGAAACGAAGGGTTTCCGTGTCATGTCCTCCAGTGGGATGATCTTCCACACGTAGTGAACTTCAAGGACTACGATTTCCAAGCGTTGCTGAAGGTGGCGGGCAGGGAGCCTCTCTGCCTGCGCTGTAAGAAGCGTTGGGCACCAGCGGGCTCAGTGTGGCCAGGGTCGTCCTCCCTTCCAGGCGAACAGTGGACCGCGATGGCAGCAGCAGCAGCAGAGCGGTGGAGCGGATTCCGGAGCGGGTTCTGGTGCGGGTCTTTCCAACCCCCGGGGATGGGAGCGGCGGTCCATGACGACGCTGGGGACGGTGGTGGCGAAGACGACCGGTGCGGTTTCCAGTGAGGCAGCAGCAGTGACGACAACGGTGACGACTGCAGTGACGACGGAGACGACTGCAGCGACGACGGAGACGACTGCAAGTAAGTTAGTGACAGAGACAGAGACAAACACGACAGCGAAAGTGAAGACAACTGAGACGCCGACGACCACACCGACAAAGAAAAAAAAGACTATGACGGAGTCTGTAGAGGCTGTAATTGACGATGACACGGACATGTTGGCAGTAGGCGCTGAGGCGGAGGTAGCTGCGTGTGCAGAGAGCACCCAGGGAAGTGACCTTCCCTGCGCCCAGCGTCCCCGTACCCCCGTAACCCCCCAGTCTGTTGTGGAGTCGGACATGGAGCCGGAGAGGTTTAGTGAAGGAGAGGAGTCCTTGCTGGACAGTATGTTGTACTCCCCGGTGAGGAGTAAGCGAAAGAGGAAATCCAAGAAATGACAATATGGACTGTGTGAGTGAATGGGTGAGTGTGTGTGTGCGCGCGTGTGTGTGTGTGTGTGTGTTTGTGGTAGATTTTGTGAGTGTGGTATTCTTATTGTTTTTGTCTAATTGCATTCAGGGATTGTGATGCTAGATAGAATTATAATTTATATTTCTGCGGAAAGAGAGAGACTCTGTGACTGTGTGTGTGTGTGTGTTGTGTGCGCGCGCGCACACACACACACGCCGGCTGGCAGTTGTGTGATAGACTTAAATGATTTTAAACAAGTTTTTGTTTTACATTTTCACTGGTTGTAATTTATGTTTTGGTTCAATCCTTAATCTTATTTACTTTGCTTCACTGCATTTAGGTGAAAAGATGGAAGAGACAAAGAAGAAGTTTTAGTTTGGGCAGTGTATTATTTGCAGCCTGTTTTGTTGCATTATGACTGTGTGTGTCACTGTGTGTGTGTGTGTGTGTGTATGTGTTGTGAGTTTTGTCTCTTTCTATAGTTTCCCTTTTTATTTACAGCCAATTGTGTGTGTGTGTATGTGTGCCCTATGGTGTTGATTTATATTTTCAAATATTCTTGTTGTTTCATTGTGTGGTGTGCCTTATTAAAGATGTGTGAATGTGACAATGATTCTTTCTATTATTATGTCCTTTTGTATGACAGTACACACATTGTTGATTTCACATGGTTAAAATATTTTCTTTAAACTGCAATGGGCTGAAAGACCCAAAAAGAGTTGATTTTTTGAAAGCAGGCTAAAAATGTACAAAGTTGATATGGTTTTTTTACAGGAAACCCATGTTGATAATTGTAAGTTGGGTAACCAGATTGCTGAATCTTTGGGTGGTAGGGTTTTTGGTCTTTTACTGAAAACAGAGGGAAGGGTGTGGGGATTTATGTAAATAATTCTTTTCCATGCACTATTTCTCATTATCATTTCGACACTTTTGGGCGCTTTGTTTATATAGATATTGAATTTGAGGATTACACCTTTCGCTTGATTAACATCTATGCTCCAAACATACCTAAAGAACGGAAAGATTTTTGTAATGATTTGTATGAAATTACCTTATGTTCTCATCCGATCATTTTGGGGGGTGATTTTAATTGTGTAGAAAACACCACAATAGATAAGAGGGGAGGGAACCCTGGGAGAGGTACTGACGGTCGGCAGGAGTTACTTTCCTTGAAAAGTGACTTTGATCTTGTCGACTGCTTCAGGCATCTCTTCCCTAATTTGAAACAATATACATGGAGGGGTAGGAGGGTAAGTTGTCGATTAGACAGATTTTATATTTCTTCCTGTTTGTTGCCTGCCTTAAACGATGTTCGCCATATGCTTTTTGCCAACTCGGATCATCTTTTTGTAGCTGTAACTCTGTCCTCCTTTTCTCACGTGAAGGTTGGCAGATCCTACTGGAAATTTAATAACTCTTTGCTCAATGATGAATATTATGTTGATTACATGAATGTTTTTCTTACTAGTCAGATTGAACTCTGCCCTCGTGATGATACTATTTTGCAGTGGTGGGATATTTTAAAAGGAATGATTAAAGATGTAACCACTCAATTTACTAAAGATAAAAGAAAGAGAGAGAACTATGAACAAAACATATTAAGACAACAATTTTTTTTTCTAGATAAGAATGGGGAGTGGGAGGAGGCATTAAATGTAAAAAATAAACTTTTAAAATTACAAATCGACAAACTAAAGGGCTCTCAGGTAAGATCAAAAGTTCAATACATGGAACAGGGGGAAAAGCCTACTAAATTCTTTTTGCGTAAAGAACTAATAAGAGGGAAAAAGAAAATAATTAAAGAAATAGTAAATGAGGAGGGTGTTCAACACAATTCTAGTCATTCTATTCTGTCTTCTTTTAGGGATTTTTATTCAAAGCTTTTTACTAAAGAACCCACTGATAGTGATATGACAAATGAGCTTCTAAATGATTTGCCTCAAGTCAACAATGAGGATACAGAAATGCTAGGAGCAGACATTACACTGGAAGAAATTGAAACAGCGTTAAAAGCCATGGGCTATGAAAAATCCCCTGGCTCTGATGGTCTTACTAAAGAGTTTTTTCTTGCCTTTTTCAATTTGTTGTCCCCTGTGCTTGTGCGCATGTATGGTGTCATATCTAACTCTGGAGACCTTTCTCCAACACAAAGAATGTCTTATGTAACTTTGATATGTAAAGATGAAAGTAATAGTACTGATATGAAAAACTTTAGACCAATTTCATTATTGAATATTGATTATAAAATTTTGACTAAAACTCTTTGTAATCGTTTGAAAACAGTTTTAGATCAGGTCATTCATCCGGACCAAACATGTGCAGTTCCGGGTCGCTCTATTTTAGACAGCTGTCATTTAGTGCGCGACATATTTCATTTTTGTAATAAAAGAAATATACCTAGTATTTTTCTTAGTTTAGATCAGCAGAAGGCTTTTGACAAGAGTTTCTCATGAATATTTGTTTGAAGTGTTAACAGGATTGAAACTGTGCATCATTTGTTTTATTATTGTACTCACATTCAAATGATGAAAAGACATATTGCGCTCTGGTTTCGATTACTAGGAAACTGTGGGATCAAAATAGAATTCTTTCGTTTTTCTGTTTTGGGCCCTGCTTTAAGCGGAGGTCTTTTGAGAAAATCTGCATTATTGTTTCTTTTATCAGAATTCCGTTTTTCAATTTGGTTTTGCAGAAACAAAGTCCGCTTCGACAAAAAGCAAGTAACACCCAAGGATATTACTACCCTTTTTTTAACTCGTATAAAATCTACATTGTGGGTCGACTATCACAGGTTTTCCACATATCAATTTGAAACAATGTGGGGGGATGATATTCTTTGCAAGATAATTGATGATGGGTTGGTTTATAACTTTAGTGTTGATGGTTGAGGCCTTTGTGAATATTTACCATTATGAATTATTCTGATTTGTGCTTTCTGTTGGAAAACATAAACTGATAAAGTGTAAAAGGAAAGTTGTCACTGTGTAGCAGAGGGGAGACACCTGGGTCCCAGATATATTTTATTTGGTGTCCCACTTGTCTCCCTTTGTTCATTGTGTTATCAAACGTTTCAGTTTCACTGAGTATAAAGTTGACAAGTGCTTTGTATGATGATTGTTTGTCAGTGAGTTAGTGAGTGAATGTGCGAGTGTATGAGTAAGTGTGTGTGTGCATCATGTTTTGTTGTTTATTATTACTGTACTATTATTCTTATTCTCCATGTTTATTTTGATCCTGTTCATGCTTATTTTGCTTTATTTGACTGAAGTGATGGTGGGGCGTTGGAATGTTTTGAGTTTGTGTGTGATGTGTGACTGCCAAATGTATATTATGTAACATGTATTATTGAATAAAGATTCTTTTTAAAAATGAAAAAAAGTATCTGTTCTTTGATCTAAGATCAAAGCGTAGTCAGTTTTCCACGTGTTTATCACACGGTTCTTCTATCCATTTCATCATGGAGGTTCTGTCAGGTTTCAACCGACGTTATGTGTCTGCCGACTTACAGGACAGGACTGTCCGTTTCCATTTGTTTGGCTGCAGAGCTTTTAGCATTTCAAGAGGTGAATTCTTGGAGGCGTTATGGACGACGCTTTCTCCCGCTGTCTTTCCCTCTCTGTGTGTCTCTGTATCTCTATTTCTCTCTCTGTCTCTCACTCTCTGTCTGTCTTTCTGTCAGCATCTATCCGTCTCTGTACTCCGTATCTGTGTCTCTCTATCTCTGTCTTTCTCATTATGTGTTTGTCTCTGTCTCTCTTTGTGTCTATCTTTTTTGTCTGTATTAGTCTTTCTGCCTCTGTGTCTGTATTTATCTCTGTCTCTTTCTCTCTCTCTCCCTTTCTTTTACACGCATGCACACGCCCGCGCGTGCGCTATCACACACGCACATTATCATGGGTGCTACTCCAAAAAAAGAAAAATACTGAAAGGCCGGGGTCCAGGGGGCCGCCTAGGCCCCTGGCGTGGGGGGGGTTCAGGGGGGCAACGCCCACCTGAAGCTGAAGCAAAAATGCAATTGCAGAGATCATTTCCATAGCTCTCCTGCAATCTGGGAATGGGTGAGGAACAGATTACGATTTGACATCATTATATCATAGTTCTGTTGGCAGACGACAGTTGACACTTTGTAAAGTGACTGTCTAAGTTGCTGAGACATGACAAGTCACATTACCTTTTTACAAGAAATACAAAAGATCTATGGTTAAAATCATATTTTCATGACTAAGATTTTTACTGACATTTCAGAAACACAACTATAAAGTTATAAAGCCGTTCAAATAGAAGATAATAATTAGATCATAAGTGAAATACGATGTCAGTCACTCACTCAGTGGATCCAAACATGACTTTCAATTGAGTTTTTCTAAGCAACATTTTTAACATATTCATACGTTTAACATCATAAATATCATTTGGTGAATTGAAATATAGTTGTAACTTACCTTTCTGTGAAGTTTGTAGCTTTCATGACACAAAATTCATGCTGATAATGTTGAATTTAATTCAAATAAGTATGTGTGAATATGACTCGGCCGCCATTTTTGTTGTTGTATTTTCACTTCCGGTGGTTGGAAGACCCAGATTCAAAATGCCCCCAACCACAGTTAACAGATCAACTTTTTTTTTGGGGGACAAAATTTTAAAAATACGGAATTTCCGTCTCAGCAGAAAACTTAATTTACGGATTTCCGTTTATACGGAAGGTAGTAGCACCCATGTCATTATACTCACAATGACAGTTAAATTCGTTATACAGCAGTAAGCGTGCTAACCATGAATCCCAATGGACAAAGGGAAACAAACCAGTACACCAGAAAAGGTATCTGCGACCGAGTTGTCTCCCTTATACAACAACTATTCCTTCGGCCATCCAGCTGCTGGATAACTTCCCCAGTCTCAGTCAATCTTTCATTTTCATTTTTCCTATCAAAATGACACAAAAGGGTTTTTGATGTTATTGTTTTCCTATCAAATTGGACAACAGTTTTTAATTAAACTAATCCAAATAAATAATTCCTTAAATCACAAATTCACACTCAATGGTATTATAATCATCTAAGTACAATTATTATAATTTCACATAGACTAGGTGCCTTTCACATAACTCATTATTATTTTATGTATTTATTGTTTTGGTCCACATTGCTTGACTGTATTTCGATTTATTTTATTGTGTGAAAACAAGTGTTGCAGAGTGTGTGTGTGCGCCAAAAGGGTGTTAATAGAGAGCCCAAAGCCCCTAATAACAGAAGACTAAGATTTGACATTTTCATTGGATTTTCTCCCTCTGGGGGAGTGGGCCGATCCTGGAGGTACTGCAATACCAGGCCAACCCGTGGCGAAGGTGGAGCAAGCCCCTGACACTTCGCCGAGGTTCAAAAATCAGTTTAATATCGAAGCCCCGGATAGGGGCGTATCAGATATTAAGCTGATAAGAACAGATACTTTTTTTTCATTTTTATAAAGGTCTTTATTCAATAATACATGTTACAATATATACTTATAATCAACCAGCATCAAATCAACACTCGCACATTCACACTCCACATTCAATTCAAACACACCAGCATTATAAAAGACATAACATTTATCTCCTTCACACACTCTCACACTCATCTACATACACCCTTGTACACTCATTAGCACACACACCCCACCCTCCCCCCGATCTTTTCCCCAAACAAGGGAAATAACTCAGGTGATGCTAAAATTAAACACTAGACCCTCATCTGAAACATCACATAAACTAGAAAATTCCCACATCGAAATAAATTCGAGGTCACCCAAACGCTCAAAATCAATATATAAACGCGATCTGATACGTGACAGAAAAAAAGAACAAATTTCAATAGGCGTAATAATTTTTTTGTCAAAACGAGCCTTGTTTCGACATAACCAAATAGCATACCTATATTCTGATAACAAAACAAAAACTGCAGATTTCTGATGCAAACTAAGGCTGGTACAACTAAGAACAGAAAAACGTATACAATCTAAAGAAATAATAACTCCAAGGTCTTTCAACCATTTAACCAAATACTTTTTCGTCTGTTGAATATGGGGACAATAATAAAACAAATGAGAAACAGTTTCCACCCCAAGTTTACAAAAACTACATTTGATATCAATGGGCATATTGAAATGGTTAAGAAGGTAAGCAACTGGCAAAATACCATGAGCTAATTTAAAAGACACAGTAAGGGTCACAGGGTCAATATATTTATTCAAAAGGGATATAAATACAACAACAAAATCAACTTTGGGGAAATTCCCGATTACTTTGGGTGTGTCACCATACTTATGAACAAGCAGTTTATAAAAAGATTTACATTTAGCTCCCTTAATAACTGGAAAAGTAGGAAAATCTTTAAGAGTCTGTGTTACTGTGGCTGCCACTGCACTGTAATAGGCAGGGAGACCAGAACATGCATGAGGTACTGAGTTAGAAAAATGATAATCTGAAAACTTAAGTAATTTGAGCCCTAACCAAATATGACCAAAAGAAACCCACCCTAATATGCCCTTATCGAAAATAATTTTGCACACTTGAGCCATGTGAATACTTTTTATCTTTAAACGGATACTAGTGACATTTACCCCTCCCTTATCCCTTGGTAAGAACATGGTGTTTCTAGCCAAAAACTCATTTTTATTATGCCAGAAAAAAACTAAATACTTCTTTTTCTACTTTTTTAATAAGAACTTCTGGAACATGAGATGCTGATGCCAAATACCATAATTGCGATAGAACCATAGTGTTAACTATAACAGCTCGACCATATACAGACATTAATCTGTTTTTATATAAATCTAACGTTTTTTTAATTTTTTGAAAAACTGGTGTCCATATTTCGTTTTCTGAAATCTTTCCATGCCAGAAACCGAATATCTTTATTTTATCAATCCATGAAATACCGAAAGGATGGTCGGATCTATTTTTCCACTTGCCAAAAAAATAACCTTTACATTTACCTTTATTTAATTTAGCCCCAGACCCCCTCCCGAAGTAAGAGAACCATGATATAACCTTTTCAGTGGACTGCATATTAGAAAGAAAGAAATTACTATCATCAGCAAAAGCAGATGTCTTTTGCTCAGCTGAACGACCAGGAATTTTAACTCCCTTAATGTCTTTATTATTGCGAATTGCAATCAAAATAGGTTCTAAGGTTAAAACATAAAGAAGGGGAGATAAACTACAACCCTGACGAACAGACCTGGTCACCGGAAAAGGTTTTGATATAAAATGATTAACTATTACACTACTTGAAATATTATTATAAATAGTCTTAATCCATTGCATAAAACCCTCCCCCAACCCAAAAGCACGAAGAACTTGTAATAAATACTTATGAGAAACCCTATCAAAAGCTTTCTCCTGATCTAAACTAAGTAAAATCCCCCCAAGATTCCTATCCTCATAATGGTCTAAAATATCTCTAACTAAATGACAACTGTCAATAATAGAACGGCCAGGAACAGCACAAGTTTGATCAGGGGAGACGATCTGATCTAAAACAATTTTTAATCTATTACACAAAGCTTTAGTTAAAATCTTGTAATCAACATTCAACAAAGATATGGGTCGATAATTTTTTTAAATACTGAGAATTGTTATCGTCTTTACAAATTAAAGTGATGTAAGAAAGCTTTTGAGAATCAGATAAATGACCTGAAGCGTGAATAACATTGTAAATTATTTCTAAAATAGGAAGCAGTAAGTTAGAAAAAGCAGAATAAAATTCTTTAGTGAGACCATCATTCCCTGGGGACTTGCCAGTGGCCATACCAGACAATGAAGTTTTGATTTCTTCAATAGTAATAGTGTCACCTAATAAATGTACATCGTCTTCTTGTACTGTCGGTAAATCAGTTAACAAATCTTTAATTACATTGTCATCGACCTCCTCCCAAGAAAACAACATTGTATAATAATCAGAAAACGCAGACAGAATAGAAGCAGAAGTTGTACATTTATCCCCGTCTAAATTTATACTTTCCTCGATCAATTTACGTTTACCCCTAAAAAGTTCCTTTCGTAAAAAGAATTTAGATGGTTTTTCCCCTTGCTCTAAAATCTGGGCTTTAGATCGAATCTGGGAACCTTTTAATCTATCTTCTTGTATTTGTAAAATTTTGTTTTTGATTTCTAAAGCTTCCTCCCATTTATCTTGCTTATCTAGCGTAGAATATTCTTTACGAAGGTAATTCATTTCATAATTTTCACGCTTTTTTTTGTTTTGAGAAAAAGTGATAGTTTCATGTTTAATAATACTTTTAACGTTATCCCACCAACCTAATAACTGATCATCTGAAGGTGCTGATGCTAAATGTAATTGCAAAAGTAAAGACATATAATCCACATAAGCACCATCTTGTAATAAGCTGTTATTTAGTTTCCAATATGATTTGCCAACAGTAATGTGACTAAAAGAAGAGAGGGAAAGAGCAACAAAGTGATGATCAGAGTTTGGATATAACATATGTCGAATATCTTGTAAACTAATTAACAAACTAGAAGAAATATAGAACCTGTCAAGTCTACAGCTTACCCCACGACTACGCCAAGTATATTCTTTATCTACTGGAAATTTATAACGGAAACAGTCAACTAGATTAAAATCATGAACTAAGGCAGATAACTCTTTCCATCCCTCCCCACCCCTTTGTGGATTACCGCCGTTTTTATCTAACTTTAAATCTCCGACACAATTAAAATCTCCACCCAAAACAACAGGCTTGGTACATAACACAACAGAGTATAAATCAGAAAAAAACACTTTTCGCTCCTTTGGTGTTGTAGGAGCGTACACATTCACTAATCGAAATGAATATCCTTCAAAATCAATATCAACATAAATATAACGCCCAAACATATCAAAATCAAAGTGATTGACATGACAATCAAAAGAATCACTAATGAAAATCCCAACCCCCTTCCCCCTATTATCTGTTAAGGACCAATAGATATTACCTCCTAATGTAGACGATATCGATTTTCCAAGAGCCATAGTATGAACTCGAGTTTCTTGTAAGAAACAAATGTCAACTTTATGTTGTTTAAGCCTTTCATTCAAAAATTCCACCCTCTTGGGGTCTCTCAAACCGTTACAGTTCAGAGTAAAAAGTCGAACCATCAGATTAATATGAAACAGACAAGTAAAAATATGAAGTGTTTGTCATAATATCCAAGCTGGCAAGATAAATATATAAGCAATGTGTGAGTGAAACTTTCAGTTTTAGCACAATCAATCTGAATATACAAGTCATAGTTTATTCTGAGTGTGAGCGAAGGAAGTGGAAAGTAGAATTGTAAAACCCTAAGCCTATAGCAAGTCTAGGAACAAAAATAATGGTGCATAGGTTCAACCAACATAAAAATACAAGGTGTCAAAACAGCAATGTAGTCTGTAAAAAAACAAAAAACAATTTTGGCATGTAATATTGTTTAATAAAAATAACAAAAAATAAACCAAGTAACAAAAAGGTACAAAATGCAATTTTTGTTTTAACTAGAAAATACAACAGCAGACCTGTGTATAATGAAAGTATTAAATAATTGTAAAAGGACCACACAAAAAACTCGACATAATTCACTCCCCTTACAAAACAAAAAACACCCAAGAAAACATGGGTCCATTTGAAATTTATCTCTTGATAACATTCACGCGGGCGCGCGCACGCGCACACACGCACACACACACCATGACAAAAAATGAATGATCAGTTTGTCCAATGATCAGTTTGTCTTATAAAAACAAAAAAGGCAAAAGCCACGGAAAGCTGGGAACCTAACAGAATTATAACACTTTTAGTTTCACACACACACACACACACACACACACCGTGGCAGAGGCATGAAAAGTCCGTGTCGATCGAAAAGCAGTAGAACAGACCCAAGTGAGCAAAACTTCTTGCCGGTTCAGCAAAAAAAAGGACTTAAGAACATTGCATCATCTAGATAACATGTGAGAAAAATTAAAACATTTAGAAAAAATATTCTAGGTTTACAAAAATGGTAAGAAACAGAAATAAATAAATAAAACGGAAGTAAGTTCTTAATATCTTATTATCACTTGCAAATAAATCAACATGCCTACCTGGTTACACACACACAAACACATTTTTCTCTTCTTCTTTTTTTCTTCTTCTTTTTTTTCCTTCTTTTTTACTTTTTCACTTTTTCAGAAGTCCGGCAAGTCTTTCTTTTCTTTGCCTTCACAAGTTTGTAGAGAACCGATTCCTCGTTGCCACTGGACCTCTCCATGTCACAGTCCGAGTCATTTGCACTCACAGGGCCCACACTGGAAAGGGAGGGTTGGGGGGTACGGGGGGGTTGGGCACAGGGGATCTCTGAGTCCTGGGTGTCCTGGTCGACAGGCCGGTCACGGTCCTCGGGAACTGCTGCCACCTCCGCCTCGGCACCCACCTCCAACATGGTAGAGTCGTCGTCACAGTCTAGGCCTAGCCGCTCTGTCGTCTTCAGTCCTATCTCTGTCGTCCCAGTCGTCGTAACCGGTGTCTTCGTCGCTGTCGTTGTGTTTGTCGTCACTGCCGTCGTCGCCGTCACTGCTGTCGTGGCCACATCAGCCCTGGTGCTGGGACCAGCTGCCACGGACTTCCCACCTCCCGGACCCAGCCTCGTCATCGAAGAAAGCTCCCATCTGCGAGGGTTGCGAGAACCTCCCGCACCCTCAGGCCTCGACTGATCTTGGACCGTGACTGGCCCCCTATTCTGAAAAAAGGCCAGACTGGGCCCTCTGGTGGCCAAGCTGCTTGCAGCGGAGGCAGAGGGGCTCTCTGCCTGTCACTCTGAGAAGGGCCTGGAAGCCCATATCCTTGAAATTGATGACATGGGGGAGGGAATCCCACTGCGACTTGCCCCCCAGAAGACGAAAAGACCTAACACCGTTGTACAGACCATCCTGCTGGTCCTTTTCCATTCTACTTGTCAGGACTTTAAAACCTTTGTCACGGAACAAATCCTCAAAATACGCCATCTCCACATGCAGTGGTGCCCAGTGCAGTCTAACGTCGTTGACGACGTCAGACTGCCAACTGCAAAAAACCCCCGTGTCGCCAATACTAAACTCCTTCACGTCCTCTACCAGGGTTCGGGCAGAGGATACCGTCCTAAAACAGACAAAAGCTTCGAAGGGGTTCTCCCCTTTCCACATTCCTAAAGGGTCATCCACAAACTCGCTTAGCTTTCCAAGAAAATCCATCCTCCTAATCCCCAGCGCCTTCCTACCAAAGAGATGAAAACGTACGGTTTGGTCCTTAAGAGGCACAGAGATGCCACTAGAGCTATAGCCTGAGATAACCTCCATGACTAGAAAACAGGAACCGTGAACAGACACGTTACAAGAAGCAAACAAGTGTGGATCAAATAAGAACAGATACTACACTTTGATCTTAGCCAAAAGGCCGAGAAGCGATAAACGTCAACGCCGACGAAAATGGTGTTTTACGTCCTCTTGGTCTGAAGGCACAACATATGGGACATTTGTAAAAGACAAATATGGTGGGAACATACTGGAAGCAATGACCGGAGGCAGTATGGTACCATTAAAGTGTAAATACAAATATGGTGGGAACAATACTGGAGGCAATGCCCGGAGGCAGTACGAAACCAGTAAAGTCCCGACTTTTTTATTAACCAGATAGGTGTAGCGGTAACCACGCTTCGGTTAAACCTCATCGGCTATGGCACCACTACAAGTATTTTTTATAAACGTCAACGAGCGAAAATGGAGTTTTACGTCCTCTCGGTCTGAATCAGACACATATGGGACATTTGTAAATACAAATATGGTGGGAACAATACTGGAGGCAATGCCCGGAGGCAGTACGAAACCAGTAAAGTCCCGATTTTTTTTTATTAATACAAGCTTGAGGTGAAACGTCAACGGTATCATGAACCTCAGGCCTTCGACGACGTGACGTCATATTTCTACGCTGTCTCGTTTGCATTTTGACTGTATAAAAATGGTCATAATTGTATCTCTTTTGCATTTTAACTTACTTTATATCAATCCATGTATGTAAACATTGAACTGTTAGCGTTTTTGTATATGAAAAAGGCATTTTAAGAACAAATAGGGTCGTTTAAAGTGTTTAGAATTCAAAAGTGACTGCAAATTCAAGAGTTACTTTCAATAGCTTTTCTGATCCACAACGAGGCAAAGCCTCTATAAAAAAAAAAGCTATTAATAGCACATTACGGTGCGTAATGTTTCATTCGTGAGTTACACAAACACTGAAAACTCCCATAGTTTTCACAGTATGACGTCATTATTTGATGTAATCATGTTGATAACATCATAATTAATGTTTGTGTTGTCACGGAAACCCGTGCGCAATCCATAAATAAGTGAAACAAAGGTTAGGTTAGGTTAGGTTAGGTATTAGGGACAGGCTTTCTCAGCCTAGGCCTATAATTGGCGCACGTGTCCGAATTTCCCCTATATGCGTAAACTTTTATCCTTCTTTCTTCCACTAATTTAGGGTTTTCCGTACGGAACTTATGTGTCTAATGTGAACCCAGTGTGAAGATATTCTACCTCATCATATATCTACCTATTTCGATTTCGCACTTGCGCACTGAGTTTTGTGGGATTTTGCGCATGCGCATTGAATCAATCGTCAGCTTACGCTAGCCTACTTCCTGTTTAAGCCATGACTTATTTACCTCCCTCTCTCTCTCTCTCTCTCTCTCTCTCTAAAACATGTTCGATTTGATTTCGATTATTGTTGTTTTATTTGTGCCCTCTCCCCCTCTTTCCCTCCCATTGTGGGCAAATGGCCTGACGCTTTAGAATTTCTGTTCTAATGCGCATGCGCTAGGGTAGATATTTCATAGGACTACTTATTTTCCGGCATTACACGTATGGTCGGGGTCCGCCCCGGTGAGCGCTTCGCTATCCGGATTGGTCCAGCCTGGATACTACGAAAAAGCCTATGGCCAACTGTAATATTATACTGTCAATACCACCAGACTAAAAAAAAAAAAATTCAAACAAAAATTCACTAAGTTCACTCTCATTTATGCTCTCCCAGTTTCCGTCGAGCCTGCATAGGCTCCTTCGACGTACTTTAACTTATCCAGATCCAGATCTAGGCTTCTTTAAAAAAACTAACTTTAGTAACTAAATAAAACATACCTCACATCAGCGGTGACGATCACCCAAATGAAATGAAATGTCTGCGTGGATAATTAAACGTCCGTACACCCAATTCGTGGTAAACTCATGATAAAGCCGTCAAATTCATAGGGGCCTGACAATGGATAATAGATTATCATGCCTGCAATAAAAAAATATCGCATTTTCATGATGCTACAGCAAAACCCGGTTATAAGAAAATCGAAGGGAGATAATTTTTTTGTTTTCTTATATCCGTGTTTTCTTATATCCAAAACTCGGATAAAAGAAAACCTTTTGATTTTTTAACTTATAACCGAGTTGAATGGGGAAAAGGGGAAAAAAAGAGAAAAAAATAAAATAAAAGACAAACAGAAACATAAAACAAAGAAAAAAATGCTTTTACATAATTTGGTGCATAAAAAAAAGGAAAAAATGCAAAACAAAAGGAGGAAAAAAAGAAAGAACAGAACAGAAAATTAAAAACAAAAATGAAGGCAGACATGGTGTGGGTTGCATGATGAGCGAGCAAGATAGCGGAAGCAGATGAATGATTGGGTGAGGTGTGAGAGTAACGTATTTGTTTAAATGTAAATTCCTGTTTCTTGTTTTTAATCAATATTCTAATTTGGATGTATAACTTACTTTACACAGTGGAAGACAATATTGTATTTGCGTTTGTACAATGCCAATGGACAATAAGGAAACTTGCGACCTATGACTCATGTTTTACATCATAAACATTTTGAAGTTTTTTCCCTTATCAACAAATTGAATGGGGGAAAAGAGAAAAGAAAAAGAAAAGAAAAGAAAGACAAAAAAACAAAATGAAGAGAAAATCCTTTTTCATAATTTGATGCATGTCTTGCATCATAAAATCAAAATAGTCTACTAAGAAGAAGATTTAAAGGTGCCTACAACAACTTAACTAAGAAGCCTTTTTTTGTCTTTTTACTGTTATCAAATGCGTACCCCTTCATCTTTCTTGTACTGAATTATTACCATTTACTGTCCACCCATGCAGCTTTTCATCAATCGTTTGCTTTTGTTTATGTGGATTTTTGTCCACATATTCAGTTATTTGTATTTATCTTCTTAAAGAAATGGATTGCCTTTTCCTCTCTGCCATTGCTGCTGAAAATAAAAGGATGGACAGTCTCTCTACCACCAACACAAAAGTACTCATATTTTTTTTCTTCGGCTCAACATTTATTTTGCACAGAATACTGAAGGAAAGTATAGAATAAAGGAACAAAAACAACTCAATTAGTCTTGTAATCAAGTGCCTGTACTGTTTAGAATGTCTGTGACACAAACTGGTTTGAGGTAAACTTTCCCTTTTTGGAACGACTTCAATTTTCTTGGAACATCCTTTCAGTTCAGGTCCAACTCACTTTTAAAGACACACTGACCCAACACGATTAAATCCCTTGTTTTTTTCTGGGTAGCTGTGATCCACATGCAAATGCCCCCAACCTCAAATTGAGGCTGCTCTTTAAAATGTTTCGTTTTCAATTTGGGGGCATTTGTATGGGAGTCAAACCTGGTCAAAACAAGATTTTTTACCAGCTATAAGAAGGAAAACATGTGGAACCCGTGATTTTGACTTGTGATCTGGGGGGTCTTTAAGAAAATGTTGTCAATGGTAATTCGCTTATAAGTAAATAGAACTTGCTTATAAGAAAATGAACTGCAAACCAACTCTCTTGTATGACATAATTTTCTTATATCCAAGTTTCCATTGCGGATGGGAGAAAAAAATTTGCTTGCTTATAACCGAGTTTTCTTATAAGCGGATTCGGCTGTATATATATTTTTTTCGGATTCATTTTTTTCCACTAAGTAATGAGGGGAAAGAAACATGTTTTTGAGTGCCTTTCAATTTCGTTGATGAAGGTGGGTAGAGGGAGTAGTGAGACTGTGGCGTATACATTGATAACCTATTTACAAAGGTCAGGAAGAGGACACTTTTTTTTTTATTGTAACGAAGAGGAATCACAAATGACTTTACTATAGGAGTTTTTTTAATTTTAATTATAACCCAGTTGTTATTATGGGTGGGTGGAGGGAGTGGTGAGACTATCCGAGGTCTATTTAGTAATAAAACAGTAGACCTTTGGCCGGGAACCAGTGCTTTCCTTTACTGTAACCGAAATTTCTTATAACCGAGTTTACTATAAACGGGGAGTACTGTAACTGTAAATCACGCAGAAACAGGTGCCTAAAAACAAATCAGTGTTAATATTCCTTTGTTTTCACAACAACATGTGTGATTTAATCATGCATGTATTTTATAATGATTAATTTTCACTAGGTAATTTTATTTTATTTTTATTTAGATTAATGTATTTATGACAAATCAACTGGACGAATTTGTATGGTAAAAATCCAAGCATCAATGATCAATTTCGTCCAATGCAGTTTCTGACTATTATGAGGTACTTGTGGCGGTACCACAGCTACACTGGCTTCCTATCGCAGCACGTATCGAGTACAAGATGGCCACCCTAGCTTTCAAATTTCACAACGATTCTCTCCCTGCTTATCTTTCAAGTACGCTCTTGCCATATGCACCCTCTCGGTCTCTTCGCTCTAGCAGTCAAAACTTCCTAAAGATCCCAAACTACAATCTAAAATCAGCTGGGCAGAGAGCCTTTCGCTTCCAGTGCGCAAAGGTGTGGAATAGTCTGCCCGACAGTCTTCGCAACAGCCCATCTATCGCCACTTTCAAGAAGAACCTGAAAACCTATCTCTTCAGAAAATCCTACTGCACTTCTTTTGTTGAGTGATTCTCCTTTCTCCTCATTCTCCCCTCATTCTTCCCTCTAATGAAGGCCGACGTGTTGGAGCGAAGTAGAGAGATGGTGCCTTGGCCTTGATGCGTACGCTATGTTTGAGATAGAGAACTCCAAGGTGTGTGTGTGTGTTTGTGTGTGTGTGTGAGTGTGTGGATATGTGTGTGTGTGTGTGTGTGTGTGTGTGTACGTGTGTGTGCATGCGCGTGTATGTCTCTGTGTGTGTATGCTTGCGTGTGTGCATGCGCATGCGTGTGTGTGTGAATCCCCCCCCTCTCCTCTCCATTCTTACTTTATTATTGACTTATGTCATTTTGTTGACTGGAGCGGATTAGTGGGTGGGGTGGGGATTTGATTTTGATTTTTGTATGTGTGCATGGGCGTACGCGAGTGTGTGTGTCGTTTCTCTTCATTTACATTCATTTTCAATTATTATTTTTAACGACGTCAATATGTTGGCCTTAAGCTGGCGAGTGCGTGTGTTTTCATTTTTTCTTCCGTTTGCATCTGTTATTATCTCTTATTGTGCATGTGTATATTTATATGTATCTTATATGATCTGTATGTCCTGGTGTTCTATTGTGTATTTAAATAGTAGTATTACGTGCCTGTATTATCATGTTCATGTGTGTTGCGTTGTATTTGTAAGGCGCTTTGAGCTGTTGTCAGGATACTGCGCCATATAAATGTTATTAATTATTATTATTATTATTATTATTACCATAGCCGATGAGACATTTAACCGAGGTCGTGGTTACCGCTACACCTATCTGTATTGTTAAAAAATCGGGACTTTACTGGAGTTGCACTGCTTCCGGGCATTGCCTCCAGTATTGTTCCCACCATCTTTGTATCTACAACATATGTGTCTGTTCCTGCTACACCTATCTGCATTGTTAAAAAATCGGGACTTTACTGGAGTTGCACTGCCTCCGGGCATTTGCCTCCAGTATTGTTCCCACCACCATTCTTTGTATTTACAAATGTCCCATATGTGTTCCAGACCGAGAGGACGTAAAACTGACACCATTTTTCATTCATTCAGTTTCTGACTACTCTATCGTTTAAAAAAATGGAAACTGTCCTGGTATTGCAGTACCTCCAGGATCGTCCCACCATCTTTATAGTTAATAAAAAAAAATGCCCCATATATATGTGCCTGTTCCAGGCTGGAGGACGTTACACAAACTTTTATCATGTCTCACTACTGAGAGGGTTACAGGTGCCACAGTGGATTTTTGACCCATAAAATGTACTGGATGCCTTTTCTTTTGTTTTCCGATCACACACAACATTATCTTAATAAAAAAAAGAAGAAGAAAATAAACACATATTCAGCTATTCTATTAATTTATTTCAAACTACAAGTCACTGTGCTTTATCTTTGTCCTTGGACGAATCAAATTGCATGTCATGCCTGGACGAAATTGCATGGGGTATGGACGAAATTGTCACAAGACACATGACTTTGTTTGCAGCCATTTTCTGGTGAATATTCATTAAAAAAAACCGTAAACAGTTTCGTTAAACTGCTTTCTGATTGATCGATTATATTAATGGATTGAAATTATAACTCAGATGCTGCATCTACAAGCCAGAATAATAATGTCGAAAAATACGATAACTGTCTAAACTGGCCGAATATGTAACAGTCTACCTTAAGTTGCATCCAAAAAAATTAACGCGACGTCATCTTGACATTTGCTTATGGAACACGTCATAAAATGACGCCAGGTGCTGACCTGCCTTTTTTGAATAACTTATAGACACAAGCCAGTGGCGTCGGAAGATATTCTGCTTTGCTGGGGGGGGGGGGGCAACCTGAAGAAGGGCCGGGAAGGACCCTACTTACAACAGGCATGCTTACACATAGATACACATAGGTCTATATGGTTTGTGTGTGTGTCAAGTCAAGTCAAGTCAAAATGATCTTTATTGACACATGGGGAGAACAGAAACAGACAACAAAAGTTATAGGCTAAATAAGTATTCTGCTGTTAAGAAAATCCATATGCACTGCACACACATGCGCACTTGCATGTGCGCGTGCGTGCGCGCGCGTGCGTGTTTTTTGTGGGTTTAAAAAAAAAGATAATATAATAATATAATAATTATTTTTATTTCATATAGCGCTAAAATCCACACAGTAGTATGCTCGATGCGCTTTACAAAAGCAGCATTATTGTAAGATTAAAAAAACATGTAGTAAAATCAACAAGATAGTCATACTACAAACATTCCATTTTGCACAAGAGGGGGATATTTTTGCTGTTTTGGCATGAGTTCTGGCTACAAAGTGCAGGAACTAAAAACCCGAAAGGCAGGGGTCCAAGGGTTGCCTAGTCCACGATGGGGTACAGAGGCAGCATCTCTGTTGAAGGTGAAAGGAAAATGACATTTACATGGGTGCAACTCCCCAAAATGGAAATTAAACACACTTGAAAGTTAGGGGTCCAGGGTCCGCCCAGGGCCCCGGTGGGGTACAGGGGCAGAGCCCCGTTATAGAATGCAGGGGGGGGGGGGGGGGGTGGGACACAAGAGAGACAGATAGCGAAAAAGACAGACAGTTAAAATGATGGACTGAGACAGTTTGAGTCTGATAAGCCTTGTAAAATGATTACATTGCCTTTGAAAACAATATGGCGTCACCATGCTGTTTTCAAGAGTCCCCAAGATAGACTTCAGGAATAGAACAACCGAGTTCTAAACGCCCCGAATCGCTTGTGGTCGATTTTTTTTCGATGGATTTTTTTTTTTTTAAGTTAAAAAACACACCAAACAAACTGAAATCAGTGGGAAACTGCAAAGAGTTGCACCTATGCATTTAAAGGGATTTGGCAGGCTGTCCTTGTAGCACAGTACAACATTAACATGCCTAGTGGTGGTAGGGACAACAAATATGGGAAGGTGAAAAGGGAGGTTGCTCTTTGTCTAAAACGAAATCCAAATAATTCAGTAAGATGTCACTGCAAAAAAAACAATTTTTTTTTAATAATAATATAAATATTATATAGCGCTTTTTATCCACACAAAAATAACTAATAAGATATTTATATAGTTCTTTTTATCAAGCACAAGCTCTTTTACAGCCATATACTGATATAGCCTGAAGAGATATTTAGTTTGTTGTTTTAACCGATAAGTGTAGTATAGTAGCGGTGACGGTTAACTGAAAGGATTCATCATCCCATTCCCTGGTCCCATCATAAATGGATTAAGCATGGTGAAAATAATAACATTCTCTCAATCCTAAATGACACGTTTCAGTGTTCTCTGAATCTTCCCATCCTGAAATACGCGTTCAGTGTTTCTCTGCACCTCCCAATCCTGAAATGACATGTTTCATGTTCTCTGAAACTTCCCAATCCTGAAGTGGTGACCAACTTAAAAATAATGTCCCATGTGTGTTTGTGTGTGTGTGTGTGTGTTTGCTACAGAATGGGTGGGGTAGTGTTAAATTGCATGGTCTATCATCTGGTGGGTTGTTGTTTTTTTCTATCATCTTGTTTTAAATCTACCCTCGATGTTGGCAGAATGTTTGATTTATAAGACCGTGGTTCTGGGATGACAATATGGCCATCCTGACAGAAGATTCTTTCTATCACCTTACCCAATCCTGATCCTGATTTCAGGAGACTCTGGAAGCAACTTTCACCCATGCCACAGGCCTGCTAATTCCACAGCTTGGCCTCTTTGTTGTTAAAACCCTTTATTTCACACCGAAGTGGTGTATCGTTTTGTGTGAAGGAGGCTGGTGTTTTTGTCTGATTGATTGGTACCCACGTGTCGT
>CM065695.1:7900936-7904205 GCA_017654935.2 Phymorhynchus buccinoides | reverse complement strand
TGGTGACAGCTTGTCAATCTCTTGCCTCCTTGTGGAAGGAGACATCTCTGAAGGACAAGTTCTGTTCCTGTTCTCTGGTACTCCAGGACCGCAGAGGACAGACTGGATGAGGTGCCAGCTATCGTCTTGCTTTCCCTTGGAAGGGGACTCCTCATGCAGACATGTTCCGTGTGTTTGGTCTTCAGACCACAGGGACAGACTCGGTGAGGTGACAGAGCTTCATCACATGTGCCTCATGTAAAGGCAGACAGCTCTGAAGGAACATGTTCTGTTGTTGGGTCTTCCCAGATCTACAGGGACACAGACTGGGGATCGGTAGGCCAGCCTTCATATCTTCCGATGACATGTGATTGTTGAGCCCTTCATTATGTTGTGGCCGGTACGCAGGTCGCGCCCAGAACTACTTGCTGCTCCCGGGACAATTAGATTTGTAGTCGTCTTTCCCTCTGACACCCGTGGCCTTGTGTTAAAGCCTTGATCATTGTCTTATTTTTTGTTGAAGCTGACACATCTGTTGTTGAAAATGTTAGCGGGTGAGCTTTTGACCCCATCGTGCGCTCCCACTACACTTTTTAGAAGTGTTCAACGGACACTGTTAAAATAATACTGGAAACTGTCGCGATCTATATATGGTTCTCGTTGCGAAGATAGACGGACGGAGAATCAAGAAAGCGTGCATGGCCGTTATAAGGCAGGAAACATCGAGGATGCATATTATTAGTGTAAGCGACCGGCTACACCTGCATACGATTCGATGTTCACTACACATCGATCTATTATAGATATCGTATGAAGATGATTGACTGTGGAAAATTATCGATCCTGCTAAATTAAATCTGGATGAATTCCTTCTTGAAGTCCTCCCGTACAACCGAATCTGATAAAATATCTGATAAAAGAAAAGATGTGCACCCCCCACCCACCACCCACAACCCCACCCAACCCACCCTGCATTTCTCGGCTAATTTTCATTTTCCGTTTTTTGCCTTTCTTACCAGACATAAACTGTACTTTTATAGGAACATTTTTAGTAATACCGTTTTTGGCAATACTAACACCTAGCCCTAACCATAGCCCATAAACCTAACCCCAGTACCCCACTATGACTGGACAGTACACCCGCCCAGATGGCACAGTTTGCTGAGTTCGTTGCGTTTCCGTCTTTACATATAGGTGGGGAGGTATGGTTAGGTTAGGGCTAGAGTTAGGTTAGGGTAGTATTACCAAATAAGATAATTTGGTGAAAATGTTCCTAAAATACAGCTTTATGTATGGTAAGAAGCAATAACGGAAAAAAATACAATAATGACGGGACGCAATTTCGCCGTGAATTCATGACTCACAGACGTCGTCACAATCGTATCGTATTGGGGTCAAATCGTACACAGTGTGGCTTGGGCTTTAGGCTGTGAGGGCTGTCACATTGAACGGGCCATTCTCTCGTCAGCAGCTGAAAAGGGGTGTATGTTTACCTGCGCAGTTGTTGTGTGTGTGTGAGTGTGATGCGTTCATTGTTTGTAGGACCCTATATGAGTGTATGTATGCATGGTGGTGTGGCTGTGTGTGTGTGTGTGTGCTGTGTGTGTGTGCGCGCGTGGATGCGTTCGACGGTCATGTAGGCCCATATATGAGTGTATGTATGCATGGTGTGTGTGTGTGGTGTGGTGTGTGTGTGTGTGTGTGTGTGTGTGTGCGTGCGCGTGCGCGTGCATGTGTGTGTGTGGTGTGGTGTGTGTGCTTGTGCTGGGTGTGCGTGTGTTTTGTGTGTATGTTGTTGTGAATATTATTGCTGTTATTTCATGCTTTGTGAATGTGTGACAATGCAATAAGTGCATTAGGCCTCGTAGTAGTAGTAGTAGTAGTAGTAGTAGTAGTAGTAGTAGTAGTAGTAGTAGTAGTAGTAGTAGTAGTAGTAGTAGTTAGTAGTAGTAAGAAGTAGTAGTAGTAGTAGTAGTGTAGTTAGTCACAGCAGTTGTGTTGCTGAGTGAATATGTGTATGTTTGTCTGCTGATGTTATTGGATTTTAGTTTCAGTTTTTATTCCATTTCCAATTCTGTTGTTAAAGCGCCCTGTTAGCCCTGACCATAGTAGGATGGGCTCTATGTTAAATAATGTTTCCTCATATTATTATTGATTATTAAATGGGCTCACGCCGTGCATGCACTTGCATATGCATTTGTAACAGAAACGCAAGCGGAACTTCATACATAGTGTATACAAATGCCAAAAGAAAACAACATCATACATTTATTAAAATAAATGATTAGATAATAAGAGCAAATAGGGAATAAAGGAATAAATAGGAGGAAGACGGGGTAAAAAGCGCATGGGCGGGTAAGAAGCCCATGCCAATTATCTCATGAAATAAAGCAATTTCAGTCCAATTTGCTCATGAGGACGAATGCTAAACATAACACTCGTCTCATGAGCAACATGGGACTGGAATGTGCTTTATTTCGTGAGATAATTGGCGTGGCTTCTTACCGCCCATGCGGCTTTTTACCCCGTCTTACCCGCCCCCCCATACGTGTTTTAAAGATCTATTCAAAAGTCGCATTTTAGCACCACAGTGATTTAACTCTATGTCACTAAAAGGCATCAAATTGGGGTCTATTAGCCGAAGGACCCTTTGTTTAGTTTTGGGAAAGTAAGGATTTTTATCAATATGTCACAGAAAATCCCCAATTATGCAGGAGGGACTTTGTTCTATAACCCAGGATAAATTTAATGGACATTTGCTGAAATATGGTGGCGGTGAAAGGTGTGAATAGGTGAACACGATATAGTAGAAAAAAAGATACCTGGGGACATGGGAATATGCCCAGGTAAGTGTTTACGAACCTTTATATGTGGGCTCACTCATTTCAAAGAAGTGAGTCTATAAATTAATATCATGCTGTTCGGTTTTTTCGGGTGTCTGTGTGGATGTATGGTGTCTGTTCTGTGGTAAATATTTTTTAAAAAACATTTCATACCATTATTAAAATAATGATAGATACTAAGCGCAATAGGGGAACTTGGAATATCGCCCAGGAAGTTTTTCTACCTATATATTTTGGCTCACTCGTTTTCAACGAACGTGGTCTATCAACTTAGTATCAGCTTGTTACAGGTTGCCGGGTTTCGTCTGTAGAGTGGTGTCTGTCCTGTGGTAACTCTTAAACGTTGGCTTTTTCTCGGGAACTAATGGCGCTACAGTGCTCAAACTTTGCTGCATGTTGAATCTGTCTTTATGCCAAGAAGCAAGAATGATTCTCTTTATGAAGAAA
>CM065695.1:7890936-7893436 GCA_017654935.2 Phymorhynchus buccinoides | reverse complement strand
AAATAAAAAAAGGAGCTATTTCCTTTGTTGTGAGCAAAACTCCTTTAGATAAACTGTATACAATTGAAAAAAAAAAGTTCGTGCAAACGATTTGGTCTAAACACAGGCGGCCATTCAAAAAGAGACGGCAGACACCTTCTCTTTGGGTGAAAGAATTTGACCTCCAGCACCTCCGCCAAGGAGGAATCGCCGATTTGACGGCTTGATTTCTGGGAAACCAGAGCAAAGTGAGTGCTGCGATCTCTGTAACGATCTGGACGTGTTTCTTGCAAAAACCCATCCGTCAGGGTGCCCCTTTAAGAAGGTTATAAAATTAGTATTGTTACCTAGCTATATCAATTAATTTTGGAGTTTTCTATTCCATTTATTTGCGTTCTTCAGCAGTCGTCGAACAATATTTTCCACTGTATAATGTGAGCACAATATAAGCTTCTAGCTTGCTGTTGCCGATACATTTTCTTTCTATGTCTGTTCAGGTATTGTTGACCTAATAAAAACATTTCTAGTGTTACATTATTTGCACAGGAGCGGGACTCGCGTAACTCGATTATTCACATTATCTAATCATAGCGATGTGTATTGTCTTAACGTTTTTAAATAAGTATCATTAACTGTTTATTTCTAAGGTGGAATATTAAATTGTAAACTGCAGGAACTATGTCTGTGAGGAGCAGGAATATAACATATTTATTTGAAAACAACAGCACCCCCGTGGGGATACCGAGGGGGAGGGGTCTTCCGTAACTAATAATTCCCCCACCTTCTGGAAGTTCTGTGCTTGTAACTTCCTATAATCTGTCTCTCTCTTTGACTCTGCCTTTTTCCTTGCTTTGTGTCATCTACTATCTTTCTGACTTTTTGGGCCCCATTCTCCTGCCTCCCCCCCCCCCCCCCCCCCCCCCCCCCCCCCCCCCCCCCCCCCCCCCCCCAAAAAAATCTTCCATATAGTTTTCCCCTTTGAGCTCCTCCGAAATCGGAATGTGTCGGCTGAATGCAGCGAGGACACCAGTGGAAACTGGAAAACGGACACATACGTACCCATTGTGGCCTTATGGCCCGGGAACGCAGACGAAGAAGAAAGAAGTTCATTGTTTATTTCTAAGGTGGAAAATTCAATTGTAAACTGCAGGAACTATATCTGTGAGGAGCAGGAATATAACATTATTTTCTTTGAAAACAACAGCAACAAAACCAACAACAAGCAAACAAAGACAAAAGGGGGGAAAGAGGAAGGAAGGAAGGAAGGAAGACAGAGGGGATGAAAAGAAAGAAGGAAATATTGATTGCAGATGCCAAAGAAAAAGTACATCAGAAACCAAAATGTTAACAAACATAAAGGCCAGCATAAAAGAAAGAAAGATGATACAAAAAATAATTTTAAAAAAATAAAAAATAAACGTATACATAAATATCATCAAGCTCAAAGAATAAAAAGTAAAGCCTAACTAAACAGAGTACATAGAATTAGAAAAAAGTATGGAGAAGAAGAAGAAGAGAGAGAAAAAGGAGAGAGAGAGAGAGAGGAGAGAGAGAGAGAGAGAGAGATGAGAAGAGAGAGAGAGAGAGAGAGAGAGAGAGAGAGAGAGAGAGAAGAGAGAGAGAGAGAGAGAGAGAGATGAGAGAGAGAGAGAGAGAGATTTTACTCCGAGGCAAACAAAGCATCTTTTGTCTCACTTTGGCTCTGATCCACGCATTGCTAGGTGATTGGTATCGTAATCAACTTTGGTGGAGGGGAGTTCATTAGAAAGAGAGTTTTCCCCCTTTGTTCAATTTCGTTATCTCCTCTCTTGGCCTCACTATTTCATTCTTTGGTTAACTTATAACGGTTAGGCCTAGTTAAAGAATCAACTCAGAAGGGAAGTCGTTAACGGTCAATCGTGTTGGGAGTTAAGTCTAATTTACGCACTACTACCCGTGTTGACTGTCTCGTGATTACACGGCCCAGGAGTATCATACCTGCACACAACTGACCGGTGTACACTATACGGTTAGGTAGTATTGTGTCCCCGTCTCTATCAGAACTTATATTATGATTGTGGCGGTACCATAGCCGATGAGGTTTAACCGATGCGTGGTTACTGCTACACCTATCTGTATTGTTAAAAAATCGGGACTTTACTGGTGTTGCACTGCCTCCGGGTATTGCCTCCAGTATTGTTCCCACCATCTTTGTATCTACAAATGTCCCATATGTGTCTGTTCCAGACCGAGAGGACGTAAAACACAATTTTTCGTTCGTTTTCCCGTCTCTATGTGTCCCCCGACTCTATGTGTCCCCCGTCTCTATGTGTCCCCGTCTCTATGTTTCCCCGTCTCTATGTGTCCCCCGTCTCTATGTGTCCCCGTCTCTATGTGTCCCCGTCTCTATGTGTCCCCGTCTCTATGTGTCCCCGTCTCTATGTGTCCCCGTCTCTATGTGTCCCCGTCTCTATGTGTCCCCATCTCTATGTGTCCCCGTCTCTATGTGTCCCCGTCTCTATGTGTCCCCATCTCTATGTGT
>CM065695.1:7878436-7885936 GCA_017654935.2 Phymorhynchus buccinoides | reverse complement strand
AAGCACAGAACTTTCCAGAAGGTTGAGAAACTGTTCATTCAAAAGACTATTTATACGGAAAAGAATTACGTGCTGTAAACAGTACTTAGCTTCGAAAAACTGACAATTATTTTAGTGTTCCATTCTATTATCTTTCATGAGCTTTTCGTACAAAATATTACACACTGTTGCTTTCGTAATTGTATTATTTGTATATACTTGTTCAGAGTATAACATTCTGGTTTATGAAAATTAGTGAAAATCCATGGGATGTGAATGAAAGCATCGATTTCTCACTGGAACTGAATGAACCCTGCATCCGTTCTCGAATTCTGGACTGAAACAGCCTCATTGAAATTCATTGAAATACTTCTTAAACACAAACTACCATGTCTGTCTTCGGATGGAGACAATATTTTGTAGCTACTACTACTTGCTGTAGCTTCTGCTGCTACTGCTGACTGTTGACTGCTGCTCTACTTCTGCTGCTGCTGCTGCTGCTGCTGCTTTCTACTACTACTACTACTACTACTACTACTACGTACTACTCTACGGCTACTACTACTACTACTACTACTACATACTACCCCTACTACTACTACCTACTCCTACTCTACTACTACTACCTACTACTACTACTCCTCACTGTCAAACTGCTGCTGCTGTTTTTCTTCTTCCTCGCTGCTCTCTGCTGCCTGCTATACTACCTACTACCTACTATACTACTTCTACTACTACTACTACTTCACTACTACTACCTACTCCTACCTACTACTACTACTACTACTTCTACTTTCTACTACTACTCCTACTCCTCACCATTATCACTACTACTACTTCTTCTACTACTTCTACTTTCTCCTCTACTACCCTGCCTACTACTCCTACTACTACTACTCCTACTCCTCCTCCTACTACTACTCCTACTACTACTACTGCTGCTGCTGCCTCTACTCTCTCCCTCTCTTCTCTTTTTCCTCTCGCTCCTACTACTCCTACTACAACTTTCTACTACTAACTACTTTTTTCTACTCCTCCTCCTCCTACTCTACTCTTCTACTTTTCCCGCTTCTCTTCCTCCTCCTCCTCCTCCTATACTACTAACTACTACTACTGCTGCTGCTGCTGCTGCTGCTGCTGTTTGATGACCTTGATGATGATTATGTTACTTCACCATTACCACGGCTACTACTGCTTTTGCTGCTGCTGTTACTACTACTACTAACTGTTGCTGCTGCTAGTGATGCTGCAGCTACCACTACTACTATACTACTACTACTACTACTAATGCTGTCTGCTGATGTTGCTGCTGCTGCTGCTTACTACTACTGCTACTACTACTACTGATACTTCGTACTATTAATTTCCCTATAGTACTACTGTTTAAAATAATACTACTCCTATACAGTTAAATGCTGCTGTGTATTATAATTTCTAATTTCTTTATTTTTTTGTATAATTTCAAGGTTACTCAACGGTTATATAATTTTCCTACTGTATATGGAAAGAGGATCCAAAATTTATTTCTTTCCCTACTGTATATGTCCATAATCTCCCTACAGTAAATGGGATCCAAAATTCATTTCTGTGTAATAATTTCCCTACTGTATATGGGATCCAAAATTTATTTCTTTGTAATCTCTCCCTACTGTATATGGGATCCAACGGTATAATCTCCCTACTGTATATGGGATCCAAAATGTATTTCTTTGTATAATCTCCCTACTGTATATGGGATCCAACATTTATTTCTTTGTATGATCTCCCTACTGTATATGGGATCCAACATTTATTTCGTTGTATAATCTCCCTACTGTATATGGGATCCAAAACAAATTATTTGTATAATCTCCAGAATCTAAACTGATTACTTTTAGGGTTTATAGTTATTATGTGATTGTGCGTGAGGAAAACGGACAGAATGGCATTTTGGCATACATCGAGATTGTGTCTTCACAAGAGGTGGCTATGATTCCTCATGAATGGATGTTCGTCCCCGCCCCGAGGGATGCAGACCATCCGTCAACAGTTCCAATGTCAAAGGGTTCAGGATGTGGGGTGGGTACGAAGATGACTGATGAGTCCGATGCGGGCCTTGAAGGTTTCGTGACAGTGGGGACAGGAAAGAGAGTTGAGGGGATCTGTTGGAGTTTGGAGAATTGCTGCTGCTCGTGCGATTTGTTTTTCACGCTTCTCGACGTGCCTGGGCTGTCTCGATTCGGTGAGCCTTCGAACTTGGCAGCTCCCTTGGTGACTGCACCACGCCATGCTGATCGGTTTGGGGCCAAAGTTTCCCAGGAGGAAATGTTGATGTCAAAGTCCTTCAGCGACACTTTGAGGGTGTCCTTGAACCGTTTCCTTTGCCCTCCATGGTTACGTGCACCAACTTGGAGTTCTCCATAGAGGATGCATTTGGGGAGGCGCTCATCAGACATTCTAACAACATGCCCAGCCCAGCGGAAAGCAGAATTCAAATACCCATGCTGGTTTTGATATGATTTCACAGTCATTTGATGTTGGATTACCCCGAGTTACACCATTTATAAAATTTGACGTAGAATCTGAGTTTGGGCTCTTTGCTGTTGCTGTTTGTTTGCTTGTTTGTTTGTTATCGATTTGGTTTCAAATTTAGTCAATAAAGAAAGAAATAATTCTGATTTAAATATTTTGAATATTGGTAGAAGTCACAATCATAGAGATATGTCATTATATGACCATAACAAGAATTTTATATTTTAGGGTAGTGGACTATTTTGTATGCATTTTCTCAAAAGTGGGTAACTTTGTAGGGATTTTTATTCCTCCTCCTCCTCTTCCTCTTCACGCTTTACTGTCAATGCAAAACATGACACAGACTCTCATCCTCTCCACCCATTACTAGATCTAAGAAAACATTTTACTTGTATTAGAACAGCAACAATGTTATACATAGAAGCTCTTAAACGTTTTGAATTAGTATCTACATCTCTAATACCTAATTCTCCTTCATCATTTTTTTTTTTATCACGCACCATCACTTAATAATAGGCGCTCTTTGAAGGCAGGCCAAGGCAGGCAGGCAGGGGTAGTCTCCCCTTCTGCTCACTCTCCTCGCTGCAGGAAACCAGGAATGTCACATCAACCTAATATAAGTCTGGTTCTTTTGAACAAGCTAATGGTGGTCATTAGCAGTAAAGTGTGGTGCGTGTGTGTGTAGCGTGCGTGTGACTTGTGTGTGTGTGTTATGCTCTAAAACATACGCGACGCTGGAACCGTAACTCAAAACGGGTGCGTGTGAACGGGTGTGTGCGCGTGTGTGTGTGCATTTTGTTTAACGTTTGTGTTGTGTTTGTGTCTGTTTAGTGCGTGCGTGTGATGCGCGCATGTGCGCATACAGG
The DNA here is from genome assembly GCA_017654935.2 of Phymorhynchus buccinoides. NCBI lineage: Eukaryota > Metazoa > Mollusca > Gastropoda > Neogastropoda > Raphitomidae > Phymorhynchus > Phymorhynchus buccinoides. The sequence goes on along the minus strand of CM065695.1, from coordinate 7,882,580 downwards.
GGGGACGGTCCCTGTGGGGTGGGGGGGGGGCAGTAAGTGTGTGGTGCTGGTGGAATGGAAAAGAGGATAATATGTTGTTACTTACGAGTGATGGTTCATTATTTTGGACGGGTGATGTTCCACTTACTTGCTCTGTTTCAATACCTGTCTTCTTAAAGGCACGGCCGGACTATAAAAGAGGGGAGGGCGCTGAGCCGCGCCTTCTCAACAAGAATATTCAATCTTCAGGAATACCGTCCATAAGGGTCTCCGACCAATTGGACGCTAATCTCATCATCTCCGTGCGCGTGCCGCATTTGGATCACAGCTGGCGAGAGAGACGATTCGCCCTTCTTTGTTCATTGTTGTGCGAGCCACCGCGAGGCAGAGCTTTTCTTAGTGGCGGAATGCTTCTTCATGCTTCTTTCTCTTCTTCTTCTTCTTCTTCTTCCTTCTTCTTCAGGTCTTACTTCTTCTTCTTCTTCTTCATACAGTTTCTTCTTCTTCTTCTTCTTCTTCTGCTTCTTCTTCTCTTTTCTTCTTCTTTCTTCTTCTTTATTCTTCTTCTCTTCTTCTTCCTTCTTCTTTCTTCTTCTTCTTCTTCTTCGTCGTCGTCGTCGTCGTCGTCTTTCTTCTTCTTCGTCTTCTTCTCTTCTTCTTCTTCTTCTTCTTCTTCTTCTTCTTCTTCTTCTTTCTTCTTCTTCTTCTTCTTCTTCTCTTCTTCTTCTTCTTCTTCTTCTCCTTCTTCTCCATCTTCCTTCTTCTTTTCATTCATCTTCTTCGTTCCCAGGCCATATGGCCATAATGGGTTAGGTACGTATATTGTGTCCGGTTTTTCAGTTCTCACTTTGACTCCCTGCTGCATTCAGCCGAACACATTCCGAAACGATTTCGGAGGCAACTCTGTCTGATGGGGTATCGAACCCCGGTCCCTGGAAGTGACAGGAAGGGATACTAACTAACTAACCAGTAAGCAGGACCCGAGTTGCATGCTTCAGAATTCTACCTACAACTACGACGCCTTCTAAGGTCGTTATTAGGTATTAGGTACTTTATAGTCACAGAGGCATCTAGGTGAAATTCGGGTTGCTCCCACCAGAGGCGCGCCACCCTTTTTTTTCGGGGGGGGGATTGCATGAAATTTTTGTGTGATTGATAAGGAAGGAAAGGGGTGGGTAAGAAAGAAAAACACAAACAGGAGAAAAACAAATAAGAAAACTTTAAATAGAGAGACGAAGAGAGAAGGTTCATCCAAAGAAATATAGGCACAAAGCGACCGTGCGAGAAATTTGCTAAAGCCACTACCCCCCCCCAGTATAACAGCATAAACAGCACGTTTTTTTGTGATCTGACCACAAAAAGCCAAAGGCAAAGAAACAAGCCACAAAAGAAAACAACAAATGCCTAAATCCTGCACAAGACAAACAACGAAAACCACAACACAACAACAACAAGTAAATAAAACACAAAAGGGTAAAACAAAAAGTCATCAGCAGGCCTGCGTATAGGACTTAACATGTTTGCGCGCGATTATACCACCGACATAACTCTATAAGGCCCGCCACCGCTGAAGGAAGAACTCGCAGTCGTTGCCTCCGAAATCAATCGGAATGTGTCGGCTGAATGCAGCAGGGAGTCAAGTGAGAACTGAAAACCGGACACATATATACGTACTTAACCCATTATGGTCATATGTGCCTGGGACGCAAGAAGATGATGAAAAAGAAGAGAAGGAGTAAGAAGGAGAAGAAGAAGAAGAAGAAGAAGAAAGAAGAAGAAGAAGAAGAAGAAGAAGAAGAAGAAGAAGAAGAAGAAGAAGAAGACGAAGAAGAAGAAGAAGAAGAATAAGAAACGACGACGACGAACGACGACGATAGAGAAGAAGAAGAAGAACCACAAAACACACGGACACAATATATAATTATATATATATTGGCTTATTTAATTGAAAGAGGTTTTCTCGAGGGTGGCAAAGTGTTCACAACACATGGGTGTTGGAGAATATTATAATTATATATCAGAATTGACTTATTTATTTTCAAAAGAATAAACAATACACGTGCTTACACACACACAGGAACACACACAACACACACAGGATCGTGGGTAGTTCTCGTCAGAAAAGCACCTTCTCTCGGTGCTCGCACAACATGAACCAAAGACAGGGCGAATCGTCTCTCTCGGCCAGCATGTGATCCAAATTGGCTTGCAACGCGCACATTTAGGATTTTTAGATTAGCGTCCAATCGGTCAGGAGACAATTATGGACGGTATTCCTGAAGATTGAATCTTCTTGTTGAGAAGGCTCGCGCCATCAGCGCCTCCCCCTCTTTATATATAGTCCGGCCGTGCCTTTAAGAAGACGGTATTGAACGAGAGCAAGTAAGTGGAACATCACCCGTCCAAAATAATGAACCATCACTCGTAAGTAAACAACATATTCTCCTCTTTTCCATTCCACCAGCACCACACACTTACTGCCCCCCCCCCCCCCCCCCTCACACCTCCGTCCCCTGTATACGCACAAGACGCGCGCACACGCACGCAAACACACACACACACACACACACATACACACAACGCGCGCACACGCACGGCACGCACACACACACTGTGACGCACACGCACGCGCGCACACACACACACACACACACACGCACGCACACCACACACGCACACAACTACTGCTAATGACTCACCATTAGCTTGTTCAAAGAACCCATACATATATTAGGTTGATGTGACATTCCTGGTTTCCTGCAGCGAGGAGAGTGAGCAGAAGGGGAGACTACCCCTGCCTGCCTGCCTTGGCCTGCCTTCAAAGAGCGCCTATTATTAAGTGATGGTGCGTGATAAAAAAAAAAATGATGAAGGAGAATTAGGTATTAGAGATGTAGATACTAATTCAAAACGTTTAAGAGCTTCTATGTATAACATTGTTGCTGTTCTATACAAGTAAAATGTTTTTGTGACTAGATCTAGTAATGGGTGGAGAGGATGAGACAATCTGTGTCATGTTTTTACTTCATTGACAGTAAAGCGTGTGAAGAGGAAGAGGTTACGAGGAGGACAGATAAAATCCCTACAAAGTTACCCACTTTTGAGAAAATGCATACAAAATATTCCACTACCCTAAAATATAAAATTCTTGTTATGGTCATATCAGACATATCTCTATGATTGTGACTTCTACCTAATATTCACAATATTTAAATCAGAATTATTTCTTTCTTTATTGACTAAACGTTGAAACAAAAGCGATAACAAACAAACAAGCAAACAAACAGCAACAGCAAAGAGCCCAAACTTCAGATTCTACGTCAAATTTTTATAAATGGTGTAACTCGGGGTAATCCAACATCAAATGACTGTGAAATCATATCAAAACCAGCATGGGTATTTGAATTCTGCTTTCCCAGCTGGGCTGGGCATGTTGTTAGAATTATCTGATGAGCGCCTCCCAAAATGCATCCTCTATGGAGAACTCCAGGTTGGTGCACGTAACCATGGAGGGCAAAGGAAACGGTTCAAGGACACCCTCAAAGTGTCGCTGAAGGACTTTGACATCAACATTTCCTCCTGGGAAACTTTGGCCCAAAACCGATCAGCATGGCGTGGTGCAGTCACCAAGGGAGCTGCCTAAGTTCGAGGCTCACAGAATCGAGACAGCCCAGGCACGTCGAGAAGCGCAGAAGAAATCGCACGAGCAGCAGCAATTCTCCAACTCCAACAGATCCCCTCAACTCTCTTTCCTGTCCCCACTGTCACAAAACCTTCAAGGCCCGCATCGGACTCATCAGTCATCTTCGTACCCACCCCACATCCTGAACCCTTTGACATTGGAACTGTTGACGGATGGTCTTCATCCCTCGGGGCGGACGAACATCATTCATGAGGAATCATAGCCACCTCTTGTGAAGACACAATCTCGATGTATGCCAAAATGCCATTCTGTCCGTTTTCCTCACGCGCAATCACATAATAACTATAAACCCTAAAAGTAATCAGTTTAGATTCTGGAGATTATACAAATAATTTGTTTTGGATCCCATATACAGTAGGGAGATTATACAACGAAATAAATGTTGGATCCCATATACAGTAGGGAGATTATACAACGAAATAAATGTTGGATCCCATATACAGTAGGGAGATTATACAAAGA
>CM065695.1:7868436-7873436 GCA_017654935.2 Phymorhynchus buccinoides | reverse complement strand
TATTTTTTTTTTTTTTTAAAGCCCGGAAGTATTGATATTTCCCCATGATCCTTCAAATAGTTTGTCGCATATGTTACCTCGATAGCAGCCACAAAACGTTATTGTGCGGCAAACGTCGGCAAAAGAGGTGTTTCTTTAGTACCGTTTTTGCCGATTTGAGCGGTGTCGCACGCATACGTAACGTTAGCCCTTGTGAAACGGCCCCCTGGTAATAGTCGTTATGTGGGCATTGTTCTCTCAGCCTCTCTATAGGCCCTCTGCATCTAGGGTTATTAACGCCCTCTGACAGTGACGAGTGATGCCCTTGCTGGTCAGTACTGACAAGGGCATTAACTCTTGAGATTTCTTAGGCAGCCATTTAGTGGCATCAAATAGGGTTATTGTCGAGAGTTATACCCTTGTTTGGTCAGTACTGAACCATCTTCCCCCACCCACCAAGGTAGCATTCACACTTTGCAAAAGGTGGTCGTTGCAGACCCCATATGGCCCCTAGTTCGTCTCCTTGTGTCATCTGTTCTATGTGTCCCTGTCTTTTTGTGTCCCCGTCGCAATGTGTCCCTGTCTCTGTTTGTCCTCAATGTCATCTCTATGTGTCTCCTGTCTCTGTGTGTCCCCTGTCTCTGTGTGTCCCCATCTCGGTGAGTGCCCAATTTCGTCTCTACGTGTCTCCGTCTCTACGACGTGTCCCCGTCTCATATCTCTCTGTCTCTTTGTTCTGTCCCAACCCTAACCCTATATCTCTTTGTTCTATCCATAAAAAAAACAAAAAAAAAAAAAAAAAAAAAAAAAAAAAAACAAATAAAAACCGTCAAATAGTAACTTACCCCAAACCAATATCCCTAATCCGAGTGAACGCATACAGACGGGAAAACACACCAGAGACGGGGACAGATATAGAGACTGGAACACATAGAGACGAGGACACAACACAATGACATATAGACGGGGACACATATATACTCAGGGGCATGTAGAAACGTCCCACATGTGGAGACGGTAACGTCCAGACACGGGGACACAATGCTCCTCTATATACAACACATGTAGACTCTACGTTAGAGAGACTCTCTCTCTTCTACGGGTATATCGCACATCTAGACTCGGACATCTAGAGACGGGAGCACAATTAGACGTTGCCTACACATGTAGTACAGAGGATCATTGAGATGAGGAACACAATCATTGTAGGTGAGTTTCGGGCACAATATAGAGACGAGGAGCAACATCTCGACTACTCAGGTAGAACGAGGGCATATAGAGATCTTCTCTTCGCTGACTGGTTCAGTTTCCTCCTTCAAGCCACGGTTCTCTCGAGATGTCGACACAATCTCTCCTATCTCGACGGTCTCTCCTCAGAGTGAGCCCTGGAGGGTCCCCCCCCACATCAGAGGTATGTAGAACAGGGGAAATAGGCGAGATGGAGGAACGGAAATAGCGCGGCTATCATCGTCCGGCCCATATGATAAGGGAAACATCCATATAGAAAGGTCCACCATATAGAAACCCTGGCAATATCCCACTGGTCACCTGTAGAAATTGTCACATATAGAAATGCTCACATATAGAAATGGTCACATGTAGAAATGGTCACATGTACACATGGTCACATGTAGAGACGGTCACATATACCAATGGTCACAAAGAAATGGTCAATGTAGAAATGGTCACATATAGAAATGGTCAATATAGATTTTTTCACATCAACGATATGGACACATGTAGACATGGTCACATATAGTTATGGTCTCCTGTTGAAGAAGGTCACAGGTAGAAATGGTCACATATAGAAATGGTCACATAGAAATGGTCAGAGGGAGCAATGGTCACATATAGCAATGGTCACATAGAAATGGTCCTTGTAGAAATGGTCACATATAGAAATCTTTAATTGTACACCATGGTCAATGTAGCGATGGTCACACTGTAGGAATGGTGACATTAGAGCCGTGACCTACAGACGAGCGGCACATGGAAACAGGAACACAGTCAACCAGTTGGTGAAATATATAGAGCGTGGCTTTGCGGATAACTTGGGACAAAGTGGAGACAGTGAAGGAGGGAGACGGGGACATTATAGAGACCAGTTTCGGGTTACCATCCGACGGGGACATAATATTCCCTTTCCCCCCTGGACACATGGGGGTCCGCTTGCGGTTAGTGACTGAGACTCGGAAATACCGTGGCACCAGTCTAATTACTGCCCATATAAAGACGATCAAATTCCTAAAAGCTCGCAGGGATGGATCAGAGATCAGGTGCTGGTTCTGGTTCGTAGGACACGTCGAGCCGGAAGCCCGAGGAGAAATCTTCTCTTACGATAGGTCGTAAGTCGTCGTTCATTCTCTCTCTCATCAGATCTGTCTGAGATCGTATAGTTCTCTCTCTCTCTCGAGGATCTGCGATCTCTAGTCTCTCCGGTGGGGGAGGTAGCTCGGCTGGGGGGCGTTTCTCTGCGGTGTCAAAGGGCGGCACTGCGCTCATCTCGGTGAGCCTCTCTCATTGTTTTAAGATACAGATAGGTGTAGCAGTAACCACGCATCGGTTAAAAACTCATCGGCTATGGTACCGCCACAATCATATATAAGTTCTGATAAGACGGGACCCAATACTACCTAACCGTATCGTGTACACCGTCAGTTGGTGTGCAGGTATGATACTCCGGGCCGTGTAATCACGAGACATCACACGGTAGTAGTTGCGTAAATTAGATTAACTCCCACACGATTGACCTGTTACCGACTTCCTTCTGAGTTGATCTTTAACTAGGCCTAACGCGTATTAGTTAACCAAAGAATGAAATAGTGAGGCCGAATAGATGGAATAACGAAATTGAACAGAGGGGGACACCTCTCTTTCTAATGAACTCCCTCCACCAAAGTTGATTACGATACCAATCTTTATAGCAATGCGTTGGATCAGAGGCCAAAGTGAGACAAAGAGGCTTTGTTGCCTCGGAGTAAAATCTCTCTCTCTCTCTCTCTCTCTCTCTCTCTCTCTCTCTCTCTCTCATCTGCTCGTCTCTCCTCTCTCTCTCTCTCTCTCTCTCTCTCTCTCTCTCTCTCTCTCTCGCTTTTTCTACTTCTCTTCTTCTTCTTCTCCATACTTTTTTCTATTCTATGTACTCTGTTTAGTTATGCCTTTACTTTTTATTGCTTTGAGCTTGATCTATTTATGTATACGTTTATTTTATTTTTTTTAAAATTATTTTTTGTATCCATCTTTCTTTCTTATGCTGCGCCTTTAATATTTGTTAACATTTGGTTTCTGATGTACTTTTTTCTTTGCATCTGCATCAATATTTTCGCTTCTTTTCCTTTCATCCCCTCGTCCTTCCTCCTTCCTTCCTTCCTCTTCCCCCCTTTTGTCTTTGTTTGCTTGTTGTTGGTTTGTTGCTGTTGTTTTTCAGAAAATAATGTTATATTCCTACTCCTCACAGATATAGTTCTGCGTTTACAATTGAAGTTTCCCCTTAGAATAAACATGAACTTCTTTCTAACCGTCTTCGTCTGCGTTCCGCGGGCCATAAGGCCACAATGGGTAAAGTATGTGTCCGTTTTCCAGTTTCCACTGTGTCCCTCGCTGCATTCAGCCCGACAATTCCGATTTCGGAGAGCTCAAGGGGAAAACTATGGAATTTTTTGGGGGGGGGGGGGGGGGGGAGGCAGGAGATGGGCCAAAGTCAGAAAGATAGGTACACAAAGCAAGGAAAAAGGCAGAGTCAAAGAAGAGACCGATTATGGAGTTCAAGCACAGAACTTCCAGAAGGTGGGGAATTATTTGTACGGAAAAAGACACCCTCCCCCTCGTATCCCACGGGGGTGCTGTTGTTTTTCAAATAAATTGTTATATTCCTGCTCCTCACGACATAGTCCTGCAGTTTACAATTAATATTCCACCTTAGAAATAAACATTAATGATACTATTTAAAACGTTAGACAATACACATCGCTTGATTAGATAATGTGAATAATCGAGTTACGCGAGTCCCGCTCTGTGCAAATATGTCACACTAGAAATGTTTTTATTAGGTCAACAATACCTGAAGCAGACATAGAAAGAAAATGTATCGGCCAACAGCAGCTAGAAGCTTATATTGTGCTCACATTATACATGGAAATATTGGTTCGACGCGCTGAAGAACGCAATAAATGGAATAGAAAACTCCAAAATTCATTTGATATAGCTAGGTACAATACTAATTTTATTACCTTCTTTAACGGGGCACCCTGACGGATGGTTGTTTTTGGCAAGAACACTTCCAGACTCGGTACAGAGATCGCAGCACTCACTTTGGCTCTGGTTTCCGCAGACAATCAAGCCGTCAAAAAGGCGATTCCTCCTTGGCGGGGTGCTGGAGGTCAAATTCTTTCACCCAAAGAGAAGGTCCTGCCGTCCTCTTTTTTGAATGGCCGCCTGTGTTTAACCAAATCGTGTGCACGACTTTTTTTTTTCAATTGGATACAGTTTATCTAAGGAGTTTTTGCTGCACAACAAAGGAAATCTCCTTTTTTTATTTTTTTACTGCACTACCAAAAAAAGGAAAACGCTTCAACCACAATGAGTGACCTTCAACCCACCCCCATCCAAAATGGCTAATCTCTTCCGGCATCTCCGCCAAGGAGAATCGCCGTTCTGACGGTTTTATTTCTAGACCAGAGCAAATAAAAGTGAGTGTTCCGATCCTTGACAAGGCTGTCCTTTCTGGTGAATCGACGTGTTTCTTGCACAACTCATCCGTCCGAGTCACCTTTTAACGAAATAGCCATCTCACTACTTTAATCTACATTTCTTATACTATTTGGAACAAGCGAGTCACGAGCTTCTTCTTCTTCTCGCGTCACAGGCCAAAGTGGCCATAATGAGTAAAGTACGCAGGTGTCCGGTTTCAGTTTCACTGGTCTCCCCGCTGCGTACAATAAGTCAGAAGATAGAGATGATAGAAAGCAAAGGGAAAAAGCATAGTCAACGAGAGTGGCAGAATTTAGAGGAAGTTACAGCAC
>CM065695.1:7857151-7867936 GCA_017654935.2 Phymorhynchus buccinoides | reverse complement strand
TCGTTCTAGGTCGTGCATGGGTTGCTAGTCTTATCATTTTTACACTGATTTCAGTAGTTTTAATTTTATATCGAGAAACTGAAGTTCAGGTGGGTTTTTTTTTAATTCATCAAAAAACAAAAAAACGATCACAAGCGATTTGGGGCGTTTTTGAACTTGGTTGTTCTATCCTGGAAGTTTACAAAGGCAATATAATAATGTAATTTTTACAAGGCTTATCAGACTCAAATTGTCTCTGTCTATTATTTTAACTGTCTCGTTATCTCTCTCTCTCTCTTAAGTTGCCCCCCTGAATCGTCCGACGGGGCTCTGCCCCTGTACCCTACCAGGGCCATGGGTCCCTGGACCCCTGCCTTTCAGGTTTTTGTTTGTTTGGGGGAGTTGCATCCATGCCCATGCACACGGGACCTCACTGGAGCTGTTAGAGAGTTTCTAACATAACAGCTGACTGTGGAACCTCCCTTAACAAAGTAGCCCCAGAGGGTCTTTAAAGACCCACTGACCCACCACGGTTAAGTCCCTTGATTTTTTTCTGGGTAGCTGTGACCCACATACAAATGCCCACAACTTCAAATTGAGGCTGCTCTTTAAAATGATGTTTCGTTTTCAATTTGGGGTGGACATTTGTATGGGAGTCAAACCGGGTCAAAACAAGATCTTCTTACCAGCTCTAAGAGGACAAAACACGCTAAAGCCGTGATTTTGACACGTGATCTGGTGGGTCTTTAATAGGGAGGTTGAACAATCAGTATTCCAGATATGACATGGGGAACCTTTTTTTTTTTTTTTTGGGGGGGGGGCACATCTTAGAGTGAGTCTTAATACGGAAGGTCTTAAAAGGTGGCACCCTGACGGATGAAGTTTTCGCAAGAAACACGTGGAGATCACCAGAAAGACCACCTTTTACAGAGATCGGAACACTCACTTTGCTTCTGGTTTCCTAAGAAATCAAACCGTCAAAACGGCGATTCTTCCTTGGCGGAGTTGCCGGAGAGAGAAACCATGTTGGACGGGATAGGTGGAGGCCACTTGAGTGGTTGAAGCTTTTTTTCTTCTTTGTAGTGCAGTAAAAAAAAAAAGGAGCTATTTCCTTTGTTGTGAGCGAAACTCCTCTTCGGTAAAGCTGTAAATAAAAAGGGCTTGCATTGTGGACATTTCGTGATGTTTGTACTCAAGAGGGACTCAGGCTGGCATTAGAACAAGAGGACAGACATTGCCTTCTCTTTCACTGAAATAATTTGAATTCCAGCACCTCCGCCAAGGAGGAAATCGCCGTTTTTGTCGGTTTGATTTCTAAGAAACCAGAGCAAACTTGAGTGTTGCGATCTCTGTAAAGGGTGTTTTCCTGGTGATCTCGACGTGTTTTCTTGCAAAAAAAAACTCATCCGTCAGGGTGCACCTTTAACAGATAAGGTTCCACTGTATTATCATGTCATTTGTGATAAATTTGTTTACAGGATTGCGCTTGGATCACGTCGGTTACTGCACAGAAACACTTTTTTTGATTCACTGCAACTCAACTCTGGAACTACTGCACTCCTGTACCTGGGCAGCAGAAATCAATACATTATTGCCTGTGTTTTGCCTTTAACCATTACAAAACCACTCCCTCATTTGCCTGATCTTTCAAACCACGTCACTTCTTCTTCTTCTTCGTTCTCTTCTTCGATATTGCGTTCCCAGGCCATATAGCCATATTGGGTAAGGTACGTAATGTGCCCGTTTTTCAGTCTTCATTGGTCTCCCTGCTAACGCGTACAGCCAACACTTTGCGATTTCGGAGGAGCTCAAGGGAGACAAATTATTTGAGAAGATTTTATTTTAATGGTCTCTCTCTCTTTCTCTCTCTCATGTCAATCAGTCGTCTCTCTCTCGTCCTCTCTCTCGATCGTCTCTCTCTCATTGGTAATCTTTCTTCTCTCTGCTCTCTCTCTCCTGTTTCTCTCTCTCTTTCTCTCTCTCTCTGTTTTTCGGATGGTCTATGTCTCTCTCTCTCTGCAGTCTCTCTCTCTCTCTCTCTCTCTCTCCCCCCCTCTCTCTCTCTATATATATATCAAATATCTCTCTCTCTCTCTCTCTCTCTGTCTTCCCCCCCCCTCTCTCTCTCGTCTTCTCTCTCGCTCTCCCCCTCTCTCTCTCTCCTCTCTCTCTCTCTCGCCTTTCTCTCTGTCTGTCCAACTCTCTGTGTGTGGGTGTGTGTGTGTGGGTGTGTGTGTGTGGTTTGTGTGTGTGTCTGTGTGTGTGTGTGTGTGTGTTAAAATAAGTGTGTGCTCGGTGTGTGTGTGCATGTACCCACGTTTGATGTAGATTTTTGCTTTTTTGTGGATAGAAAAAAGAATCGACGTTTATAAATTGTGCCATTTATTTTCTTTGCACATTGATTTCCTATCGTAAAAAAGTATGGTCATGTGTTAAGTGCTTCTTGTCGTACTCTGGCTCTCTCTCTCTCTCTCTCTCCCTCTGCTCGTCTCTCTCTCTCTCTCTCTCTCTCTCTCACTCTCTGTCCTCGTCTCTACGCTAACTCTATATCAGAGGGGAGGTCTCTCTATCTCTCTCTCTCTCTCTCAAACCCCCGTCATGAGTGGTTGATGTCTATCGGCGTAACCTCTGGCTAAAAGACTCTCACTCTCTCTCTCTCTCTCTCTCTCTCGGCTTAATGATCGGCGCAGATAAGCGAGGCTTGGTGTAAATATGTATGTAGGATATCTAATACAGGGCTTAATATCTTGTGTTATGGATTTTCCCCTTTTGTTTGTTTGTTTGATTTAACTATGTCCCCTTCCCACTGTTCCCTTTGACATGGGCAGATGGCCCGGTTCATTAAAAACGTTGTTCTTGTCATTGTTCTTGTTGTCTCGCTCTCTCTCTCTCTCTCTCTCTCTCTTCTCTCTCTCTCTCCTCTCGTCTCTCTCATCTCTCGCTCGTCATCTCTCTCTCTGATGTTTTGTGATTATCTTGTAAAAGTCATTATCAGCTTGCCAGGCATTTATATATAATCGGAGAGCTGCTTTCAGATACGTGTGTCCTTTCATGTTGTCCGCAAAACACGCGCATATGCGTGCACCAGCGGATGTGCTCAGTGGAGGATGTTAGACCTGGTATGACTGACTGAATGAATGAATCAACAATCAATTAACAATCGATCAGTCAATAGGACTCCGGGCTAATCAATCAATCAAGGTCAAGTTCAATATTATCAGGTGGGTTGTTTTTACAGTATCTTCTTCTTGATCGATCGATCAGTTTACCTGTCAATTACGAGCGCAGATGCGTCCGTGCTGCCGTCATGCGCCTAAATAAGACTAGTGGATGTCCCAGCATGTCCACGTTTCGAGTTTGGTAGAAAATCTTTGTAAGTGTTGATGATCAAGGCGCGGACCGTTGGCTAAAGTGCAGAACCAGTTATTGAAGAGTAAGGCAGAAGAAAGATAGTATAAAATGACAGTAAGCATGAGGGTTTGATTTGTCTAGCGTTCGTCTCATGGGCAAAGAGTCAAAGAGAATTGGGGTGAGCTTCTTACCCCGCCCATGCAACGTTTACCCAGTCTTAACCCTAGTCATGAGTGTTGAGGAATCGGCGTACCCAAGCACAGAATGAAGTTCCAGAAGATGGGGAACTATTTTTACGAAAGATCTCCCCGGTATCCCCACGGGGGGGTCGTCTGACAGTATGAAATCAGAAATGACCGCAGTAATGATAGTGATTAGAATCGATGAGGCAGACTTAGTCTACACAGTGATCAAAGTTTGCAGGTGTTAAGCGAAAACATTGTCTCGTTGACTTTAAAATGTATCTATCTTAGTTGATCCAGTTAAAGGGACACCCTGGCGGATGAGGGTTTTTTTCTCCCGCTACACGTAATCAGCTGGCGTCGAGATCACCAGAAAGGATCTGAACACTCATTTTCTTCTTGTTTCCTATAAATCAAACCGTCAAAACGGTGATTCCTCCTAGTTGCCGGAGAGAGAAGCCATTTTGGACGGGGTGGGGGTGGAGAGTGATTGAAGCTTTTTTTTTTTCTTTGTAGTGCAGTAAAAACAATTGTGGAGCTATTACCTTTGTTTTTTTAAGCGAAACTCCTTTGGGTAAACTGTAGATGTTAAAAAGGCTTGTATTGTGGACATTTCGTGATTTTTGTCTAAGCGACCCAGGCGGTCATTAGAAAAGAGAAGGCACACGCCTTCTCTTTCACTTAAATAATTTGACTTCCAGCACCTCCGCCAAGGAGGAATCGCCGATTTGACGGTTTTGATTTTTTAGGAAACCGGAGCAAAGTGAGTGTTGCGATCTCTGTAAAGGTTTTGTTTTCAAGGTGATCTCGACGTGTTTCTTGCAAAAAAAACATCATCCGTCAGGGTGCCCCATTGAACGTATGTTGGGAATTTCATCGAGTTGTTTACACGGACGAGCTCACAAAATCAAAGTTTGTCAGATTAGTAGATAAGACGTGATAGCCTTGTTTTGTGACTTGCCCTTCTCCGATTATAACGCTTTGTCTTTTTTATCTGATCCTTTGTAGGTGTAGTTGGTGTTTACGACAACCCCTCTTTTCCCATGTATGCTACTGCCACTCTTGTAAATCGTAGTTAAATCGAATAAAGTGTGCGTCTGGCGTCATTTACTGCACCCAAGCCTCTTAAAGGTGGACCCTGACTGATTAGGTTTTTGCAAGAAACACGTCGCGAGATAACAACACACACACACGCACGCACACGCAAGCACACACCACACATATATACACACACACCACAAACACACACATATACACAAACACAACTCATACACACACACACACACACATAAACACACACACTATACACACACACACACCCACACACACCCACACACAACACACAACACTAACACACACACCACACACACACACACACACACGAGTACGTTTTTTAAGGGGTGTGGGCTAATTGATCGAAGGTGCGAAGCACCAAGACCCATAGGGGGGTCCGGGGGCATGCCCCCCCTGAAATGTTTTTTTGTTAAATCCTATAAACCAAAGTATTGACTGTATCGAAGTGACTCAGATCTGATGCAATCTGGACTTGACTTAAAGGACCAATGCCATTAATGTTCATACCTCTATTGAAACATCATGGCTTTGACACATTAAGTACCTATCAACTATTGGTGGCCTGAATGAGTGCTAGGTTTAACCCGCGAGGGTAAATTTAGCTGTCCGCTCGGCAACATGAATTGCGGTTTTGTGTGTGTGTTTTTTTAAAAGAAAAAAGGGTGGGGTCTATCCGTCAGGGTTCCCCTTTAAAACCGACTTTCACACTACACAGAGCTATTGCTGTTCACTTTGAGGGGGCCTAAGCAGCAGACGGGGTCTCCAAGAAGGCAAGGGTAATGGTTTACAGGAAGACCAGGCAAGCCAAAGCCCCAGCCAGGGCCACCAGGACAGAGGAAGCCACGCTCCGGGTAGCCAGACCCGAACCACCTGTCAAGGAAGGAACACGAAACGTTATGCTTCCAGGGTGCGTGGTGTCGTCTGGCGAAACAAACACTCCACAAAACGAAACGAGACACAATGAATACCCAAAAAACACTAATAAAAAATAGAGGGCTTAGTCGAGGGCTTATGTTTTGCCTTTCATCCGTCAGGGTTCCCCTTTAAAACCGACTTTCACTTTGAGGAGGCCAAAGCAGCAGACGGGGCCTCCAAGAGGGGCTCCCCCAAGAGGGCACGTGTTCACTGACCTTTCTCAATCGGGTTGACTGACCTTTCTCAATGACTGACCTTTCTCAACCGGGTTGACCGACCTTTCTCAACCGGGTTGACTGACCTTTCTCAACCGGGTTGACTGACTTTTCTCAACCGGGTTGACTGACCTTTCTCAACCGGGTTGACTGACCTTTCTCAACCGGGTTGACCGACCTTTCTCAACCGGGTTGACTGACCTTTCTCACTGGTTGCCCTGACCTTTCTCAACCGGGTTGACTGACCTTTCTCACCGGGCTGACTGACCTTTCTCACCGGGTCTGACTGACCTTCCACCGTTGACTGACATCCGGGGGCATTTCACAAGCGCTAACGTTACGTAGCGTGGACTCAAATCGGCAAAAAACGATACTAAGAAACACCTCTTTGACCGACGTTTGTCGGAAACGTTTTGTGGATGCTATCGAGGTAGCAAGCGACAAACTGTTTGAAGGGTCATGGGAAATATTAATACTTCCGGCTTTAAAAAAAAAAAAATATCGCGTGAATGTGACTTTAACTTCCAAATGGAAAGACCAAAACAACAAGTTTGTCACAGCAAATATTCTTTAGTCTATCATGTAAACAATAAGGGATGATTTTAGCAAATTAAACGAACGCGAGTGTTTTTGGAGTCCTTTTTCTTAATTTTTCATGTTATATAATTAGTTGGCATAATAGTAGTGTAAATTTAATTTTCTGCACACAAATAGACGGGGATTAAATCGTAAAAAAAGCGCAATGGGTGGGTAAGAAGTCCACCCCATTTATCTCCATTAAATAAAGAAAATTTGTTCTCAAATTTGCCATGAGACGAATGCTAGACATTACGCTCGTCTCATGGTCAAAATGAAACTGAAATTTGCTTCATTTCATAGATAATGGTGGGCCTTTTACCCGCCCAACAGCTTTTCGCGCGTCTTACCATTATCTAGGTGAAAATCAAAAAAGTTCTACAGAAACAAGAAAAGATAAGGTATGACGTTGTACATTCTCCAAAAACAAAAATAAAAAGGGTAGGAGATGTACACCCTGAAAACTTGTGACCATAAATAACCAAAATACCAAATACAAAAAACCTTATCAACACGCACGCACGCACGCACAGCGCGCACACACACACACACACACACCAACACACACGTTATTCACGCGGCGCACGCCGCACGCCAGCACGTACATGCACACGCACATACACACACACACAAACACGCACACACGAACACACACACACACAGACACACACACGCACATACACATACACACGCACGCACACACACACACACGCACGCACGCACGCACGCACCACACACGCACTGACGCAAGCACGTACACACACACATGAACAGTCCACACACACACACACACACACGCACGCGCACACACACACACACCACACACACACACACACACAGGCACAAAAATCTTTCACAACACACCCACGCATTACACCAGACAGAACGCATCTACAGATACATACTCACGCACGCACGCAGTGTCACACACTAGGACACATACAGCACACACACACACAACCCTTTACACACACACACACACACCACACACACAGTCCCTTGTTTTTTTCTGGTTAGCTGTGACACACATGCCACTTTCCTCAACTTTAAATTGAGGCTAACACTTTTTAACATGAGTCATGATCATTTGAATTTACTGCTACTGTTGTCATGTTGTTTGTTTGTCTGGTCATAGCAGCATTTATTTCCAGCTATGCACTGTTTTAAAGCACGTGAAACCCGTAGATTTGACACGTGATCTTGTATTGATCTGAAACACATAGACGCGAAAAGTCACTCTCTACTTTGATGTTTCCATCCATCTCTCTCAAAATCTCTCTCTCTCTCTCTTCCTCTCTCTCTCCCCTGATCTGATCCCTCTTAGGACATGGGGTTAAACCATTGTGGTGCTCAAAGCGACCCTGGCGGTGAAAGGGTTAAAAACAAAAACACACACCAAAAAAAACAAATAACACGTCAAATCGTGGCCTGGGCTGCAACGTGGGGCCCAAAAATTGTCGTCCTTTTTTAGTTTGTTGGGATACTAGGCGTCGAACGTTTGCGTTAATTCATTACTCGCGAGAAATGTTTGTGTTTTTGCGTTGCCTGGGAGCGGGTTGACGATACGGCCAGACAATAACATGTGCTGTATATCTGCGGTAGTTTGAGAAAAACGTGTAAAATAAAGAAACGAGAGAGTGAGTGTTGGGTACCATAAAGAGAACACTGTTTACTTTTTTTTATTGTTTCTGTGAATATAGGGCATTGGTACAAAGAGACCTGGGAGAACGGCGCGGCCAGTCCCATTTTGAGTAAAAATTTCCTGCATGCTATTATCCAGTGTAGGTGAGGACACATTATGTGATTGATGTGAGAAAGTGTGTCGTGTGGTGTTGTGGTATCGAATGTGATGTCAGTGTGTGAATGTAATGTGTAGGTTTGTCCCAAAGATGACAAACAAACAAGGTGTCATTGTGTTGTGTGTGTGTGTTGAATAGGTGATGTCCGCATGTGTGAGTGAGCGAAGGAGTAGGAGAGTGCGTACGTGCAGGCATGAAGAAAGGCGCGTGTTTGTGTGAGTGACAATCTAGGAGATAGAGCGAGAGAGATGAGTGCATGAGAGAGCGAAACAAAGGAGTGTATACGTGGCGTGCGTGGCTTTCTTTGGTGAGTGTGTGCCCTAGTGGGTGTGTGTGTGTCACCATGTGAATATGAATCTCATTGTGTGTCGTGTGAGTTGTGTGTCAGTGTGTGTGCGTTGGCGTGCGTGTGTGCGTGTGTGTGTGCCTGCGTGCGTGTGTGTGCAGTGCGTGTGTGTGCGTCGTGTCGTGTGTGTGTAAAGTGGTGTGTGTGTGATGTAATCTTGTGTGCACGTGTCTGTGTAGCTATAGGCTGACGTGCTGCCAGCACATGCACCACATCACATTACATATTTGTTACGTGGAGTTTCTTGTGGATGCGACAACAGGCACTACATACGGGTGATACCTTTCTCTACAGTACTGAGTGGGATTGTGTCTGCTCAAACCTGACGTGTAACCTTCTGCTTCCTTTGTTACGTTACAAGCACGCACGTGCACCCGCTTCCACTACAGAGAGAGAGAGAGCACGGAGCACGAGTCAGAGCCAGAGAGACAAGACAGACACAGAGACAGAGGGAAGCGTGGCGGAGAGAGAGAGAATGAGTTGCAGCGAGAGAGAGAATTCTGAATACGAATGTTTTATTGAGGACGGGAACCATGAGCTACAATCGTGTCTTTGTAGTTCTGCCCTCTCACTCACCCACTCAGACCATGCATCAGGCAAAGAAGAATTGACAGTAGAGCACAACTCAAGAGAGAGAAGATGAGAGGAGAGAGGCACGAGAGACATAAGTGACGAGAAATAAATGAATTTTTAAGTCGCTATAGAGGGTCTCGCTCTATCTCTCTCTCTCTCAAACATGTCCCTCTCTCTTCTTTTTAACTCAACCCCCCAAATCTCGCTCTCACTCTCTCTCACTCGACATCTTCCTCAGAGAGAGAGAGAGAGAGAGGGGATTGACAGAGAGCATGTGAGACCAATAGCAGAGATAATTGAATGATTGTGCAGTGTGTAATGAGGCAATGTCCATGAGCGAGAGACAGAGAGAGAGAGACAGAGAGATGAGAGAGAGATTAGAGAGAGATTTTTTTTTAGGGAGGGTAATGATAGATAGAGAGAAATAATATAGAGAGAGGAGCGAGACATCCAGCCCTCTGAGAGAAACGAGTTTTCTTTTACCAGAGCACATGAGAAAACCATGCCAGAGAGGGGGATCAATCCAGAACACACAGAGAGAGAGAGAGAGAAGAGAGAGTCGTGCAACCACGTAAGAGAGAGCGGAGAGAGACGACCCAGTAGAGATGGTCCAGTAGGGAGCGATACGCCAAAGTCGATCGAGAGATAAGAGAGACGGAGATCCGAGAGTTTTTCTTTTAACCCACAGAACATGATATGAACCTGAGGACATGAAGACTCAAGACGCGGTGAGCCCTTCAATCGAAAGCCACCAGACAAGATGGCAAAGCACGAGCAGGCAGAGAGAGAGGAGAGATAGTCTTAGAGAGGAGACGCTTCGAGATTGAGTCGAGAAGAGTGATGTGTGAGATATAGAGAGATCGTAAGAGAGAGTTCAGATCTCATAAGATCTGATATCTGTGAATTCTTTCACAATTAACCACCAGGGACGTTGACCATACGTGAATGTGAATTATTGTATGTTTCTAATCCGTAGCAGAAGACACGAGATTAGCAGGAGAGAGAGTAGGAGGGAGAGAGGAGAGATTGAGCGGAGATATAGTAGCATAGAGATACTATAGCTATAATCGTCGTAGATATTTCCCGTAGATAATGGTGTGAGAGGAGGAGATTATTTGGTAACCGAAAATTACTATATCTAAACAAAAACTTGAACACTTACTATCACTAAATTCCACAGGGTTTTTTTTTCAAAACAACCCAGTCGATACAACCAGGCCGTCCCGAGACACACATACTCTCTATCATAGCTTAAGCTAGATCATATATCTATATACTATATCTATACTCTCTGTATCTTATATCTCTTCTCTCTATATCTCTCTCTATATACGATTATTATTCTCTCTATCATATTCATCTATCATCTACTATATCTACTATCTCTATCTCTCTCTCTCTCTCTCTTCTCTCTCTCCTCCTTCTCTCTCTCTCTGATAGATAGACTCGCAGTTTTCTTTAAAACCATGTAACATGATATAAACACTGACCGGTTTTTTTTTTTTTTTTCAATCAAGTCCCCCTACACTCTCTATCTCTCTCTATCTCGCTATCTATCTATCTTCGACTCTCTATCGATCGCTCTCCTATATCTACGCATATCGATAGAGAGATAGAGAGTAGACGATATAGATAGATAGATCGAAGAGAGAGAGAGAGAGGAGAGAAACGAGTTTCTTTAACCATGTTAACTTTCGATAGAGAGAGAGAGAGACGGGAAGAGATAGAGAGAGAGAGAGGAGAGAGATGAGAGAGAGAGAGAGATGACGGAGAGA
>CM065695.1:7847151-7852151 GCA_017654935.2 Phymorhynchus buccinoides | reverse complement strand
TGCAAACTGCAGGCCATGCCATGCATGTACACCAATCAAGTAGGCATCCAAGCAGTAGCCAAGCAGGCATCCAAGCACGCACCAAGCAGTATCCAAGCAGGCATCCAAGCACGCACCAAGCAGTAGCCAAGCAGGCATCCAAGCACGCACCAAGCAGTAGCCAAACACGCACCAAGCAGTAGCCAAGCAGGCATCCAAGCACGCACCAAGCAGTAGCCAAGCACGCACCAAGCAGTAGCCAAGCACGCACCAAGCAGTAGCCAAGCACGCACCAAGCAGTAGCCAAGCAGGCATCCAAGCACGCACCAAGCAGTAGCCAAGCACGCACCAAGCAGTAGCCAAGCATGCACCAAGCAGGCATCCAAGCACACACCAAGCAGGCATCCAAGCAGTAGCCAAGCAGGCATCCAATCACAGGCAACCAAGTTGGGCCAAAGCATTACCAAGCCAGTGCCAAGCTTGATCCAGGCATTGCCAAGCTGGGCCCAATCATTACCAAGTCCCTGCCGAGATGATCCAAGGATTGCCAAGCTGGGCCCAATGATTACCAAGTCCATGCCGAGATGATCCAAGGATTGCCAAGCTGGGCCCAATCATTACCAAGGTGGCATCCAAGGATTTACCTAGCTAACGCCAAGTTGGCATCCTGGCATGGGCCAAGGTTGGGGCCAACGACATTTCTAGCCAGGGGCAGCCTTGGCGTCCAACCTGTGCCCAAGCCCGGAGACATGCTTTGCCCAAGCTTGGGCCAAAAGTGGTGTGCTGACTGGGTAAGGAAAGAAAGGAGGGGGGTGGGGTGTTAAATTATGACCAAATAACATTTTTTTCGTTGCCACTGGGTTTAAAGTGTCATATAAGTGCATGTGCACACGGGACCTCGGTTTTTCGTCTCATCTGAAAGACTCCACGTTGAGACAGTAAGGCCTAGTACAGAGTGAGAAGAAAACTCCCCTGTACCCAGGTTCGAACTCGGGTTTATCATATACGAAGCGAACGTGTTACCTCTGTGCCACTCTACACTCTTCTTCTTCTTCCTCCTTCCCAGGCCATATGGTGGTCATAGTGGGTCAAATAAGTATGTGACCAGTTGACACTTTTCTGGTCTCCTCGCTGCATTCAGCCATACCATTCTGATTTCGGAGGAGCTTGAGGGAGAAAACGAACGAAATTTTAAGTTTTACGTCCTCTTGACCCAAAGGGTACATATGGAGCTGAGAGGAGAAACTCATTTCAACGAATTTTATTAGGGCAAAATTGTGATTTTTAGCTTTGTCAATCGCTTAGACAGTTTCCTGTCATATGAGCGCAGATGCGTCATGCTGCCGTTATGAGCTTAACTAACAAATAGGCCCAGCATATCCGACTTCAGCTGGAAATACATCTTTGTAAGCATTTCTGGAACAAAGGCAGGAGAATGGACCACTAAGGCAGAAAGATGAGAGTAAGCAAAGAGTAAAGACAGAATGAAAGAGAGTGACAGATTATAGAGGGAGTTACAAGCACAGAACTTCCAGAAGGTGGGGGAACTATTTGTACGAGAGACTCCCCCCGGCATCCCCGCGGGGGAAGAAAAATAGTGATGGTAGTTACAAAAGGTAAAGGGGAGAGTTAAAAAGAGTGATATATTATAGAAAGTTACCAGTACTCATTTCGGCCCACAGTATTTTTGGTCATTTCAGCCCAAGGCTATAGTTATTTCGGCCCAGGGCTATAGTCAATTTAGCCCAGGGCTAGACTCATCTCGGCCCAGGGCTAGACTCATTTTGATCCAATGCAATATAATTATTGATTTCGGCCCAAAGCAATGGTCATTTATCTAGGCCAACACCAATATCAATCAATCAAATAATCAATCAATCAATCGAACATTCAATCTATCAGTCAGTCATGCATGCTACTCTTTCATGTTTACACTGATTTCAGTATTTTTAATTTTACCAGAAACTGAACTTAATTTTGTTTTAATTCATCAAAAATAAAAATTGACCACAAGCGATTTGGGGCGTTTTGAACTTGGTGGTTCTGTCTTGGAAGTTTACAAAGGCAATGTAATAATATTACAAGGCTTATCAGACTCAAACTGTCTCTGTCTATCATTTTAACTGTCTGTCCATCTCGTTATCTCTCTCTCTTAACTTGCCCCCCTGAATCGTCCGATATAGGCCTAGCATTTGTTTGTCAATAAACAAAATATTTGAAGATAGTTATATCCACACTCTCCAGGAGTGCATGGGCACGGTCGAGTGAGTACATCAACATTTCCTTAGACCGCACCCTTTCCTGATGCAAACATGGGCACTGAAGAAGACTTGTTTCATAAAAGTGACAATTATAGCTAAATAGGAATGTTGTAGAGTATTGGAATTATGACCATGATATTTCTAATAGAAATTGTTTCATTCTTTGATATAAAAAGTACAAAAAATATCAGGTAAATCAACCGGTTTATCAGTATCAAGTTTCAAACTTGATTCTCTTCTGCGACGTCATAGAATATGATTGAAGCAATGTATTTGCAAACAAATGGCTGCCAAGGCCTTTGATAAAGTCTGGAAAGAAGGCCTCCTCCTCAAACTCCTCCAGAAAAACGTTTGTGACAAGATGTACCAGTGGATCTACAACTACCTGTTCCAGAGGACAGTCCGAGTCAAACTGGAAGGTCAGACAAGCAATCAAGAGAAGATCAGCGAGGGTACCGGTGTTCCTCAGGGTGGATCGATCGAGTCATCTCCCCGACTCTCTTTGTGGTCTTCATTGATGACATAGCTGACCAACTGACTGTGCACACCTCAAAGGCACTCCACGCAGATGACCTAGCTGTGTGGACCAAAGCAGAGCAACTCAACACCGCCGTCTACAGAATGCAGGATTCACTGAACAAAATCTCAGACTGGCCAGTGGATGGTTAAGGTCAACAGAACCAAAACAGAAGCCACCTGCTTCTCATTGTCCCAAAAGAGAGAAATGTTCAGCCTGGCCTCCAACGCCTGGTCCACTGCTGCCAGAAGCCACTCAGACCTCCTGGAAGAGGTGCAGAATGCCAGCCTCAGAGTCATAACTGGGGGCATGAAGACCACTCCCATATCTGCAATGGAGAGTACCAGTGGCCTGCTCTCGCTCCAAGAACGACGAAGTGAAAAGCTCCTGCGTCCGAGCGAGAAAATGAAGAGGCTACCTGCTTACCCCCTACACTCCAAGCTGGAAGATCCAACTAAGAACAGGATCAAGAGACAGAGCCCAAACCATCTGATCAAGGCGCTCCAGCAGAAACACAGCCAATCATTGCCACCCAGATCACAACCACTTGAACATCTCCAATACTATGAGGACTGGTCGCTGGATACCCCCTTTATCATCCTCGACATCCCTGGTATTGGAGACAAAACACAGCATACTGCCTCTGAGCTCAAGGCTTTGACCCTGGAAACCCTTGACAGAGACTACCCTAACACCACCTGGACCCAAGTTTACACAGATGGCTCTTCAGAGAATGATGTACGAAATGGGGGAGGTGGTGTGTTCATCAAGTTTCCAGATGGCAGCTCCTTCAGCAATTCTCAAGCCACTGGACATCTGTCTACCAACTACAGAGCTGAAGCCAGTGCCCTGCTCTCTGCAGTGCGGGAACTGAACCAACGGGACAGCATGCCAGAAAACACAGTCTTTCCGACAGACTGTCGTGCTGTCCTCCAAAGCCTCCAGTCAAGAGAGACAGACCAAATCCTGCAGGACATCAGGAAGGAGCTGCAAGAGCAAAAGCAGGTATTCGTGGTCACTTCAGAACAAAATGGAGGGAGCGTCTGCAGCTTGACTCTGGAGAGGACAGCATCCACCAGCTGGACCGTGCCCAGCAGGTCGCCATCTTCAGACTGAGAACTGGGCACTGTCGTCTCCTCTCAATCTCCCATCTGTACCGTCTGAAGATCTCCCACACGGATGAATGTCCGTGTGGCACGGGATTGCAGACACCAGACCACATTCTGCAGGACTGCCCTACTTTCGACACCCTGAGATGTGAAATCTGGCCCAGGCCTGTGGCACTCCGTGACAAGCTGTGGGGTCCTGCTGAGGCGCTGCTGTTGACTGCGGCCTTCATCAACCGAATAGAAGAGAGAGAGAGAGAGAGAGAGAGAGAGAGAGAGAGAGAGAGAGATACAGAGATAGAGACAGAGAGGGGGGGGGGGGGCATAGAGAAAAATATAGACCAGTAAAACACTGATAAAAGACAATGAAGAACAATGACAAAAATGACAACTGTTATTGTTATTTGTATTCACTCCAGGCGCATCTTTCCATAGTCATTATGGAGGGTAACAATGGAACAAAAATGGAAAATCTTCACAATTCAAAACAGATAAACAAACGCATAAAATACAAGAGCAGAGAGAGGAGAGAGAAGAGGAGAGAGAGGAGGAGAAGAGAGAGAGGAGGAGAGAGGGAGAGATAGAGGAGAGAGAGATTTTAAACGATAATAGAAAAAAGTAATAGTGCCACTGCTAACGAGTAATTTAATAGTTTCTTTATTGTGTCATATTGGTTGTTATTTACAAACGATCTGTTGTTATAAAGTGTAACATTATGCTCAAAGGCTAAAGCATACTAAGCATCGTGTATAAGCTCGTACGTGACTGGTTTTGATCAAGCCTTAAGAACTGAAACCACTTAACAATTGGGTTTTAGTTCGTAAAAGAATCCTCCGTCCGTTTTGTTTTTATATCTGCGTTCGTTTCGTTCAAAATGACTTAAGCGTTCGTTCCTAGAACATAGCCTCCATCTCTGAAAAAAAAAAATGAGTATCCACAAATGTATTTTTGACTTTATGGAATGTTTTTGCGTTTTTTTCTAAACACACAAAAATTGAGAATACGAGGTTATGATTGGACACTGACGTTATTCAAAAACAAAAAGCTGACAAGATTTCCCATTTGAAATATTGATCAATGTTTTCTAATTTATATTCCAGATGATCAGTAGAATGTGTTCCAAGTCTTCCGAAAGGG
>CM065695.1:7817227-7846651 GCA_017654935.2 Phymorhynchus buccinoides | reverse complement strand
CGTCTTGGCGGCGATCCCGTCTTGGTGCTTGGTGGAGTCCGGGATAAGCATCCGGCCCACGATGCCCTGCTGATAATCACAGGAGAAGGTGGATGTAGGTCTCTATGGCTTAGAGACAAGGGGCTTCAGTCGGCAGGGAATTAGTGAATCCCAACCGGCTTGAAGACTTCCCTTGTACAATGGCACTAGTTAATAAATAAACTGAATTTCAGTTAACAAACTGAGATCAGTAAAACATAAAAGGTGATCAATCCATCATCACTCTCCATCCAACACCTGGAAAGGAATGGTATCATAAAGTGCAAGATTGCGGCCCATAGGTTTCCTACTAAAAATAGTGCAAGATTGCGGCCCATAGGTTTCCTACTAAAAATAGACAAAAGGGTTAGTAGGCATAAACTCCGGTTCTGGTACCAAAAGTGTTCAAGTCAAAAACACACACACACACAAATAATCAGTGCACATAAATAGAATAGAATGTTTACCACTTCTTTTCTATAACATATCTATCTACTCCTTATTCATCATTGAACATAGGATCTAGATCAAAACTAGAGTCAAACAAACAACCAGTCTCAATCACCAGTCATCAATAAGACTTACTAGGTGGGCTATTCTGGCTGGGAGAGGTGTTGCTCTAGTCAGTTTCAGCGTCTTGTGTGAAAAACTTATATAAGATGGTGAGATTTGCGTCCAATTGACCGTAGGTCCTTATGGACGTTCTGCATGAAGGCTGGGTAGTCTTCTCGTTGGATGATGATGATGATGGGGGCCGTTGAATGATGAAAGTAGAGTTCGTGACGTGGCATACGTCGTCTTTCGATGACACGGAACACATTGCGCACCCTGGAATCGCGGATAACGCTGTCGGTTGCGGGAACATCTCGGACGGGGATCCGAGTCTGGAACTGTTGCATGATGCTGATGTTAGCATCGTTGAATTTTGGTGCATAGATGCGAGCATCTGATGAAGCTTGTCGCTGCCGTTGGCGTTGGCGTCAAGATAGCTCCTGCTGTAGATGGTCTTCTTCCTCCTAAGGCCGTCGTCAGGACCACAGGGCGACCTGCTCCATACCGGGGAGTCGATGTCGTTGCGGGCGGGCTGGTAGACACGCAGCCAAGTCGAGCCCTCTCTGCAGGCGGATGTGAATACCCCCAGTAGACAGGCGGAAGCTGCCCAAGTTCTCCCGCCCGTAACGTCCACTGGGCATCGGCATACTGCAGAGACGATCCAAGTTGCTGCCCGTCGATCCATCCCGTCCGCAAGTCGTTCAACTCCCATGGTGAGGGAGGAGATCCGGCGTCGCCCTTCTCGCTGGCTGCCACACAGCAAGACTTCGATGCAACTGCCACCATTGCATCGGGTCATCGCGTAGCGAGAGAGAGAGACCCTCTCACTACGGACTCCCGGTTGGGAATGTGAAAAACTTTTTCTCACTACGCCAATTATAGCCTTCCCTTTCAAACAATGAAAGCCTGCTATTGGTTTATAGCAGTCGACACGTCACAAGATGATGTTCTAAATGTACCGAACAATCACGCGCCTATTACATCCTTATCACATGCCGGACATTCAAATCCTTCTCGTGTTCGGAAAAGCAAAACCGTCTTCAAAGGGAGATAACCTCGGTTGTCACTTTCTTGTGATGGGTAAGGACACGGTGTCTTACAAAGGGAGATAACCGTGGTTCAAAGGGATAATTGCCTTAGTCGGCGTTCGTTTTGAAGTAGCCGGGCAATTAACGTGGCGGTTGGTCGAGAAATGAAAAGGAGAGGGGGTGGGGAGGGGAGAAGGGGGGGGGGGGGTGTAGATAAGGAATAAAGAAAGCGGGTCGCGTGGGACACTTACGTCACAGACATCGATCCTAGCACTTTTGGCAGGGAATCGGGGAATGGTCCTGTGGAGAATTGGTATTGAGTATATTCTAGTCACAGGCTTATCTCTGTGAAATTTGGGCTGCTCTCCACCGGAGGGAGTGTCGCCGCAAGTGCAGCGCCAACTTCTTTCTTCTTTTTTTTTTTTGGGGGGGGGGGGGCAGACTTGGGAAATCTAGCTATCAATTTGGTCATACCAGGCAGTGGGATTTCTCCCTGCTCTTACCGGCTTTTAACTGCTGTGGGATTTGTACATGCGTAAAGCGCATGGGTCAGACTAGCTTTAAGTCCCCTTCCGATTGTGTGCGGGGACGTGTCAGGACACTGAGAGAAAGCATGCATAATATGCATGAGAACAATTGGAATTTTTTTTATTGAGGGAAAAGAATACGACAAGCACACAATGGGCTTGTTTACATATTGCCCTCAAACAAAAGAAGAAAATAAAGAAATAAATTCCCAGTAATGAAGAAGAAAAGAGAACAAATACAAAGCATGCAAAAGACATCAAAGAATTAAATAAAGCAACAAAGTGTCACTCACACTGACACAGTGACACACACAGTGACACACACAGATGGAGACAAACAAGTAACATGCATGCTATACAAAATGAGTTTGACGTGACGTGAAATGTATTTTTGGACAGTCAATGATTTTTTTTTTAAATCTCGCACACACACACACACACACAGAAGGAGAAAGAGATGCGAGCGCTATATGACATGTGTGTGGGTGGTGGGGAGTGTGTGTGTGCGTGTGTGCTTTGTGTGTGTGTGTGTGTGGGCGGGTGCGTGCGTGCGTGCGTGTGTGTGACAGAAATACTGTCATGTAGGTCACTCCCCTCTCTCTCAAAAAAACAAAAACAAAGCCAAACCCTTCTTGTTGCAAACTGAAGGTACTTTTCTCATTCAGAACAAGTCAAACAAACCAGAGGGTTCCTATCTAGAGCTGGGGGAAAAAATCAACCGTTTTCCAGAGTGTAACCTACATCAAAGATATTTTACAGTCTTTGCCTACATCAATGATCATAAAAATGAAGACAAAGTTACCTTTTTCTTATTTTTACTGCACACTCTCTTCGATCTCTACTTACCTACAAACAAACACACAATGCTAACGTTTCCATTTAAATGTCACCTACAATGCTCCATGATGTATACGAAGGTCTTAAAGACAGAACACGGAAGCTACTTCATAATACCATGTTTTAAATCAAGACAGTACTTGTGGCGGTGCCATAGCCGATGAGGTTTAACCGAGGCGTGGTCACCGCTATAGCTATCTGTATTAATTTTTTTTAAATCAGGACTTTACTGGTTTCGTACTGCCTCCAGGCATTGCCTCCAGTATTGTTCCCACCATATTTGTATTTACAAATGTCCCATATGTGTCTGATTCAGACCAAGAGGGCGTAAAACTCCATTAATTTTTTTTTCTCTCTCTCTACTTCATAATGCTATTTACTATCTCTTCTACTATTTACCACCTTACCTCGTTAAAAAAAAGAAGTCAACAATAAGTCAAAAATAAACAAAACAAACAATTGAACCATAAAAACCTAAATTTAATTTTTATAGTAAAACACGCACACACACATAGATCTATATCTTGGTAGTTTTCCTCATGATATAGCGAAAATTAATATCTTTTTCAAAATAATGATTTCACTTTTATGTTTGATGTATTTATGGCTAAGGGTGCGGAAACCCGTGCGCACGTGTCCGTATTTCCCCTAATCCGTACATTTTTACCCTTCTTTCTTTTACTTATTTACAGATTGCGCATGGGATATCCATATGAACTGTGTACGAGGCCTTAAATGTTAAAGAACCAAGACTGCTTCATTTGTAATAAAAGTAAATGTAAGAATTGTCTCCTTTGCCAAAAACACACACAAGGACTATGATGGTTTGGACTCTGTGTGTGTGTGTGTGTGTGTGTGTGTGTGTGTGTGTGTCTCTGTCTGTCTGTCTCAGTGTGCGTGTGTGCCGTGTGCGTGTGTGTGTGCGTGTGCGCGCGCACGCGCGCGCGCGTGTGTGTGTGTGTATGTGCGTGAGCGCGCGCGTTTGAACGAATATTTCCTCACATTACTTTACTCCATTTTCAATCTGGATTTATCTACATGTCCTGTGTACGTGTCACTGCAAACAAATATGTGCGTAAATCGTGAAAATGGGCAATAAAATGATCGATTGACTGACTGATCGGTTGATTGATGGCTTGAAAGGATTAAATGATTACATCACTGACTGATCGGTTGATTGATGAAAGGCTTCACAGGATTAGTTGATTGCATGACTGACTGATTGATGAAAGGCTTCAAAGGATTAGATGATTACATGACTGACTGATCGGTTGATTGATGAAAGGCTTCAAAGGATTAGAGGATTGCATGACTGACTGATTGATGAAAGGCTTCAAAGGATTAGATGATTACATGACTGACTGATTGATTGATTGATGAAAGGCTTCAAAGGATTAGATGATTGCATGACTGACTGATTGATGAAAGGCTTCAAAGGATTATATGATTACATGACTGACTGATCGGTTGATTGATGAAAGGCTTCAAAGGATTAGATGATTACATGACTGACTCAGATCGGTTGATTGATGAAAGGCTTCAAAGGATTAGATGATTACATGACTGACTAATTGGTTGATTTATGAAAGGCTTCGAAGGATTAGATGATTACATGACTGACTGATCGGTTGATTGATGAAAGGCTTCAAAGGATTAGATGATTACATGACTGACTGATCGGTTGATTGATGAAAGGCTTCAAAGGATTAGATGATTACATGACTGACTGATCGGTTGATTGATGAAAGGCTTCAAAGGATTAGATGATTGCATGACTGACTGATCGGTTGATTGATGAAAGGCTTCAAAGGATTAGATGATTACATGACTGACTGATCGGTTGATTTATGAAAGGCTTCAAAGGATTAGATGATTGCATGACTGACTGATCGGTTGATTGATGAAAGGCTTCAAAGGATTAGATGATTACATGACTGACTGATTGGTTGATTGATGAAAGGCTTCAAAGGATTAGATGATTACATGACTGACTGATCGGTTGATTTATGAAAGGCTTCAAAGGATTAGATGATTGCATGACTGACTGATCGGTTGATTGATGAAAGGCTTCAAAGGATTAGATGATTACATGACTGACTGATTGGTTGATTGATGAAAGGCTTCAAAGGATTAGATGATTACATGACTGACTGATCGGTTGATTTATGAAAGGCTTCAAAGGATTAGATGATTACATGACTGACTGATCGGTTGATTGATGAAAGGCTTCAAAGGATTAGATGATTACATGACTGACTGATCGGTTGATTGATGAAAGGCTTCAAAGGATTAGATGATTGCATGACTGACTGATTGATGAAAGGCTTCAAAGGATTAGATGATTGCATGACTGACTGATCGGTTGATTGATGAAAGGCTTCAAAGGATTAGATGATTACATGACTGACTGATCGGTTGATTGATGAAAGGCTTCAAAGGATTAGATGATTGCATGACTGACTGATCGGTTGATTGATGAAAGGCTTCAAAGGATTAGATGATTACATGACTGACTGATCGGTTGATTGATGAAAGGCTTCAAAGGATTAGATGATTACATGACTGACTGATCGGTTGATTGATGAAAGGCTTCAAAGGATTAGATGATTACATGACTGACTGATCGGTTGATTGATGAAAGGCTTCAAAGGATTAGATGATTACTGACTGATCGGTTGATTGATGAAAGGCTTCAAAGGATTAGATGATTACATGACTGACTGATCGGTTGATTGATGAAAGGCTTCAAAGGATTAGATGATTACATGACTGACTGATCGGTTGATTTATGAAAGGCTTCAAAGGATTAGATGATTACATGACTGACTGATCGGTTGATTGATGAAAGGCTTCAAAGGATTAGATGATTACATGACTGACTAATCGGTTGATTGATGAAAGGCTTCAAAGGATTAGATGATTACATGACTGACTGATCGGTTGATTGATGAAAGGCTTCAAAGGATTAGATGATTGCATGACTGACTGATCGGTTGATTGATGAAAGGCTTCAAAGGATTAGAGGATTACATGACTGACTGATCGGTTGATTGATGAAAGGCTTCAAAGGATTAGATGATTACATGTCTGACTGATCGGTTGATTGATGAAAGGCTTCAAAGGATTAGATGATTGCATGACTGACTGATCGGTTGATTTATGAAAGGCTTCAAAGGATTAGAGGATTACATGACTGACTGATCGGTTGATTGATGAAAGGCTTCAAAGGATTAGATGATTACATGACTGACTGATCGGTTGATTTATGAAAGGCTTCAAAGGATTAGAGGATTACATGACTGACTGATCGGTTGATTGATGAAAGGCTTCAAAGGATTAGATGATTGCATGACTGACTGATCGGTTGATTGATGAAAGGCTTCAAAGGATTAGATGATTACATGACTGACTGATCGGTTGATTTATGAAAGGCTTCAAAGGATTAGATGATTGCATGACTGACTGATCGGTTGATTGATGAAAGGCTTCAAAGGATTAGATGATTACATGACTGACTGATCGGTTGATTGATGAAAGGCTTCAAAGGATTAGATGGTTACATGACTGACTGATCGGTTGATTTATGAAAGGCTTCAAAGGATTAGATGATTACATGACTGACTGATCGGTTGATTGATGAAAGGCTTCAAAGGATTAGATGATTACATGACTGACTGATCGGTTGATTGATGAAAGGCTTCAAAGGATTAGATGATTACATGACTGACTGATCGGTTGATTGATGAAAGGCTTCAAAGGATTAGATGATTGCATGACTGACTGATCGGTTGATTTATGAAAGGATTCAAAGGATTAGATGATTACATGACTGACTCAGATCGGTTGATTGATGAAAGGCTTCAAAGGATTAGATGATTACATGACTGACTGATCGGTTGATTGATGAAAGGCTTCAAAGGATTAGATGGTTACATGACTGACTGATCGGTTGATTTATGAAACTGAGGCTTCAAAGGATTAGATGATTACATGACTGACTAATCAGTTGATTTATGAAATGCTTCAAAAGATTAGACGATCGATTGCATGACTGACTGATCGGTTGATTGATGAAAGGCTTCAAAGGATTAGAGGATTACATGACTGACTGATGGGTTGATTGATGAAAGGCTTCAAAGGATTAGATGGTTACATGACCATGGGTGCAACTCCCCAAAATGAAAGGCAGGGGTCCAGTGACCCATGGCCCCGGCAGGGTACAGGGGCAGAGCCCCGTCGGACGATTCAGGGAGGCAAGTTAAAAGAGAGAGATAACGAGATAGACAGACAGTTAAAATGATACACAGACATTTGAGTCTGATAAGCCTTGTAAAAATATTACATTGCCTTTGTAAACTTCCAAGATGGAACCACCAAGTTCAAAACGCCCCAAATCGTTGGTGGTCAATTTTTATTTTTGATGAATTAAAAAACCCTGAAGTTCAGTTTCTGGTAAAATTAAAAATACTGAAATCAGTGTAAGCATGAAACAGTAGCACCCATACATGACTGACTGATAGATTGAATGAATGTTTGATTGATTGATTGATTGATTGATTAAATCGGCTTAGAGGACTAATTGGTGTTGGCCTTGATGGCTATACTGGCGTGGGCCGAAATGACAATAGCCTTGGGCCGAAATGAATATTGCATTGGGCCGAAATGAGTAGAGCCATGGGCCAAAATGACTACAGCCCTTGGCCAAAATGACTATAGCCCTGGGCCGAAATGACTATAGCCTTGGGCCAAAACGTGCCTTGGGCTGAAATGACCAAATATCCGTGGTCCGAAATGAGTACACACCTCTGTGCTGGTAACTTTCTATAATATATCTCTCTTTTTGACTCTCCCCTTTACCTTTTGTAACTATGCCATCACTATTTTTCTTCTCCCGTGGGGATACCGGGGGGTGGGGGTGTCTCTCGTACAAATAGTTCTCCCACCTTGTGGAAGTTCTGTGCTTGTAACTTCCTCTAATCTGTCACTCTCTTTCATTCTGTCTTTACTCTTTGCTTACTGTCATCTTTCTGCCTTATTGGTCCATTCTCCTGTCTTTGTTCCAGAAATGCTTAGAAAGATTTTTTTTCCCAGCTGAAGTCAGACATGCTGGGCCTATTTGTTAGTTAAGCGCATAACGGCAGCATGACGCATCTGCGCTCATATGACAGGAAACTGTTAGAGCGATCGACAAAGTTAAAAAATCACAATTTTCTGCCTTATTGGTCCATTATCCTGCCCTAATAAAATCGTTGACATGAGTTTCTCCTCTGAGCTCTATATGTACCCTTTGGGTCAAGAGGATGTAAAACTTGAAATTTCGTTTGTTAGTTTTCTCCCTCGATCGAGCTCCTCCTAAATCAGAATGGTATGGCTGAATGCAGCGAGGAGACCAGAAAAGTGTCAACTGGTCACATACGTATTTGACCCACTATGACCACCATATGGCCTGGGATGGAGGAAGAAGAAGAAGAGTGTAGAGTGGCACAGAGGTAGCACGTTCGCTTCATATATGATAACCCGAGTTCGAACCTGGGTACAGGGGATTTTTTCTCTCACTCTGCACTAGGCCTTACTGAGACGAAAAACCGAGGTCCCGTGTGCACATGCACTTATATGACACTTTAAACCCAGTGGCAACGAAAAAAAAATTATTTGGTCAAAATTTAACCCCCCCTCCCCCCCTCCTTTCTTTCCTCATCAGTGACACAGAAATCGCATGTAAATTTTAAAAAGAAATGGGTGACGCGCCTCTGGCTGTGACACGCTCTCCATGTGGGAGCAACCCGAATTTCACAAAGGCGCCCCTGTGACAAAAGTACCAAATACAAAGAAGAAGATAGCATGGAAGCTAAAGTGGCATGCAAGGGGTGAAACTATCCTGGCAGGTCTCCCTCTCTCTCTTCCTCTGCCTGCCTCTCTCTCTCTCTCTCTCTCTCTCTCTAATTCCTCTGCCTGCCTGTCTGTCTCTCTCTCTCCCAATAACAGGGCCTATTTTTATCTATTTTTTTAAAAAGAAGGTAATATTAGTGTATGAGAAAGGGGCAATACTCTTGCTTTACTCTTTGTCAAATACCTGGATTTGGTTCCCTTTGACCATTAACAACATTTGAATGATTAATGCTTGGACCGAAACAAATTCCTAACCAGATCAATAAAACGCAGCAATGTCATGACTATTTAAAAACAAAACAAAAAAACTTCCTCTTTAAGATGCCTACCCCTCTACCAAATTTCATCAAAATCTGCCCAGTAGTTTTTGAGAAAATCACAGACAGACACACAGACAAAGAGGCCAAAAACAATATCCATCCTCTGGTAATAATAAATAACAAGAAGAAAACAAGTAAGCCATACAAAACAAAATTTATTCCAAAAACAACAACTACAAAAGCATGAAACAAAAGAAAAAGAAAACAAGAGGAAAAGCCTTCAAGGCTCACTCGAACAGGAACATGTGGGACAACAACAAAGAAAGATTGAGGGGGGTGTCTAAAGTACAAGATTGCCAATAAAATTTTAAAGTACAAATGAAATTATCGTTAATGGATACAACAACAAAAAGTGCCCGTGCCGAGAACCGGGCCCAGACAGACGCTCTACCAATGAGCTATGGAGGCTTTCAGTGTTGATGAGTTTCTTAACTCATGTTGCCCCTGTTGAATACTCTCTAACCCACTAATCTAAAATGTTATCTGTTTGTTATCTGTTTACAGTGTTGTTTTAAGTATTTAATTATTCAAATCATTATTGTTTGAAAGCTTGTATAGACATCTATATGTGTGCAAAGTTTGAACAATGTATGCCTTCTATTTCCCAAGAAAATGCCAACGTTAAAGTTTGGAGATTAGACCACGGACGCAACACACACACAGACACTCACACACACACACACACACCCAAACAACTATCATGCTATAGACTCACTTCGTTAACACGAGTGAGCCAAAAACATACACATATTTTTTACAAAGTTGGAAAACCATCAGAAATAGCTCTATTAATCATACAATGTCTTGCTTTCCTCACACAACCAAATGTCTTTTCCAAAACGTTGGTATTAGATCAAAATAAATATATAAGGACTGTATCCTTTACATTACTTAGCAACAAGAAAGGCAAAGCCATCAAGGCTCACTCGCTTTGCATTTTAGGAGATCGATCTAAATGCCTGACTGCTTTCACATAAACCCTACACCAAAAACACAAAACCTTCGATTTGCATATTCTGTTAAATATACATAAACAAGCAACTGTAAAGCAAGTGCCTGTGTCATTTTTGTTACATCACAAAATGACATCATTTCTATATACATCACAAAATTACATAATTTCTTTATACGTTAGGGTCTAATTTTAACACTGTTCTCCAGCGCTCCGAGAAGTATACATGTACTCTTTCTATTCTCACTTCTAAAGTAAAAGAAGAGTGCATGTGTAATTAAAGTTTAAGTGGTCACAGACTACATACATACATACATACATACACATATACATACATACATACATACACACATACATACATACACACATACATACAGTGATACACACA
This sequence comes from Phymorhynchus buccinoides, assembly GCA_017654935.2. NCBI lineage: Eukaryota > Metazoa > Mollusca > Gastropoda > Neogastropoda > Raphitomidae > Phymorhynchus > Phymorhynchus buccinoides. The sequence continues at coordinate 7,836,140 of CM065695.1, read as the reverse complement.
GACACACAACCGAACAAGATGAAAATATATGGGCTCACTCGTGAAACGAAGATGAGAATATAGACACTTCGTTTCACGAGTGAGCCAAAAACAACAACAAAACATGATGGTTTTGCATGCGTAGGTGTGCGCGCAACGTGTGTGTTTGCATGTGAACAAGTAGGTCCAAAAGCCCATGTGCAAATATGTTGATGGACTGAGTTTGGGTTCAACACTGTGTGTGCAGAACCATCTTTATGTATGAAACATGACATTCTGTTGTTGTTGTTGTTGTTGTTGTCTGTCTGTCGTTTCTGACAATGACTACCAGATAGCAGAGAGGGCAGCTGCTATTCTGTTGTTGTTGTTGTTGTTGTTGTTGTTGTCTGTCTGTCGTTTCCGACAATGACTACCAGATAGCAGAGAGGGCAGCTGCTATTCTGGCGGACTGGGCTAAAATTTGTTTATAGTGGACAAGCCTTGCCCAGGGTACATCCCCACTCTCTCGGCCAAAGGGATTTGCGGATGAGAGTTGACGTTGGGGAAGGTCCCCAAAGGCCAACCAATCCCATTGGCTGCAGCACCAGAGCCAGTGCAAATGCCCCCTAGTTAGAGAATCAGTCTTCCACGAAAGACTAAGCTGTACCGTGATATTCCAATACTGTATATCATTTATATATACAGTGGAACCTCCCTTATAAGACCTCCCATTATAAGACTCCCTCCCACATAAGACCTACTTCTTTGAAACATTTCCCTTCTTTGTAAGTATTAAAATTACCTCCTTTATAAGACCTCTCCCTTATAAGACCTCATTTTGGATTATTTTTTAAGGTCTTATAAGGGAGGTTCCACTGTAGTACACATCCACATAATCATGCTACAATGTAATATGGGCAGGTATGCATGTACATGTGTCTACACCTGTGACGATATACGTGTCCAACACAATGAAAACAGTTGAACACACATAAAAACAAAACAGCATAATAATCGACACAAATGGCACGGAATGTACTTCTGATACAAACAAGCGAAGAGAAAAAAGTGACAAATTTTTTTAATAGATGTGCACACTAATAATGATATATTTGACACACACTGTGTCAGTACATCAATTCATGGTCAACCAGTGTTTCTTAGTCTTTGGCAACAAGCCTCAGATCATAGGCGTTATCAGCTCCCATACGGTACCTGTCATTGCCACCCAGGTCCCAAGACACAATGACACATTTATCTGGATGTAGTTCTGTGACTGTACCCGCACCTGGAGGACAGCCATCCTGGAAGAAATCCAAAAGTAGAATCAACACAGGAAAAGATGTGCAAAGCAACCAACATGATATCTGAAGAATAAATAAGTACAGTATTTACTGTTAAAAAGAAGACGTGCAAAGCAACCAACATGATACCTGAAGAATAGATAAGTACAGTATTTACTGTTAAAAAGAAGACGTGCAAAGCAACCAACATGATATCTGAAGAATAAATAAGTACAGTATTTACTGTTAAAAAGAAGACGTGCAAAGCAACCAACATGATATCTGAAGAATAAATAAGTACAGTATTTACTGTTAAAAAGAAGACGTGCAAAGCAACCAACATGATACCTGAAGAATAAATAAGTACAGTATTTACTGTTAAAAAGAAGACGTGCAAAGCAACCAACATGACATCTGAAGAATAAATAAGTACAGTATTTACTGTTAAAAAGAAGACGTGCAAAGCAACCAACATGATATCTGAAGAATAAATAAGTACAGTATTTACTGTTAAAAAGAAGACGTGCAAAGCAACCAACATGATATCTGAAGAATAAATAAGTACAGTATTTACTGTTAAAAAGAAGACGTGCAAAGCAACCAACATGATATCTGAAGAATAAATAAGTACAGTATTTACTGTTAAAAAGAAGACGTGCAAAGCAACCAACATGATATCTGAAGAATAAATAAGTACAGTATTTACTGTTAAAAAGAAGACGTGCAAAGCAACCAACATGATATCTGAAGAATAAATAAGTACAGTATTTACTGTTAAAAAGAAGACGTGCAAAGCAACCAACATGATACCTGAAGAATAAATAAGTACAGTATTTACTGTTAAAAAGAAGACGTGCAAAGCAACCAACATGATACCTGAAGAATAAATAAGTACAGTATTTACTAAAAAGAAGACGTGCAAAGCAACCAACATGATATCTGAAGAATAAATAAGTACAGTATTTACTGTTAAAAAGAAGACGTGCAAAGCAACCAACATGATATCTGAAGAATAAATAAGTACAGTATTTACTGTTAAAAAGAAGACGTGCAAAGCAACCAACATGATATCTGAAGAATAAATAAGTACAGTATTTACTGTTAAAAAGAAGACGTGCAAAGCAACCAACATGATACCTGAAGAATAAATAAGTACAGTATTTACTGTTAAAAAGAAGACGTGCAAAGCAACCAACATGATACCTGAAGAATAAATAAGTACAGTATTTACTGTTAAAAAGAAGACGTGCAAAGCAACCAACATGATATCTGAAGAATAAATAAGTACAGTATTTACTGTTAAAAAGAAGACGTGCAAAGCAACCAACATGATACCTGAAGAATAAATAAGTACAGTATTTACTGTTAAAAAGAAGACGTGCAAAGCAACCAACATGATATCTGAAGAATAAATAAGTACAGTATTTACTGTTAAAAAGAAGACGTGCAAAGCAACCAACATGATACCTGAAGAATAAATAAGTACAGTATTTACTGTTAAAAAGAAGACGTGCAAAGCAACCAACATGATACCTGAAGAATAAATAAGTACAGTATTTACTGTTAAAAAGAAGACGTGCAAAGCAACCAACATGATATCTGAAGAATAAATAAGTACAGTATTTACTGTTATAAAAGAAGACGTGCAAAGCAACCAACATGATATCTGAAGAATAAATAAGTACAGTATTTACTGTTAAAAAGAAGACGTGCAAAGCAACCAACATGATATCTGAAGAATAAATAAGTACAGTATTTACTGTTAAAAAGAAGACGTGCAAAGCAACCAACATGATACCTGAAGAATAAATAAGTACAGTATTTACTGTTAAAAAGAAGACGTGCAAAGCAACCAACATGATATCTGAAGAATAAATAAGTACAGTATTTACTGTTAAAAAGAAGACGTGCAAAGCAACCAACATGATATCTGAAGAATAAATAAGTACAGTATTTACTGTTAAAAAGAAGACGTGCAAAGCAACCAACATGACATCTGAAGAATAAATAAGTACAGTATTTACTGTTAAAAAGAAGACGTGCAAAGCAACCAACATGACATCTGAAGAATAAATAAGCACAGTATTTACTCTTAAAAAGATGTGCAAAGCAACCAACATGATACCTGAAGAATAAATAAGTACAGTATTTACTCTTAAAAAAAAAATGCCTACACAACACAGAGTCGGACAGACAGACTCACACACACACACAGACAGACAGAGTCGAACAGACAGACTCACACACACACACACACACACAGACAGAGTCGGACAGACAGACTCACACACACAAGCTCTCTGGCATCATTGTAATGTTGCAATACAGTGGAACCTCCCGATAAGACCTTAAGAATTAATTCAAAACGAGGTCTTAAAGGGAGGGGTCCTATAAGGGTGGTAATTTTAATACATACGTCTAGAGAAGTAGGTCTTATGTGGAAGGGAGTCTTATAATGGGAGGTCTTATAAGCGAGGTTCCACTGTATTACTGAAAGGAGTTACGTTTTTGGTGCAGTTTGTTGTTCACTGGTTAATCGAAAACCTTGTAGTTCAATTTTTTTCCAACTTTAATATACAAAATTAATAACAACACTGACAGATTAAAAAAATGATAATACAGTGGGTCTTTAAGGGAGGTAATTTTAACACTTACAAAGTGGGTCTTATAAGGGAGGTGATTTTAACACTTACAAAGAAGGGCAATGTCTCAGAGAAGTAGGTCTTATATGGGAGGGAGTCTTATAATGGGAAATCTTATAAGGGAGGTTCCACTGTATTACTGAAAGGAATTACGTTCTTGGTGCAGTTTATTCACTGGTTAATGAATTGGTTTATATCTTAGTCCATCGAATTACTTACAAAAATACAACACATAATGAATTATCAAAAACCTTGTAGTCCAATTTTTTTACAAACTTTAATATCCAAAATTAATAACAACATTGCCAGAATAATAACATGATAATAATAATAATTATAACATTTATAATAATAATAACATGATAATGATAATAACATGATTGCCAGAACTTGTTATTCAAAGCTATATGAAATTAATGTACCCAATCAAAAAATGCCTGAAAATCGTACAGTATAAATGTCAAATAAAAAGTGAACATAATTTTTTAAATTGCTAATTCTATGTAAAACAGTGAAGGTAAATGTGCCAATTTTACCTCGGATCCATAATCCCAGTCCCATCCACGCCTGACGCGATGTCCAACTTTGACCACAGCTGCAAACTCTGGTCCATCTGACAACACAAGAAGCCCCTCAGTGCTTTTGCAAGAAACACGTCCAGATCACCAGAAAGACAGCCTTTTCAAGGATCGGAACACTCACTTTGCTCTGGTTTCCTATAAATCAAACCGTCAAAATAGCGATTCCTGCCATGGTAGAGTTCCCGGACAAACAACCCATTTTGGACGGGGTGGGTGGATGTGGAGGTTGAAGCTTTCTCTTCTCTGTAGTGCAGTAAAAAACAAATTGGAGCTATATCCTTTGTTGTGAGCGAAACTCCTTTTGGTAGTAAACTGCATAAAATTGCTATTAAAAAAATAAATAAATAAGGCTTATATTGTAGAAATTTCGTGCAAAGGATTTGGTTTGACTTAGGCGGCCATTCTGTCACTGAAAGAGTTTTGACTTCCAGCACCTCCGCCAAGGAGGAATTGCCGATTTGATGGTTTGATTTTATTGGAAAAAAAAGAGCAAAGTGAGTGTTGCGATCTCTGTAAAGGGTGTTTTCCTGGTGATCTCAACGTGTTTCTTGCAAAAACTCATCCGTAAGGGTGTCCCTTTAAAACTGTAACAGCTCAAAACTCTGCAATACTGTACTTCCCAACGCTCCCCACCTCTCCTCCCCAAATAAAACACCATTGGCTTAAATGATTTTCATTTACCAAAACGCACATTACACAAATATTAAGCCAACATAACGGCAACAACAAGCTTAAAGCTTATACTGTGCCAACGTACTACACATGAATTTCTGAATGGCGGCTGGCAAGTACAAGACTAAACAGGCTGACTTAAACATTATCAAAGAAAAAGATCGGTACATTTCAAATCCTTCACTAAATATACATCAAAAACCAATAAAAATAAGAAAGAGAAAAATCCAAACTTTGTGATATATATGTTACGCCTAATGTGAACAGTTGCCTAATGTTAACATTAGGCAACAATATTGCCTAATGTTAACATTAGGCAGGATCATTTTCCAGATGTTAACATTCGGCAACTAACTTGCATAATGTTGACATTAGGCAACGCTTTCACATTAGGCAGGAGCATTTTAACTAATGTGAACAGACAACCTGTGTACACAATGGGCGTGTTTTTGTTGTTGCCTAATGTGAACATGAGCAAAATGGGGGGTGGATGTTGGCTAGAAAGCGAATTGTTTTGATGCTTTCAGCCTCCGAACAAAATGAATCCCAAACTTAAGATTGTCACGTCAATCACGCAAATGTAAAGGAAGAGGGTTTGAGTGGTAGAGTTGAGGGAAGTGAGTGTAAGTTCACCCCACCCCCTCCACACCCCAACTCTCTCTGTTGTTGATCATGAACATGGTGTGAACTGGAACATGACTTGTTTTCATGCCGCAAAACAGCTGAAAACGACACCCAAGAAGTGAGCTCATTTCGCTTCACGACTTTATTAGTTCTTTGTTTTTATTGAAAAAATAATTGTCAGTTGCAAGATGGATATCAAAGCCCAGTTTGAAGAAAAACTATCAGAAAAGCTTCAAGGAAAAGCAGACAACTCCGTTATTCATACCCAAGCACAGTGCCAGAAAATATTACAAGATCTTCTGAGGATTCAATCTGTGGGCGCAAAAAGTGTTTACGAATTTAATGTGAAACGGAGATTTGAAGTACTTCGCGTTGGAGATTGTGACAGATTGATCAAACACAGACACGGTGGAGAAGAACTGAAATTCATTGCTGCATTTGAAGATGTTTTTATGATAATTGATTCAGCTCATAAAGCTGTCAGGCATATATTATAGTTAACGTGAGAGAGAGAGAGAGAGAGAGAGAGAAAGAGAGAGAGAGAGAGAGAGAGAGAGAGAGAGAGAGAGAGAGAGAGAGAGAGAGAGAGAGAGAGAGAGAGAGAGAGAGAGAGAGAGAGAGAGAGAGAGAGTTAGAGAGAGAGTTAGCGAAAGAGAGAGACAGAGAGAGTCAAAGAGAGAACATTTTATGTGCTGGTGCAAACATTCCTTCTTTTTGAGAAATACGATTTCTATTTTGTTCGTTATCTTTTTTAAATTTATCATTTTTTGTTTTCAAGACATTCATATAAAATCAATTGTGTGAAATGAATACTTATCATGGTGCTCTGAAAGAGAGAGAGAGAGAGAGAGAGAGAGAGAGAGAGAGAGAGAGAGAGAGAGAGAGAGAGAGAGAGAGAGAGAGAGAGAGAGAGAGAGAGAGAGAGAGAGAGAGAGAGAGAGAGAGAGAGAGAGAGAGAGAGAGAGAGAGAGAGAGAGAGAGAGAGAGAGAGAGAGAGAGAGAGAGAGAGAGAGAGAGAGAGATTGTCCTGATTTCTGTCCACATTATTCAAGTCTGTTCACATTCAGCAAAAAGCAGTTGTCTAATGTTAACATTAGGCAAATATCTGCCTAATCTTGACATATTTTACACATTAGGCAAGCAAATTTATAATGTTAACATTAGGCAAATTATTGCATAATGTCAACATTAGGCAATTGTTCACATTACGCAAAACACAGAAAATAAATAATAAAATATATGAACAAGACAATTAATTTGGCTTGCTCTCTCTGTTTTTAGCCTGTCCAGACTGAATACTTTCTCTGTCCCTATCATTTCTTTCAGTTGTGACTTTTCATGAGTTGTGGTGAAACTAAGAAGATGAATACAAACAGATGAAAACTGCACAGTTCTATTCTTCTCTTGCGTTAGAGCTAGAGGCAGACATGATGACCATCAAAACATGACCATTCAATTGAAAAGCAGAACATTAAAAAACTCACCTAAATCCACATTTTATCTTAAAATATAATCTGAGAAAAACAAAGGAAAGCAAGTAAGAGGGGGAACATTGTAGACAGACTGGGTGAGAACAGGGATCAGGTATTAGGTACTATATACTCACAGAAGAGTCTCGGGGCATTAGTTTTCTGCACACAGTCCAGAATAAAGAACACATTGCGGGTAAAATTCAAAAACCTAGTAATCCAGATTTGAGAAGAACTGTAAATGAACCATGCACATAATCTTCCCACCCAAGACCATGCGAAATGTTCACATGGCACTGGGTGTGCCCCCAGAGCAACTTCATTCCATATTGTTACATTGATTGCTTTACGTTATTTGGTATAACTAACAAAAATGGAGTAAGAAGAGTTGGTGACATGGTTTTTGCATATTATGTATGACATACTTAACCTTAATACACTGAAGACCTTTTTTCACACAAACTTTGGGCAAAATGTTTCTAATTTGACTGGTACATGTAGTTGTCAGTTAAAAATATTTGGGGATAATGTGTGTGTGTGTCAAGTCAAGTCAAAATGATCTTTATTGAGGATAAAGGAGTAAGCTTGACAGCTTTTTTTTTTATCCTGTCCTCAGAATGAAAAGTAATACGAAAGCAACTCGAAAAATAACTCAACATGCACAACAAAACATTGCGAAGTACTAAGCATTAGCCTAATAATATAATGCATTGAAATAACGAGAGAGAGAGAGAGAGAGAGAGAGAGAGAGAGAGAGAGAGAGAGAGAGAGAGAGAGAGAGCATAAATGAACGGGAGATTGAAATGAAATGGGGGGGGGGGGGGGGGGCTGGACATGGGTAAAAACGGGAGGTCAGACACAATGGAACAAAGCAAAGAACAATCAAAGTACAAAAATTGTAAAGTATCAATTAAAAGGACATGTTCCGACGGAATAGGTGCTCATTTTCTAAAGTTAGAGTCTAATTCATAGGGTTTCTAACATAATGACATTTAAGTGCTTTCATAAATGTCTGTCTTGATGGACACGATTTTAAATGAAAAGATAAATCGTTCCACGCCGTACACCCTGAGTACAAGAAACTAGATTTATAAAGATTATTACGGGGTCTGGGAAAAGAAAAATTGTGTGTATGTCTGCTAATCACAGTTAGTGGGTGAACTGGACTTCAACTGTATTAATTTTATAGCTCATTTGTCACTTTGTGTAGACGATTTAATTGTTTCAGATTTGTTTTGCTGCTATTGTCCCAAAGAGTTGATGCATAATTTATAAGGGATAAGATATGTGCATGAAAAAAGCTTTTTCGTGCGTCAAGATTCAAATTTTTTTTTTATTCTTCCAAGTTGATATATTCTTTTTGAAATAAGTTTGCCAAGATTAGATCATATATGATTGGACCATAATAAATTATTGTGTGTGTGTGTGTGTGTGTGTGTGTGTGTGTGTGTGTGTTGTCTGTCTAACTCAGACTCAGTTCCTCTCCTGTCTTTTTCTTCCTCCCAACACACATACACACAGATATACGTACACTCACAGAAACACTCTCTCTATCTCCCACTCACGCAAACACACACACATACAAACAACAACAGCAACATTTATTTATTATGTCTTCTGCATATGGCGCTCAATCTTGATAGGAATCAAATGTTAATCAAATGGAAGAGCACACATGTTAACATTCGTAATGCGTTCAAACAAAAACGCTGTGCACTGATCAACAGGAAAATAACACACACACACAATTAGTATAATCTTATTATCTATTAGTATTATGTCTATCTGATATCTGTAGCATTGAAAAAGTTCCAAATGCCAGAAAGTGTTTACTGCCATTTTATGACAATGAATTTCAGACAGCAGAGAGGTCGACTGCTATTCTGGAAAAGTGGGTAGAATGTGTTCATAGTGGAGATGCCTTGCCCAAGGTGCATCCCCTTGTAGGCAATGACAATTAAACTTTCACTTCCCCCAAGTCGGACCAAAAACATTTAGAGAGTGAAAAAACCCTGTTTACTTTTAGAGAGCAACTGAAAGAGGGTTTGGATTAAAGGAGGACCCTGACGGATGAGTTTGTGCAAGAAACACGTCGAGATCACCAGAAAGACAGCCTTTTTCAAACATCGGAACACTCACTTTGCTCTGGTTTCCTAGAAATTAAACCGTCAAAACAGAGATTTGGCGGAGATGCTGGAGAGAGTAGCCATTTTGGATGGGGTGGGTGGGGGTCACTCATTGTGGTTGAAGCATTTTCTTTTCTTTTGTAGTGCAGTAAAACAAAAACCAATTGGAGCTATTTCCTTTGTTGTGAGTTAAGCTCTTTTTGATAAACTGTATAAAAAATTAACCCCTTGACTGCCACCAACGTATCACGTACTGACCTGATGCCATCACTGATGATGTCATCAGATGAAGAGGAATAACCCTGATCTGCTGGCGTTTGCTTTAACACAGTCAAGAGAGTAATATCCCCAGACCATTGTGCCAGATTGGCTCTATCAATTGTCTTTTTTTATGGCATGATTTGCCCAATTATTTTTTCTTTAATTTTCTCTAGCAGTGAAGGGGTTAACAAAAATACATAAAAAGGCTTAATTGTATTGCGAAACTTTTGTGCAAATGATTTGGTCTAAAAGCAGGCGGCCATTAGAAAAGAGACGGCAAACGCCTTTTCTTGGGGTGAAAGAATTTGACTTCCAGCACCTCCGCCAAGGAGGAATCGCAGATTTAACGGTTTCATTTCTAGAAAACCAGAGCAAAGTGAGTGTTGCGATCTCTGTAAAGGGTGTTTTCCAGGTAATCTCGACGTGTTTTTCAAAAACTCATCCGTCAGGGTGTCCCTTTAAGGATTGTTTTTTTTCTTTGAAATTTTCAAAAATTAAAGTAGAAAAGGCATTTCAGAGGGACTGGGGAAAAACTTTTAAAGAACTACAAAATGACAGATTGGTGATGGCAAATGAAAGGACAAAAACTGAAAAAAAGAATCCACAGTACATAATCCATGTTGATTTAATTTCTCAAGGCTATTACCTTTTTAGGGTCGCTTGAATGTGTCAGCTTGCCAATGGTGGCAAAAGCTTCTTTGGTTTTCTTTGTCGCTTCTGAGTCCAGCTTCAGTTCCCCGGTCGTTACTTTGGGCTTATCGGGCAGTGCCTGCGACTCCAGTTCAGACAGGCGTGACTTCAGCTTTCCCATCATGCCAAACAGAGAGCAGTCGGGGGCAGAGGTCACCAGGTGTTCAGAAGTACTTTTATGAGCTGACAAAATGGCTTCATAGTTTTCCAAATCCAGCTTGGAGGATTTTATTCCCGACGTAAAGGCTTCTTCCCGCTCTTTGACGGCTGAGTTCAGTTTCAGTCGTTGGGCTTCAAGCGATTCGTGCAGGTCATCAAATGTGGCCTTGATCTCGTCTCTCATGACCTTGAACTTGGCTTGACCTTCTGACAAGAGGGTCTCAAGTTGGTTGATCTGAAAATGCAAAATAAATGAAATACTGAATGTTAGCGATATCAATACCTCAAAACTCACACCCCTAACACACACACATACCCCTCTCTCTCACACACACACACACACATACTGAATGTTTAGTAGGTGGTGTACTGTGTATATTAGTTTAGAACAGGTTCCACTGAACTCCACGGAAGTGACTCAGCAGCAGTGCAGTGTCTCCTCTGGTTGTTGCCGCTTGATGACCTAACATACATTTGCTCCCTTTGGACTGCTGATTTTGGATTCCATGATCAGACAAACCAGGGTGTGTTTGCCAGCTGGGACTCCGAATGAGCGGCGTAGAAGCAACGCTGCTGCACGGCCCAGAAGATAGGAGAGCAAAATTGTATTTTAAAATAAAGAGCACACATAATGACATTATACACGGGTGCAACTCCCCAAAATGAAAAAAACCTGAAAGGCAGGGGTCCAGGGACCCATGGCCCCAGCAGGGTACAGGGGCAGTGCCCCATCGGACGATTCAGTGGGGGCAAGTTAAGAGAGAGATATAACGAGATAGACAGACAGTTAAAATGACAGACAGAGACAGTTTTAGTCTGATAAGCCTTGCAAAATCATTACATTGCCTTTGCAAACTTCCAAGATAGAACAACTAAGTTCAAAACGCCCCAAGTTGCTTGTGGTCAATTTTTTTTAATAAATAAAAAAACACCTGAAGTTCAGTTTCTGGTAAAATTAAAAATACTGAAATCAGTGTAAAAATGAAAGAGTAGCACCCATGCATATAGTTGTGAATATAGTTATTAGGGTTTGCTTTAATTAATACTAGTCTAGTCTACTACCCTCTTGTTTTCGTCCATCAGCTCGATATCTCTCATACTTTCACTTTCAGATTTTTGTGTGAGGATATTAAACAAAAGCATATATTAGATGTCATGATTATTTTATATAGCACTCAGTAATAGTAGTCAGAATCTTTTTATCATTCTAACCTCATTTTAAGAAATAGGCTAAGAATTTAGATATAATATTAATTCTTCCTTCTTAAAGTAAAGTTATGCATTTGCAAAGCATGTGTACTGATATACTAATTAACTGCACCACAGACAGCATGCTTTCCTCCAAAAGATTCAGCATACAAATTCTTTTCCAAGGACACTTATTTTACTGCATATCTCTCACACACACATACACAACACACACACAAAATATATTCACACAGAAATGCACAAACATAACAAACATACACCCAGACACATGTACGCATAAACACACACACACGCACGCACACACACATACACAATTATTCTCTTTCTTTCACACACACACATTGTGACACATACACAGTGACACACACACAGTGACACACACTGACACACACACACAGAGTGACACACACACACACCATCAGCCAGACTCTCAAGCGCACATCAAACCACCCACTGAATCTGCCCAATAATTCACCTTCGTCGTGTTCCTCTCCTCCAGCTTCTTGGTCAGCACCTTCAGCTCCTCCCTCTTCTCTTTCCCCACCTCATCCACCATCTTCACCTCTGTACACATCTGATGCGTCGAAGAAGCACACAGCACGCACATCAACTCCTCATGGGAAGCACAGTACAGCCTGCCTACTGCTGTGGGTTGGACAAGTGACTGGTTGGTAATAGATCAACTGCTCCATGGTTAGCTCGCTCAGCTTCTCTGTAAAGTGATCTCTAGTCACAGGGATCTTGGCGTGAGTCTTAGCGCAGCTGCCGCACAGTTTAATGAAACACTGCAGGCAGAATATAGAACCCTCCGCTTCCTCACAACAGCTGCACACGGAACTGCAACTCAGCGTTTTCTCGCTCTCCACCAAAGCTGCTGTGGCGAAGTCGGTGGGTAGGGCGTCGAACAGGGAGACAAAATCATCAGAGGTTTTGTCGGAAGCTGGGGAAATCGGAGCTCTGCATAGCGGGCAGCCGGCTTGGTCGCCTCCCTTTTCCAGCCAGGAAAGAATGCATTTGCGGCAGACCAGGTGGGCGCAGGGAAACAGTTTGGGCACCGTGAATGGTTCATGACACACGGGGCATTCCAAGGCACTGGGGGCGGAGGTAGCCATTACTGAAAATAGCACACACACACATCATTATCTTATTACTGATCTAATTACATATGTACTTACACAAATTACTCTCATAGACACACCAATTACACTTACCCACATCAAAATTACACCTCAGTATAATAATTTGTTTTATTGTCAATCACTTTTTTTTAAAATGGAAGTATGTAAAATCGAAGAGCACACACATACACACTCAGAGTACACATAATAATAATATGAATATTTCTGATTATGATATATCCTTATCTAATAATAACACTTCAAACAATATCTATATCCTCTCCCATGCATCTCTATTCATATATATACTATTATTACAGAATCACAATTGCTCAAAAATACAAATCCAATTTATACATTTTCAAGCAAAATCAGTTTGAACTGACTTGCAATCAAAGAAGACTATATATTACATTTGGAGGACCTATAAATATTCATGCAAGGAATACAAACATTTATAAAGACAACAAGAAAGAGACCAGAAAACGTTGTGGTGGGCAATGTTGAGTCACTTCAATAGCAGTGATGTCCCAAGGCCCCGGTCATAGGCCAGTGACCTAGTAAAATTGAAATGGTACTATTGTGTTATCCACTGTCAGGACAAATGTCTGATTACATTTTTAACACTGGCACACTTTGTCTTACTGACTTCTGCAAGAGCAATGACAATGTCCTATAATTGATTTATTTTATCTCAGGACAATTTTGTCCTACCACTTTTCAATCTTCAATACATCACTGCAATAGTCCTACGTTTATTGGCCTGATGTGGGAATGGTCAAACGTTTACAGTTCCGATGTGTTATTATACAAATCATGTTAGTGTTAATGATCTCATAAGTCAACAGCCCGACATTTTTTATCTTTTTGTTCAACGTGGTCCGATGTGGCGTTGGTCCAACATGTTGTATGGGTGCATGCATCTCATCTCTCTCTCTGCTGTCTGTCTGTGTCCCTCTGTCTGTCTGTCTGTCTCTAGTCTTCATGTTAATCTATTGATCTGTCGGTATCAGTGTGTCTCTCTGCCTGCCTGTCTGTCTGTATGCCTCACTGTCTTTTTATTTTATTTTATTTTCTCTTTTCTTCTAAAGCATCTTCGTCGCATCAGTCACTTTGATTGATCTGCCCATGTCGTTCTACTTGTTTCCAAGCGAGCGTTTGTCATTTCCAACAAGTAAGTTTAAATACCACGCAAGTGGTAACATTCGAAAAATGAACTAAGAAGACTATGCTCAAGTGATATTTTTTCCCCCCGACGTGGCGTGCCTCACTGTCTTAATATGTCTCTCCCTCTCTGTATCTGTCTGTCTCTCTATCTGTCAGTCTGACTCACTCTCTCTCTCTCTCTCTCTCTCTCTGCTTGCCTGTCTGTCTGTCTCTCTCAGTCACACACACATACATGGGCGTGCGCGCACGCGCACGCACACGCACACACACAGACCGGATACACTTAAACATTCTCTCTCTCTGCATGCATCCATATTTCTCTTACCCACACACTGAGCTGTCGGACTATTGCCATGTCGAACCAATGCTACGTCAGACAAAATATTTCAAAACATCTGCGTTTTGGACTATTGCCACGTCAAACTATTGTAAAGTATCGCCACGTTGGACTACTGTCACGTCGGACCAATGAATTTTAGACTATTGACATCAACCCAGCAAAATCTTTTTGTTGTTGTCAATTTTGAGTTATGGGTATTTTTGTGTTCTCTAACATCTTATCTTTCATATTTATGTAGGACAATTTAATATGGTCTCTAGATCAGTAGATGGACTTATAAGAGCTTTAAAACAAGCAGGTCTTCTTCTTCTTCTTTGTTCCTGGCCATATCAGATGCTCAGTCCGGTTCGGTTGATGAAGGTCGCAGTCAAAAACAGCGGCTCAGCAGGAACCCACAGCTTGTCACAGAGTGCCACAGGTCTGGCGCCAGATTTCACATCTCAGGGCGTCGAAAGTAGGGCAGTCCTGCAAAATGTGCTCTGGTGTCTGCAATCCCGTGCCACAAGGACATTGTCTTTTCCAGTGTCAAGATGCAGACGCTCCCTCCATTTTGTTCTGAAGTGACCATCAACAATTGATTTTGCTTCTCCGTATGACATGGGGTGTTCCAGTTTGCTGCCCATTTTGGAGAGTATGACTGCCTGTTCATTGCCACCCAGACCACAGTGGGAGGGGATCCACTGCAGGGTCAGAGCTGATTTGCTGCTGAGCTCTTGCAGCTCCTTTCTGGTGTCCTGCAGGATTTGGTCTCTCTCTCTGGACTGGAGGCTTTGGAGGACAGCACGACAGTCTGTCAGAAAGACTGTGTTTTCTGGGATGCCATCCCGTTGGTTTAGTTCGCACACTGCAGAGAGCAAGGCACTGGCTTCAGCTCTGTAGTTGGTAGACAGATGTAAAGTGGCTGGAGATTTGCTGAAGGAGCTGCCATCTGGAAATTTGATGAACACACCACCTCCCCCATTTCGTACAGCATTCTCTGCAGATCCATCTGTGTAAACTGAACGAGTAGGTCAATGCATTTTCTTCAGCTAGGCTAGACTTTAGACTGTGTTTTATCGAAATGGCTGACTCTCACCCTACTAATTTTAAATGCTCATAACTCTGGAACGAAAAAGACACAAGAATGGTTCTTGTAGTTGTATCATTAGAAAGAAAATTGTCTGAAATTTTCAAATGTATAATTTTCTCGTCCCTTTCGTGGTGCTGGGTCACATATATACTCATAAAATGGGACTTTGGCCCACTATGACAGGAATCTATTCAGTAAGAAAATGTTGTGATCAATATGACTTGATGATATTCGATTATTGCTGTTGTAACAAGTTCCCTTCCTTCCTTCCATTTCATTATGCGACCAAAATCATTTGCTGATTATTTTGTCGCTGTAATCTCAGGGGATGTATAGAAAATGTGTGCAGAAACTGTAAGCCATAATCTATAGATAGAATTAAAAAAACATCACCACCACCCTAGCACCCTAACAATAAAAGTAACATGACCCGGCCAGTCAGGGCCCATGAAGAGTAAATAAATCTTGGTTTAGAATGGATAAAAATCTGAAAGGACATATAACTTGTTTCCTTAGTTGCCTGATTCACACTAGAGTTGAGAACCGGTTCAAATTTTCGAACCGGTTTCGAACCGGTCTTTTCGAACCGTTTTTTTTTAACCAGTACTCGCATCAGTGGTTTCACCTATGTAAACATATTTATTTGTCAGAATATTCACACACGCACGCGCACACATACACACACACTCAACTAAAAACTCAGCTCAACTCCAACAAACAATTTAATGATGGGGCCATCTGCCCGTGTCAAAGGAAGGTGAGGGTAGGGGCGTAGTTGAAAAATATAATAATCATAGGGAGAATAATTAAACCAAAGCAAAAAACAAAACGTCATATGGCGGTTGGAGTGTGAAGGATGGTGGCACATTCACAACTGACGCAATGAACCAGCTTTGAGAATAATCAGATATGTAGCGGGAGGGAATACAAAAGTATAATAATCTTAATTATGTATCTGAACAGATAAACAAAATGAGAAGAGAAAATCTTTCACAATGGAACAAAAAAATATCACACACGAGCGCGCGCACACACACACAATTACACGCGCACAACCGCACACACCCACACACACGCGCGCTTGCGCAATTGCACACGCACATGCATGCACGCACACATTCTCTCTCTCTCTCTCTCTCAGTCCCAGGGCTGGGTGGAGAAAAGCTGTTATTGCTAATCTCATGTTCCCTGGTTGTCCGTCACCAAAGGTGAACAGACTTTGCGATGGGCTGGTTTGTATTTTGTTTGTTTGTTTTGTTTTGGTTTTTTTTTTCCTGTCTGTCCCAAGGATATCTCCCGAACCGCTTGACCGAATCGCGTCAAATTTTGTGTGAAGGTGTGCCTCCTTAATAGGAAGAGATCGGCGCAAACCATTTTGCCTTAGAATCACTGAGACTAATGAGAGGCGAATTGGGTTTAAAATTAGAAATAGGCAAAGAAAGGAAAGAAGAATATGCGCTCATGAAAGATAAACAATATTATGCATTAATATTATCAACTAAAACCTAAAATGACTAAAAATAACATTATAACAATGCGATCATGTTTTACTTTGATTTCACCATCAGGTTTCAACTAATAAAATAACATCAAATCAAGCAAAGCAATTATTACTAACAGACCTGAAAATAACCGACTGTAAACTTACTGGTACATTATTTTCACACTTGTAACACAAATTAAAACATGCTTAAAAAGTCATACTCACATTAATCCATTATACCGTAACTATAAGCAACTACAGCACAAAATTGTTACACTTGTTACACAACAGAATACTCTGACTGGTAGTGGTATGCACTTGGATAACTCAAACCCAGTTCCCTCAAAATATTATTGGTTTCCCATAATCCATTAATAACATTTACCCCGAGCTGATGCCACAGCTATTCAAAACCAAAACCAAAATATCATGGAAAAGTCAAGTTATGCCTAACTGATATTGAGGTGACCACATGGAACACCCAGTTAGGCTGTACTACTTTCCATGGATGAATAATCCTATTCATCCTCAACAACTAGCCTTCCCCTGGTAGAAACATCATAATTTTACATTCTAATTACATGATCTACACCACATGGCTAGTTGCAATGTTCTCTTTATACCATTTCTAAAAGAGAACATTTCCATCCAGAACTTTCCAATAGTTTATCCCCAAAATACCTTTATCCAGTCAGTACATTTTACCGTAAAACACACACAAAAATAAAACACAAGAACATTCATTCATGAATACTAAAATAACATCAAGATAATACAAAACAATCCATAAACTCACTGATGTTCTTTGCATCAGTCAAATTACAGCTTGCCACGGCTCTTTATCTCCCATTTCACCTTGCCTCATGGTATCAGCCATGTGGCTTTCACAATGAACTAGTGTCACAGCTCTTTGTCTCTCCTTTCACCTTGCCTCATGGTATCAGCCATGTGGTTTGACAATGAACTACTGGCACAGCTCTTTGTCTCTCCTTTCACCTTGCCTCATGGCATCCACCATGTGGCTCTCAACAATGAATTACTGTCACATTTTAGTGACAGTGTTTTCCAAATTTTCACCCACAAATAATTCTACCAGTACCATCAATCATCATTACACATTGTAATGATTATTGTTTTACGCTATAATACACTTGGGCTGTAACAGTTTGTTCACAAACCCTATTATTGCTAAGCAATTCACTAGAAAGGTTGTAGAAACAACTACCAGCTCAAAGAAAGAAACCATGTGCTTCTTTGTCGAAAAGCACATGTTCACATGAACTACAAGTACAACCTGGCCTTTTAATTCAGTCTTCACTATAATTTAATTTACAATATTACTCTACAGCTGTATTAGTATTACATTTCTATTCCCCTGAAACACCAAAGATTAAAATGACAATAACTACTATACCTTGTCCAGGCACGCTCTAGGTCTTCTTTCTTTTCAATGAGAGACTTCTAATCTAGGCCTTCGCCCTTCCAAGTCTGGTGGAAACACTGACAGAAAGGTTGTAAAGTAACAGGAAGTCCTATTAAAACAGGAAGTTAAAACGCAGAGTAGTTAAAATAAGAATTTGTAACAATAATAACATTTTACTTTATTCTTTTAAAATAAATGTGCATAAAATCTTAGATATATAGTAGAACTAAATAATCATTACTATGTACTTGTTTTCTTTAATATAGTTTTCTTTCATTTATAATTACTTCCTAAAGCAATCCAAGGGAAGTAAATCAACTGTCTGTTACTAGTGTTAGTAGAAGAGTTATATCCCCTGTGCTCCTTATTTATTCTCTCTCTCTCTCTCTCTCTCTCTGGTATGTAAATCCTCCTAAGCTTAGCCATCAGTTGGAGGAGGTTACAAAGCTAACAAGAGTCAGAGCAAATATTTATTGAAAAGGCTATCAGCCACCAAATAATCATAAATCACTGACACAGAGAGACAGAGACAGAGAGGGAGAGAGAGAGAGAGAGAGAGCTTCATTTGTACAAGTTTCCAATAATAACCATCCATCTTCCTGCACATTTTTGGAAACGCACAAATAAGAGACAGGAAGG
>CM065695.1:7782000-7816727 GCA_017654935.2 Phymorhynchus buccinoides | reverse complement strand
GGTTTCCTATAAATCAAACCGTCAAAATAGCGATTCCTGCCATGGTAGAGTTCCCGGACAAACAACCCATTTTGGACGGGGTGGGTGGATGTGGAGGTTGAAGCTTTCTCTTCTCTGTAGTGCAGTAAAAAACAAATTGGAGCTATATCCTTTGTTGTGAGCGAAACTCCTTTTGGTAGTAAACTGCATAAAATTGCTATTAAAAAAATTAATAAATAAGGCTTATATTGTAGAAATTTCGTGCAAAGGATTTGGTTTGACTTAGGCGGCCATTCTGTCACTGAAAGAGTTTTGACTTCCAGCACCTCCGCCAAGGAGGAATTGCCGATTTGATGGTTTGATTTCCTATTGGAAAAAAAAGAGCAAAGTGAGTTGCGATCTCTGTAAAGGGTGTTTTCCTGGTGATCTCAACGTGTTTCTTGCAAAAACTCATCCGTAAGGGTGTCCCTTTAAAACTGTAACAGCTCAAAACTCTGCAGTACTGTACTTCCCAACGCTCCCCACCTCTCCTCCCCAAATAAAACACCATTGGCTTAAATGATTTTCATTTACCAAAACGCACATTACACAAATATTAAGCCAACATAACGGCAACAACAAGCTTAAAGCTTATACTGTGCCAACGTACTACACATGAATTTCTGAATGGCGGCTGGCAAGTACAAGACTAAACAGGCTGACTTAAACATTATCAAAGAAAAAGATCGGTACATTTCAAATCCTTCACTAAATATACATCAAAAACCAATAAAAATAAGAAAGAGAAAAATCCAAACTTTGTGATATATATGTTACGCCTAATGTGAACAGTTGCCTAATGTTAACATTAGGCAACAATATTGCCTAATGTTAACATTAGGCAGGATCATTTTCCAGATGTTAACATTCGGCAACTAACTTGCATAATGTTGACATTAGGCAACGCTTTCACATTAGGCAGGAGCATTTTAACTAATGTGAACAGACAACCTGTGTACACAATGGGCGTGTTTTTGTTGTTGCCTAATGTGAACATGAGCAAAATGGGGGGTGGATGTTGGCTAGAAAGCGAATTGTTTTGATGCTTTCAGCCTCCGAACAAAATGAATCCCAAACTTAAGATTGTCACGTCAATCACGCAAATGTAAAGGAAGAGGGTTTAAGTGGTAGGGTTGAGGGAAGTGAGTGTAAGTTCACCCCCCCCCCTCCACACCCCAACTCTCTCTGTTGTTGATCAAGAACATGGTGTGAACTGGAACATGACTTGTTTTCATGCCGCAAAACAGCTGAAAACGACACCCAAGAAGTGAGCTCATTTCGCTTCACGACTTTATTAGTTCTTTGTTTTTATTGAAAAAATAATTGTCAGTTGCAAGATGGATATCAAAGCCCAGTTTGAAGAAAAACTATCAGAAAAGCTTCAAGGAAAAGCAGACAACTCCGTTATTCATACCCAAGCACAGTGCCAGAAAATATTACAAGATCTTCTGAGGATTCAATCTGTGGGCGCAAAAAGTGTTTACGAATTTAATGTGAAACGGAGATTTGAAGTACTTCGCGTTGGAGATTGTGACAGATTGATCAAACACAGACACGGTGGAGAAGAACTGAAATTCATTGCTGCATTTGAAGATGTTTTTATGATAATTGATTCAGCTCATAAAGCTGTCAGGCATATATTATAGTTAACGTGAGAGAGAGAGAGAGAGAGAGAGAGAGAGAGAGAGAGAGAGAGAGAGAGAGAGAGAGAGAGAGAGAGAGAGAGAGAGAGAGAGAGAGAGAGAGAGAGAGAGAGAGAGAGAGAGAGAGAGTTAGAGAGAGAGTTAGAGAAAGAGAGAGACAGAGAGAGTCAAAGAGAGAACATTTTATGTGCTGGTGCAAACATTCCTTCTTTTTGAGAAATACGATTTCTATTTTGTTCGTTATCTTTTTTAAATTTATCATTTTTTGTTTTCAAGACATTCATATAAAATCAATTGTGTGAAATGAATACTTATCATGGTGCTCTGAAAGAGAGAGAGAGAGAGAGAGAGAGAGAGAGAGAGAGAGAGAGAGAGAGAGAGAGAGAGAGAGAGAGAGAGAGAGAGAGAGAGAGAGAGAGAGAGAGAGAGAGAGAGAGAGAGAGAGAGAGAGAGAGAGAGAGAGAGAGAGAGAGAGAGAGAGAGAGAGAGAGAGAGAGAGATTGCCTGATTTCTGTCCACATTATTAAATTTCAAGTCTGTTCACATTCAGCAAAAAGCAGTTGTCTAATGTTAACATTAGGCAAATATCTGCCTAATCTTGACATATTTTACACATTAGGCAAGCAAATTTATAATGTTAACATTAGGCAAATTATTGCATAATGTCAACATTAGGCAATTGTTCACATTACGCAAAACACAGAAAATAAATAATAAAATATATGAACAAGACAATTAATTTGGCTTGCTCTCTGTTTTTAGCCTGTCCAGACTGAATACTTTCTCTGTCCCTATCATTTCTTTCAGTTGTGACTTTTCATGAGTTGTGGTGAAACTAAGAAGATGAATACAAACAGATAAAAACTGCACAGTTCTATTCTTCTCAAGCGTTTAGAGCTAGAGGCAGACATGATGACCATAAAAACATGACCATTCAATTGAAAAGCAGAACATTAAAAAAACTCACCTAAATCCACATTTTATCTTAAAATATAATCTGAGAAAAACAAAGGAAAGCAAGTAAGAGGGGGAACATTGTAGACAGACTGGGTGAGAACAGGGATCAGGTATTAGGTACTATATACTCACAGAAGAGTCTCGGGGCATTAGTTTTCTGCACACAGTCCAGAATAAAGAACACATTGCGGGTAAAATTCAAAAACCTAGTAATCCAGATTTGAGAAGAACTGTAAATGAACCATGCACATAATCTTCCCACCCAAGACCATGCGAAATGTTCACATGGCACTGGGTGTGCCCCCAGAGCAACTTCATTCCATATTGTTACATTGATTGCTTTACGGTATTTGGTATAACTAACAAAAATGGAGTAAGAAGAGTTGGTGACATGGTTTTTGCATATTATGTATGACATACTTAACCTTAATACACTGAAGACCTTTTTTCACACAAACTTTGGGCAAAATGTTTCTAATTTGACTGGTACATGTAGTTGTCAGTTAAAAATATTTGGGGATAATGTGTGTGTGTGTCAAGTCAAGTCACAATGATCTTTATTGAGGATAAAGGAGTAAGCTTGACAGCATTTTTTTTATCCTGTCCTCAGAATGAAAAGTAATACGAAAGCAACTCGAAAAATAACTCAACATGCACAACAAAACATTGCGAAGTACTAAGCATTAGCCTAATAATATAATGCATTGAAATAACGAAGAGAGAGAGAGAGAGAGAGAGAGAGAGAGAGAGAGAGAGAGAGAGAGAGAGAGAGAGAGAGAGAGCATAAATGAACGGGAGATTGAAATGAAAATGGGGGGGGGGGGGGGCTGGACATGGGTAAAAACGGGAGGTCAGACACAATGGAACAAAGCAAAGAACAATCAAAGTACAAAAATTGTAAAGTATCAATTAAAAGGACATGTTCCGACGGAATAGGTGCTCATTTTCTAAAGTTAGAGTCTAATTCATAAGGTTTCTAACATAATGACATTTAAGTGCTTTCATAAATGTCTGTCTTGATGGACACGATTTTAAATGAAAAGATAAATCGTTCCACGCCGTACACCCTGAGTACAAGAAACTAGATTTATAAAGATTATTACGGGGTCTGGAAAAAGAAAAATTGTGTGTATGTCTGCTAATCACAGTTAGTGGGTGAACTGGACTTCAACTGTATTAATTTTATAGCTCATTTGTCACTTTGTGTAGACGATTTAATTGTTTCAGATTTGTTTTGCCGCTATTGTCCCAAAGAGTTGATGCATAATTTATAAGGAATAAGATCTGTGCATGAAAAAAGCTTTTTCGTGCGTCAAGATTCAAATTTTTTTTTTATTCTTCCAAGTTGATATATTCTTTTTGAAATAAGTTTGCCAAGATTAGATCATATATGATTGGACCATAATAAATTATGTGTGTGTGCGTGTGTGTGTGTGTGTGTGTGTGTTGTCTGTCTAACTCAGACTCAGTTCCTCTCCTGTCTTTTTCTTCCTCCCAACACACATACACACAGATATACGTACACTCACAGAAACACTCTCTCTATCTCCCACTCACGCAAACACACACACATACAAACAACAACAGCAACATTTATTTATTATGTCTTCTGCATATGGCGCTCAATCTTGATAGGAATCAAATGTTAATCAAATGGAAGAGCACACATGTTAACATTCGTAATGCGTTCAAACAAAAACGCTGTGCACTGATCAACAGGAAAATAACACACACACACAATTAGTATAATCTTATTATCTATTAGTATTATGTCTATCTGATATCTGTAGCATTGAAAAAGTTCCAAATGCCAGAAAGTGTTTACTGCCATTTTATGACAATGAATTTCAGACAGCAGAGAGGTCGACTGCTATTCTGGAAAAGTGGGTAGAATGTGTTCATAGTGGAGATGCCTTGCCCAAGGTGCATCCCCTTGTAGGCAATGACAATTAAACTTTCACTTCCCCCAAGTCGGACCAAAAACATTTAGAGTGACGGTGAAAAAACCCTGTTTACTTTTAGAGAGCAACTGAAAGAGGGTTTGGATTAAAGGAGGACCCTGACGGATGAGTTTGTGCAAGAAACACGTCGAGATCACCAGAAAGACAGCCTTTTTCAAACATCGGAACACTCACTTTGCTCTGGTTTCCTAGAAATTAAACCGTCAAAACAGAGATTTGGCGGAGATGCTGGAGAGAGTAGCCATTTTGGATGGGGTGGGTGGGGGTCACTCATTGTGGTTGAAGCATTTTCTTTTCTTTTGTAGTGCAGTAAAACAAAAACCAATTGGAGCTATTTCCTTTGTTGTGAGTTAAACTCTTTTTGATAAACTGTATAAAAAATTAACCCCTTGACTGCCACCAACGTATCACGTACTGACCTGATGCCATCACTGATGATGTCATCAGATGAAGAGGAATAACCCTGATCTGCTGGCGTTTGCTTTAACACAGTCAAGAGAGTAATATCCCCAGACCATTGTGCCAGATTGGCTCTATCAATTGTCTTTTTTATGGCATGATTTGCCCAATTATTTTTTCTTTAATTTTCTCTAGCAGTGAAGGGGTTAACAAAAATACATAAAAAGGCTTAATTGTATTGCGAAACTTTTGTGCAAATGATTTGGTCTAAAAGCAGGCGGCCATTAGAAAAGAGACGGCAAACGCCTTTTCTTGGGGTGAAAGAATTTGACTTCCAGCACCTCCGCCAAGGAGGAATCGCAGATTTAACGGTTTCATTTCTAGAAAACCAGAGCAAAGTGAGTGTTGCGATCTCTGTAAAGGGTGTTTTCCAGGTAATCTCGACGTGTTTTTCAAAAACTCATCCGTCAGGGTGTCCCTTTAAGGATTGTTTTTTTTCTTTGAAATTTTCAAAAATTAAAGTAGAAAAGGCATTTCAAATATAATGATAATATGACAAATCAGAGGGACTGGGGAAAAACTTTTAAAGAACTACAAAATGACAGATTGGTGATGGCAAATGAAAGGACAAAAACTGAAAAAAAGAATCCACAGTACATAATCCATGTTGATTTAATTTCTCGAGGCTATTACCTTTTTAGGGTCGCTTGAATGTGTCAGCTTGCCAATGGTGGCAAAAGCTTCTTTGGTTTTCTTTGTCGCTTCTGAGTCCAGCTTCAGTTCCCCGGTCGTTACTTTGGGCTCATCGGGCAGTGCCTGCGACTCCAGTTCAGACAGGCGTGACTTCAGCTTTCCCATCATGCCAAACAGAGAGCAGTCGGGGGCAGAGGTCACCAGGCGTTCAGAAGTACTTTTATGAGCTGACAAAATGGCTTCATAGTTTTCCAAATCCAACTTGGAGGATTTTATTCCCGACGTAAAGGCTTCTTCCCGCTCTTTGACGGCTGAGTTCAGTTTCAGTCGTTGGGCTTCAAGCGATTCGTGCAGGTCATCAAATGTGGCCTTGATCTCGTCTCTCATGACCTTGAACTTGGCTTGGCCTTCAGACAAGAGGGTCTCAAGTTGGTTGATCTGAAAATAAAAGATAAATGATATACTGAATGTTAGCGATATCAATACCTCAAAATCAAATTTCAAAGCTCACACATACCCCTCACAGACACACATACTGAATGTTTAGTAGCTGGTGTCCTGTGTATGTTAGTTTAGAACAGGTTCCACTGAACTCCATGGAAGTGACTCAGCAGCAGTGCAGTGTCTCCTCTGGTTGTTGCCACTTGATGACCTAACATACATTTGCTCCCTTTGGACTGCTGATTTTGGATTCCATGATCAGACAAACCAGGGTGTGTTTGCCAGCTGGGACTCCGAATGAGCGGTGTAGAAGCAACGCTGCTGCACGGCCCAGAAGATAGGAGAGCAAAATTGTATTTTAAAATAAAGAGCACACATAATGACATTATACACGGGTGCAACTCCCCAAAATGAAAAAAACCCTGAAAGGCAGGGGTCCAGGGACCCATGGCCCCAGCAGGATACAGGGGCAGTGACCCATCGGACGATTCAGTGGGGGCAAGTTAAGAGAGAGATATAACGAGACCGACAGACAGCTAAAATGACAGACAGAGACAGTTTTAGTCTGATAAGCCTTGCAAAATCATTACATTGCCTTTGCAAACTTCCAAGATAGAAAACTAAGTTCAAAACGCCCCAAGTTGCTTGTGGTCAATTTTTTTTAATAAATAAAAAACACCTGAAGTTCAGTTTCTGGTAAAATTAAAAATACTGAAATCAGTGTAAAAATGAAAGAGTAGCACCCATGCATATAGTTGTGAATATTGTCATTAGGGTTTGCTTTAATTAATACTAGTCTAGTCTACTACCCTCTTGTTTTCGTCCATCAGCTCGATATCTCTCATACTTTCATTTTCAGATTTTTGTGTGAGGATATTAAACAAAAGCATATATTAGATGTCATGATTATTTTATATAGCACTCAGTAATAGTAGTCAGAATCTTTTTATCATTCTAACCTCATTTTAAGAAATAGGCTAAGAATTTAGATATAATATTAATTCTTCCTTCTTAAAGTAAAGTTATGCATTTGCAAAGCATGTGTACTGATATACTAATTAACTGCACCACAGACAGCATGCTTTCCTCCAAAAGATTCAGCATACAAATTCTTTTCCAAGGACACTTATTTTACTGCATATCTCTCACACACACATACACAACACACACACACACACACACAAAATATATTCACACAGAAATGCACAAACATAACAAACATACACCCAGACACACGTACGCATAAAAACACACACACACGCACGCACACACACATACACAATTATTCTCTTTCTTTCACACACACACATTGTGACACATACACAGTGACACACACACAGTGACACACACACACACACACACACACAGAGTGACACACACACACACCATCAGCCAGATTCTCAAGCGCACATCAAACCACCCACTGAATCTGCCCAATAATTCACCTTCGTCGTGTTCCTCTCCTCCAGCTTCTTGGTCAGCACCTTCAGCTCCTCCCTCTTCTCTTTCCCCACCTCATCCACCATCTTCACCTCCGTACACATCTGATGCGTCGAAGAAGCACACAGCACGCACATCAACTCCTCATGGGAAGCACAGTACAGCTCAGCCTGCCTACTGCTGTGGGTTGGACAAGTGACTGGTTGGTAATAGATCAACTGCTCCATGGTTAGCTCGCTCAGCTTCTCTGTAAAGTGATCTCTAGTCGCAGGGATCTTGGCGTGAGTCTTAGCGCAGCTGCCGCACAGTTTAATGAAACACTGCAGGCAGAATATAGAACCCTCCGCTTCCTCACAACAGCTGCACACGGAACTGCAACTCAGCGTTTTCTCGCTCTCCACCAAAGCTGCTGTGGCGAAGTCGGTGGGTAGGGCGTCGAACAGGGAGACAAAATCATCAGAGGTTTTGTCGGAAGCTGGGGAAATCGGAGCTCTGCATAGCGGGCAGCCGGCTTGGTCGCCTCCCTTTTCCAGCCAGGAAAGAATGCATTTGCGGCAGACCAGGTGGGCGCAGGGAAGCAGTTTGGGCACCGTGAATGGTTCATGACACACGGGGCATTCCAAGGCACTGGGGGCGGAGGTAGCCATTACTGAAAATAGCACACACACACATCATTATCTTATTACTGATCTAATTACATATGTACTTACACAAATTACTCTCATAGACACACCAATTACACTTACCCACATCAAAATTACACCTCAGTATAATAATTTGTTTTATTGTCAATCACTTTTTTTTTAAATGGAAGTACGTAAAATCGAAGAGCACACACATACACTCAGAGTACACATAATAATACTATGAATATTTCTGATTATGATATATCCTTATCTAATAATAACACTTCAAACAATATCTATATCCTCTCCCATGCATCTCTATTCATATATATACTATTATTACAGAATCACAATTGCTCAAAAATACAAATCCAATTTATACATGTTCAAGCAAAATCAGTTTGAACTGACTTGCAATCAAAGAAGACTATATAAAAATTATTACATTTGAAGGACCTATAAATATTCATGCAAGGAATAGAAACATTTATAAAGACAACAAGAAAGAGACCAGAAAACGTTATGGTGGGCAATATTGAGTCACTTCAATAGCAGTGATGTCCCAAGGCCCCGGTCATAGGCCAGTGACCTAGTAAAATTGAAATGGTACTATTGTGTTATCCACTGTCAGGACAAATGTCTGATTACATTTTTAACACTGGCACGCTTTGTCTTACTGACTTCTGCAAGAGCAATGACAATGTCCTATAATTGATTTATTTTATCTCAGGACAATTTTGTCCTACTACTTTTCAATCTTCAGTACATCACTGCAATAGTCCTACGTTTATTGGCCTGATGTGGGAATGGTCAAACGTTTACAGTTCCGATGTGTTATTATACAAATCATGTTAGTGTTAATGATCTCATAAGTCAACAGCCCGACATTTTTTATCTTTTTGTTCAACGTGGTCCGATGTGGCATTGGTCCAACATGTTGTATGGGTGCATGCATCTCATCTCTCTCTCTGCTGTCTGTCTGTGCCCCTCTGTCTGTCTGTCTGTCTCTAGTCTTCATGTTAATCTATTGATCTGTCTGTATCAGTGTGTCTCTCTGTCTGCCTGTCTGTCTGTATGCCTCACTGTTTTTTTATTTTATTTTATTTTCTCTTTTCTTCTAAAGCATCTTCGTCGCATCAGTCACTTTGATTGATCTGCCCATGTCGTTCTACTCGTTTCCAAGCAAGCGTTTGTCATTTCCAACAAGTAAGTTTAAATACCACGCAAGTGGTAACATTCGAAAAATGAACTAAGAAGACTATGCTCAAGTGATATTTTTCCCCCCAACGTGGCGTGCCTCACTGTCTTAATATGTCTCTCCCTCTCTGTATCTGTCTGTCTCTATCTGTCAGTCTGACTCACTCTCTCTCTCTCTGCTTGCCTGTCTGTCTGTCTCTCTCAGTCACACACACATACATGGGCGTGCGCGCACGCGCACGCGCACACACACACAGACCGGATACACTTACACATTCTCTCTCTCTGCATGCATCCATATTTCTCTTACCCACACACTGAGCTGTCGGACTATTGCCATGTCGAACCAATGCTACGTCAGACAAAATATTTCAAAACATCTGCGTTTTGGACTATTGCCACGTCAGACTATTGTAAAGTATCGCCATGTTGGACTACTGTCACGTCGGACCAATGAATTTTAGACTATTGACATCAACCCAGCATTATAATGTGACACAGCACCACGAAAGGGAAAGTCGCTGGGCTAGTTTCTCACTACAGGCTTGGAAAGACAAAAATCTCATTTTTGTGGTCAATTTTGAGTTATGGGTAAAATGTGTTCTCTAACATCTTATCTTTCAATTTATGTAGGACAATTTAATATGGTCTCTAGATCAGTAGATGGACTTATAAGATCTTTAAAATAATATACTCATAAAATGGGACTTTGGCCCACTATGACAGGAATCTATTCAGTAAGAAAATGTTGTGATCAATATGACTTGATGATATTGGATTATTGCTGTTGTAACAAGTTCCTTTCCTTCCTTCCATTTCATTATGCGACCAAAATCATTTGCTGATTATTTTGTCGCTGTAATCTCAGGGGATGTATGGAAAATGTGTGCAGAAACTGTAAGCCATAATCTATAGATAGAATTAAAAAAACATCACCACCACCCTAACATTGTCGTAACAATAAAAGTAACATGACCCGGCCAGTCAGGGCCCATGAAGAGTAAATAAATCTTGGTTTAGAATGGATAAAAGTCTGAAAGGACATATAACTTGTTTCCTTAGTTGCCTGATTCACACTAGAGTTGAGAACCGGTTCAAATTTTTGAACCGTTTTTTTTTATCTCCGAACCGGTCTTTTCGAACCGTTTTTTTTAACCAGTACTCGCATCAGTGGTTTCACCTATGTAAACATATTTATTTGTCAGAATATTCACACACGCACGCGCACACATACACACACACTCAACTAAAAACTCAGCTCAACTCCAACAAACAATTTAATGATGGGGCCATGTGCCCGTGTCAAAGGAAGGTGAGGGTAGGGGCGTAGTTGAAAAATATAATAATCATAGGGAAAATAATTAAACCAAAGCAAAAACAAAACGTCATATGGCGGTTGGAGTGTGAAGGATGGTGGCACATTCACAACGACGCAATGAACTAGCTTTGAGAATAATCAGATATGTAGCGGGAGGATAAGGAATACAAAAGTATAATAATCTTAATTATGTACCTGAACAGATAAACAAAATGAGAAGAGAAAATCTTTCACAATGGAACAAAAAAATATCACACACGAGCGCGCGCACACACACACAATTACACGCGCACAACCGCACACACCCACACACACGCGCGCTTGCGCAATTGCACACCGCACATGCACGCACGCACACATT
This sequence comes from Phymorhynchus buccinoides, assembly GCA_017654935.2. Lineage (NCBI taxonomy): Eukaryota > Metazoa > Mollusca > Gastropoda > Neogastropoda > Raphitomidae > Phymorhynchus > Phymorhynchus buccinoides. Next base: position 7,805,673 of record CM065695.1, on the reverse strand, counting down.
CTCTCTCTCTCTCTCTCTCAGTCCCAGGGCTGGGTGGAGAAAAGCTGTTATTGCTAATCTCATGTTCCCTGGTTGTCCGTCACCGAAGGTGAACAGACTTTGCGATGGGCTGGTTTGTATTTTGTTTGTTTTTTTTTTTTTTTTTTTTTTTCCTGTCTGTCCCAAGGATATCTCCCGAACCACTTGACCGAATCGCGTCAAATTTTGTGTGAAGGTGTGCCTCCTTAATAGGAAGAGATCGGCGCAAACCATTTTGCCTTAGAATCACTGAGACTAGTGAGAGGCGAATTGGGTTTAAAATTAGAAATAGGCAAAGAAAGGAAAGAAGAATATGCGCTCATGAAAGATAAACAATATTATGCATTAATATTTATCAACTAAAACCTAAAATGACTAAAAATAACATTATAACAATGCGATCATGTTTTACTTTGATTTCACCATCAGGTTTCAACTAATAAAATAACATCAAATCAAGCAAAGCAATTATTACTAACAGACCTGAAAATAACCGACTGTAAACTTACTGGTACATTATTTTCACACTTGTAACACAAATTAAAACATGCTTAAAAAGTCATACTCACATTAATCCATTATAACTATAAGCAACTACAGCACAAAATTGTTACACTTGTTACACAACAGAATACTCTCTGGTACTGGTAGTGGTATGCACTTGGATAACTCAAACCCAGTTCCCTCAAAATATTATTGGTTTCCCATAATCCATTAATAACATTTACCCCGAGCTGATGCCACAGCTATTCAAAACCAAAACCAAAATATCATGGAAAAGTCAAGTTATGCCTAACTGATATTGAGGTGACCACATGGAACACCCAGTTAGGCTGTACTACTTTCCATGGATGAATAATCCTATTCATCCTCAACAACTAGCCTTCCCCTGGTAGAAGCATAATAATTTTACATTCTAATTACATGATCTACACCACATGGCTAGTTGCAATGTTCTCTTTATACCATTTCTAAAAGAGAACATTTCCATCCAGAACTTTCCAATAGTTTATCCAAAAATACCTTTAACCAGTCAGTACATTTTACCTTAAAACACACACAAAAATAAAACACAAGAACATTCATTCATGAATACTAAAATAACATCAAGATAATACAAAACAATCCATAAACTCACTGATGTTCTTTGCATCAGTCAAATTACAGCTTGCCACGGCTCTTTATCTCCCCTTTCACCTTGCCTCATGGTATCAGCCATGTGGCTCTCACAATGAACTACTGGCACAGCTCTTTGTCTCCCCTTTCACCTTGCCTCATGGTATCAGCCATGTGGCTCTCAACAATGAACTACTGTCACAGCTCTTTGTCTCCCCTTTCACCTTGCCTCATGGCATCCACCATGTGGCTCTCAACAATGAACTACTGTCACATTTTAGTGACAGTGTTTTCCAAATTTTCACCCACAAATAATTCTACCATAATTACACATTGTAATGATTATTGTTTTACGCTATAATACACTTGGGCTGTAACTGTTCACAAACCCTATTATTGCTAAGCAATTCACTAGAAAGGTTGTAGAAACAACTAACAGCTCAAAGAAAGAAACCATGTGCTTCTTTGTCGAAAAGCACATGTTCATGAATATGAACTACAACCTGGCCTTTTAATTCAGTCTTCACTATAATTTAATTTACAATATTACTCTACAGCTGTATTAGTATTACATTTCTATTCCCCTGAAACACCAAAGATTAAAATGACAATAACTACTATACCTTGTCCAGGCACGCTCTAGGTCTTCTTTCTTTTCAATGAGAGACTTCTAATCTAGGTCTTCACCCTTTCAAGTCTGGTGGAAACACTGACAGAAAGGTTGTAAAGGAACAGGAAGTCCTATTGAAACAGGAAGTTAAAACGCAGAGTAGTTAAAATAAGAATTTGTAACAATAATAACATTTTACTTTATTCTTTTAAAATAAATGTGCATAAAATCTTAAATATATAGTAGAACTAAATAATCATTACTATGTACTTGTTTTCTTTAATATAGTTTTCTTTCATTTATAATTACTTCCTAAAGCAATCCAAGGGAAGTAAATCAACTGTCTGTTACTAGTGTTAGTAGAAGAGAGTTATGTCCCCTGTGCTCCTTATTTATTTCTCTCTCTCTCTCTCTCTCTCTGGTATGTAAATCCCCCTAAGCTTAGCCATCAGTTGGAGGAGGTTACAAAGCTAACAAGAGTCAGAGCAAATATTTATTGAAAAGGCTATCAGCCACCAAATAATCATAAATCACTGACAGAGAGAGACAGAGACAGAGAGAGAGAGAGAGAGAGAGAGAGCTTCATTTGTACAAGTTTCCAATAATAACCATCCATCTTCCTGCACATTTTTGGAAACGCACAAATAAGAGACAGGAAGGAAAAGATAAAAGGGAGGGAAATTGATTAAAAAGAGAAGATAAAATAAGAAAAACAGAAGGGGACAAAAATAGAAAAAAACTTATTCTCAAAAATGTTCAAAGACTTAGGCTAAACTAACAAATCCTGTATTGAATCCCCCTTTAAGAAAAGCACCAATACTCACAAGCACAAATACTAAGAAACCAAAAGCAGAATATTTGCAAACAAACTTATTTCAGCACAATACAGCCGTCTACCCCCCTACAAATTATTTCAATATGTGCCCTGCCGGGTCGAGAGGACGTAAAACACCATTTTCATTCGTTTAATCTTTTAAATCTTATGACCTTCACATAAACTATTTTTAAATGAAAATTGTCTAATTCTGTTTTCATGATCAAAAACAGGAGCGTGCACTGTATATATTTTTGACCATTTTCTAAATTGACCAAATAATATTTCACAGACTTTCGATTCATCAGAATTACAATCTTTTTATACATACGTCCTCTGGGCCCTCAAACAGCATTGTTCCCTTTTTCAACAATGTTTTGAAATAATAGTGTCTATGTGCAAAAAACAGCATACAAACAGATATAAATAAACTCTTGAATGATTTCGTAGTAGACCCCACAGTAATCATTTTGGTTTTCTTCACATCTGGAATCTTTTCAACTGCGTTGATGATTTCAACTTTTCTTTTTAACGAAAGTCCTTGGCGTTTATTTCTATTCGCCATTTTGAAAGTAAATCATGAGTTGATTTTACGTACGTAAAAAGAAACGATGACGCATCTTCAAAGGCTTACAGACTTGGTTTTAATACAGACAGACACACAACCAGACTGGGAGAGAGGGAGAATAACATTGCGACAGAACTCAATTTGAAAGCTACGCCCCACATATAAGACAGAACAGCAAAGAAACACAGGCAAAAATATAACCTCCTTGGCGGGGGTAATGAAAAGAGATTAAGAATTAAAATATACAAATGAAATAACAAATGCTTAGCACACAAAACAAAGTAAATGATGACAAATTAGCTCCTTTTTACGTTGTTCACTTTAGAGCATAGACAAAAGAGACAGAAGTTTCATCGAAATCCCTCCGTAACTTTTCGAGAAATGTTGCACACTAACAAACAGACAGACAAGACAGACAGACCAACGCCGGTAAAAACATAACCTACTTGGCAGACGTAATAAACAAACAGTAAGCAATGCTACAATGATTAGGCCGTCATTTGTTTATTTACGTGTGGTTCTGTTTCCATACCATATACCTGAAGAAGAGAATGTAAAGCTTTAATCCAGTCTTTACCCCTTTATTCAGTGAAGTTACCTTGAATTGGTTGGAAAACAAAACTTTACAGGCAATATGGGTCATCTCGCCGTGTTATGTCCTAAATTGGGACATTACACGGGGGGGCCCCACGCATAATGTCCCAATTGGGAGCGCGCATGGGGGTACATGGGGGACATTACGCGGGATTGGGACATTACGAGGTGTCAGTCCCTTTCTCGATGATCTATAGGCAGATCTATAGGCAGGTAGCAATTTTCGGGAATGGTGAATTTGATTTTACACTTATCATGCTAAAAGTGTGAATCCTAGCACTTTTGGCAGGGAATCGGGGAATGGTCCTGTGGAGAATTGGTATTGAGTATATTCTAGTCACAGGCTTATCTCTGTGAAATTTGGGCTGCTCTCCACTGGAGAGAGCGTCACCACAAGTGCAGCGCCTACCTTTTTTTTTGGGGGGGGGGGGGGGACAGGGCGAGGTGGGCCCCAGGGGGGGGGGGGGCAGACTTGGGAATTCTAGCTATCAATTTGGTCATACCAGGCAGTGGGATTTCTCCCTTCTCTTACCGACTTTTAACTGCCGTGGGATTTTTACATGAGTAAAGCGCACGGGTCAGACTAGCTTTAAGTCCCCTTCCGATTGTGTGCGGGAACATGTCGGGACACTGAGAGAAAGCATGCATAGGTATGAGAACAAATGAACAATTTGAAAAAACATTTCATTGAGGGAAATGAATACAAGCACACAATGGGCTTGTTTACATATTGCCCTCAAACAAAAGAAAATAAAGAAATAAATTCCCAGTAATGAAGAAGAAAAGAGAACAAATACCAAGCATGCAAAAGACATCAAAGAAAGTGTCACTGACACTGACACAGACAGTGACAGACACAGATGAAGACCAACAAGCAACATGCATGCTATACAAAATGAGTCTGACATGACGTGAAATGCATGTTTGCACATTCAATGATTTAAAAACAGTTTCTCAAACACACACACACAGAAGGAGAAAGAAATGTGAGCGATATGTGTGTGTGTGTGTGTGTGTGTGTGTGGTTGCATGTGTTGTCCCATATGGCTTCGGCCGGGAGTAAAACAAAACTGACTTTCGTTCGTTGCGTGTGTGTGTGTGTGTGGTTGTGTGTGTGTGTGTGTGTGTGTGTGTGTGTATGTGTGTGTGTGTGTGTGTGTGTGTGTGTGTGTGTGTGTGTGTGTGTGTGTGTGTGTGTGTGTGTGGTGTGTGTGTGTGTGTGTGTGTGTGTGTGTGTGTTGTTGTGTGTGTGTGTGTGTGTGTGTGTGTGTTGTGTGTGTGTGTGTGTGTGTGTGTGTGTGTGTGTGTGTGTGTGTGTGTGTGTGTTGTGTGTGTGTGTGTGTGTGTGTGTGTGTGTGTGTGTGTGTGTGCGTGTGCGTGCATGTGCATGTGTGCTTGTGTGACAGAAATAGTCATGTAGGTAACAGTCACTCCCCTCTCTCTCAAAAAACCCAACAAAGCCAAACCCTTCTTATTGCAAACTGAAGGTACTTTTCTAATTCAGAACAAGTCAAACAAAAACAAAGCAAACCAGAGGGTTCCACTCTAGAGCTGGAAAAAAATTAAAACGTTTTACATCAATGATCATAACAGTGAAGACAAAGTGACCTTTTTCTCATTTTTACTACACACTCTCTTCTCTACTTACCTACAAACATACACACACTATAATTACGTTTCCATTTAAATGTCACCTCCAATGCTCCATGATGGATGCAAATGTCTTAACCCTATCACCACCAGCCATTTTTCAGCCCAAAAAATATAATTAAACTTAACTGGGTAGAGAAAAAAAATCTGCCCAGAGAAAAAAAATCTGCAATATTACGAATTCCTCTATGACATGTTTAACATTAGGCCTATCATTACCTTCCAAAATTAAGAAAATAGGTCTTTGGATAACAGGCCCTGATTTGATGCCTTTCAGTTAGTAATATGGGTGTTAAACCATTGTGGTGCATAAATGCGACATTGGCGGTGAAAGGGTTAAAGACAGAACACGGAAGCTACTTCATAATACTATTTACTATCTCTTCTACTATTTACCACCTTACCTCGTTAAAAAAAAGAGAAGACAATAACAACTCAAAGATAAACAAAAAAACAAACAGCTGGACCATAAAAACCGAAATTTAATCTTTATAGCAAAACAAACACACACACACACACACACACACACACATATCTTGGTAGTTTCCCTCACATAGCGAAATATCTTTTTAAAAATAATGATTTCACTTTTATTTTTTATGTATTTATGGCTAAGGGTACGTATCCATACATGCGGTGATTCCGTGCGGAAACCCGTGCGCACGTGTCCGTATTTCTCCATAATCCATACATTTTTACCCTTCTTTCTGTTACTTATTTACAGATTGCGCATGGGATATCCGTATGAACTGTGTACGAGGCCTTAAATGTTAAAGAACCAAGACTGCTTCATTTGGAATAAAAGTAAATGTAAGAATTGTCTCCTTTGCCAATAAAAAAGAAAGCACACAAGCACTATCATGGTTTGGACTATTATGTGTGTGTGTGTCTGTCTGAGTGTGCGCACACACGCATGTGTTGTGTCTGCATGTGTATCTATAGGTGAGTCTATGTGCCAGGGTTCAAATGTGTAGGTCTTGGGAGAGTTGGTTCAAAACCTACTAAAAGTGTGTGTGTTATTACAATAATTGAAATTATAATATAGAAGTCTACTTCAAATATCCGCTTTAAATTATGCTACAAATCGTCTGTGAAATTTAAAAAACTTGTATCTCAATTTTTGTAGTTTTGAGAAATGAAAAAAAAAATTGTTTTCAAAAATTAACCGCGTTGACCACAATTGATTAACTATGATAAATATGTTGTTCAAGACATTGCGAGTTTAGTCCTGCATTCTGTTAAAATTACTTTAAAAAAAATTCAGACTTGAAAAGAACGAAGATACAAGGTTTTGTCCTTAACTAGATCTGAATTTGGGACTTACGAGTTTTTCTTCTATTTTCACAACCTCATTTACCCCAGATAGAAAGTCGTTAGAGATACAAGCTTTTGGTGGAAGGTAGCGGGAAAAATTAGGAAGCTGACTACGTATCCAACTCAAACCCCCCCAAAATCGAGATACGAGGTTCTTGAATTTTACCAACGAAATGCAGTAAGTGTTGTAATCTTACATGTAGATGACAATATTTGTATCCCCCCCCCCCCCCAAAAAAAAAAAGAAAGAAAAAAAAAATGTCAACACAAAATGGATAAAAGAAAATAATCAGCAGAAAAGGCACGGAATGAGTGATTCAAATCATCTCTTTTTTTCCCTGATCAGTACAAAATTGACATTTTTGATTCACATTGCAAGTCAGTGCACTGGCGAAACGGTCAGGTAGAGTTGTTTTTTTAGTCATCAATGGCAAGCCTCAGGTCATAGCGTTTATTAATTCCCATACGGTAGCAGAAACTTTTCCCATGGTCCCAGCGCACTTCCAGCCATTCTGAACTCTTACACTTCGGTACTTTGGTCACTGTACCCGCGACTGGTGGAGAGCCATCCTGGAACAAGACCCGCACACAGAATGAGATATTAGTACAGTATAACAAAAGATTATAAAAAGAATATTTTTTTAAAGTTTGTTATCTCTCAGTCTAAGGGGAAAAAATGTACACAAGCCAGTTTGAGCAAATGCATGTGCGCGCTCACGTACGCACACACACACTCTCTCTCTCTTTCTCTCTATTAAAAACACACATATACAGACACAAACACTGAAATTTATAACGCATACAGAGAAAGACATACACATTCATACATATCACTTAGTCATTTAGTAATTCACACACACGCTCACACACCCTTTCCACTTCTTTGGTATAACTATAAGTGTAATGCTTTTAGCTTAGGTGAACCACTTTCATGTCCAGTATAAAAATATTTTTCACCATCATGAGAGTTCCAGTCTTAATCCCAAATTCATGTGAAATAAAACGGGTAAAACCCAATCAAAATTTTAATGTTTATTTGTCTTACCCTGGCTTGAAGACTCCAGGGATCAACCCAACAGCTGAAGCACTTGAACACTATGGTACAAATGCACCAGCTAGGGATGAGTGTGTTTTTGATTACCCCGCCACGTGGGCAGCCACACTCCGACTTTGGAGGATTTTAGACTGATGATGTTATGCTAGGAGCTTGCCATGGCTTAAGACAATCCCTGCATAACTATGCAGAGCATAACATTTTGATGTAGCCTTGGCGTTCTAGCTTATATGTCAAGTGGTCTGACACAGCCTCATGCCAAGGCATAAAAATATGATAACTGTTTGCTGGACTAGCAGTAAATCATGTAAACAATTTTTGTTTGTTTGATGAAAATGTAGAGCTAATTTTCCAATCTTACCTGGGAATCCCAAACCCAGTCTCTCCCCCGTCTGACGCGATCTCCAACTTTGATTACAGCAGCAAACTCCGGTCCGTCTAGAGACTGTCCTGAAACGATACAAAACAAGACGGCTGAGACATATAAACTTTATGGCATACTATCTGTATCGTTAAAAATTCGGGACTTTCCTGGAGTTGCACTGCCTCCGGGCATTGCCTCCAGGATCGTTCCCACCATCTTTATATCTACTAATGTGTCTGTTTCAGACCGGAGGACGTTAAACGTATTTTCATCATATACAATGTACTCCCAGTTGCTGAAGCCAGGGGAGATTACTTTTGGGTCATTTTCTTTTTTGTGTTCCTGTGTCAGCATGACAATGCCGAGTTATTAAATATTTAATATAACATAACTCCTTAGGTGACTTCAAACCACACCTACATGTATTTATATTTCAATCCATCCATTACTTTTACTCAACATCTTTGCAATATTCAAAACTGATTCACTGGGGTTACGCTGATATGGCTTGCCATTTGGGAAACTGGATACCATATATATGCCGCAGCTGAGCTTCACTACTTATGGAACCATTCTGCCAAGTTTCGCTAAGATTAGTTCAGAGGTTTAGGCGCTGTAAAGTGAAACACGTTTTGGTCACATACAGACACACACCACACATACGGACAGATACAGAAACACACAGGTCTCATGCCCATTCCAATGTACTCCTGTTCTTAAAGAACTGGGTGTACAGTCTTCTTCTTCTTCTTTCTTCTTCAATCGCTCACACAGTTTCCTGTCAATTATGAGCGCAGATGCGTCATGCTGCCGTTATGCGCCTAACTAAGACATAGCTGGAGGAAATCTTTTTGAAAGTGTTTCTTTTTTTTTTTTAAAAGGCAAGAGAATGGACCGGTAAGGCAGAAAGATAGCAGTGACAGTAAGCAAAGGGAAAAGGCAGAGTCAAAGAGAGTGACAGATTAGAGGAAGTTACAAGCACAGAACATCCAGAAGGTGGAGGAACTATTTATACAAAAGACCCCCCGCTATCCCCATGGGGGGACTGGGTGTACAAAAATGATACTTTTTCTTTAAATTCCAAACAGACAACCGTAAAACTCTCAAGTGCTCCCCCTCAACTTCTTCTTCATAAACATAACCTACTAATTATACAATAGGATTCAAAATAATCAAACAAAGTCAACACTATAAGAAAAAATCAAGGAAATAGGGGTAGAGACAGACAAGAGTATTTGTGTAGAGTGGGAGAGAGTAGGGACAGTGTAATACTGACCACACCACAGGCACTTGCTATCAGCAGCAGTCTCCTGCACACAGTCCACAATCAAGAACATAATACTGTACCGCCATGCGTACAACATACTGTCATAAGTCGTAGGATATCACTTCACACGAGAAAGAAAAAGAAAAAAATCAACATTTTGGTAATTTCTGGTCAAATTACGTCTTTTTTTTTTATATGGTGGTGTTACCATCTGTGTTTTGTTTACAGCTTTGTTAATTTGTAAGATGATGGTGCGCCTTGCCTTGATGCGCCTTGTACTTGATCAACTTGATCAACATCCAACTAATCGCAAGTTTTGACTTACTATATCCGTACTTTACAGACTATAAGTTACTATTAAAGATGATGGTGCGCCTTGCCTTGATCAACATCCAACTAATCGCAAGTTTTGACTTACTATATCCGTACTTTACAGACTATAAGTTACTATTAAAGATGATGGTGCGCCGTGCCTTGATCAACATCCAACTAATCGCAAGTTTTGACTTACTATATCCGTACTTTACAGACTATAAGTTACTATTAAAGATGATGGTGCGCCTTGCCTTGATCAACATCCAACTAATCGCAAGCTTTGACTTACTATATCCGTGGCCGTATTTTACAGACTATAAGTTTTGACTTACTATATCCGTATTTTACAGACTATAAGGCGCAAGTAATCATTATAAGGTGCATCCCCCAAAAATAAAATGTTTTTAAAGGTATTATAGGGTTTTTAGGGTTACTATTCCAAAAAGAGTCATAGCTAGGTTAAAAAGCAGGCGTTCTCAGTCTAGGAAAAAAAGTATCGCATAACATAAGGCTGGGTACACACAACTAAGTATTTCCTTACAGAAATGTTGTAAATATAAGTAAAAGAAAAAATATACGGACGCGTTTCTTTGTGTAAACGTGTGCATAGATTTTTTTTCTTCTTTCTTTTACTTATTCCCGGCATCTCAGTACAAAAATACTTAGTTGTGTGTACCCAGCCTTATAGTCTGTAAAATACGGTAGTTTAAAATCGGGGCAGCGTATATTATATATACATATATATTGCATCAATGAGAGAGCCCAGAGAAAGGGTGTTGTATGTCATACATCATACAGTAAGCAAATCTCCAGAGCTCTGACCTTTGCACCCAACTGGTGCTCAATATCCACACAACCATGGGTGCAACTCCCCAAAATGAAAAAAAAACCTGAAAGGCAGGGGTCCAGGGACCCATGGCCCCCCAGCAGGGTACAGGGGCAGAGCTCTGTCGGACGATTCAGTGGGGGCAAGTTAAGATAGAGAGATAACGAGATAAACAGACAGCTAAGACAAGGACAGTCTGAGTCTGATAAGCCTTGTAAAATTATTACATTGCCTTTGTAAACTTCCAAGGTAGAACCACCAAGTTCAAAACGCCCCAAATTGGTTGTGGTCAATTTATTTGGGGGGGATGAATTAGTTGAACCAGGCTCTCCATGCTGCACAGGATAAATACCAGCAATGTGCACTGCCCCAGCCTCCAATCCAAGCTAGTCTCTTCCTCCTCGGCAGCGACCAAGCCACAGCCTACAATTAAAAAGACTACAGTGCCGCACTAAATACTGATCCAACACATTCCTCCCACGGACCATCAGGGAGTGGAATGATCTGCGGCAGGACGACCTCTGCTCCTTCTCTGCTGTTACCCCCAGTGGGTCAGCGGTGCAAGGGAATCATCAATAAACCCCCTCCCCCACCCCCGGCTCCTTCAACCCCTCCACACCCTGTTTCCAGGCCGTAGCATCACGCTCAGACCCAAGCAGCGGACGCAAGCTGGCTGGGTCACTAAACCCAAACACCACAATGTCCATGCAGCAGCTTAGGCCCTGTATCAGATGGAACCGACCCCCCTTTTTTCAGTCTTTTTTTTCTCCTGAGGGTGCCAGAATGATCAATTTAATGATCGTGGGCCCCAAAGAGAAGAAGAGTTCAGTTTCTGGTAAAAATGAAAAATACTGAAATCAGTGTAAAAATTAAAGAGTAGCACCCATGCCCAATACAAACACTTTTTAAAAAATGGGGAGCAAAGAGCAAAAATAAATCTTTACCCATGTCGTATTTTAACTTCTAATTCTATGCTTGTAATAGCCAAGCTTTCAGAATCCACACGACAGCGCTAGAAACTACACTAAACAATGCACAGACATGATACTGACTGGACTATAAAAACCATTGTTAACTATTGCAGGAAAAAAACAAATTGTAGATCGACCTTCAAAGCTGGGAATCATCAATTCCAGTCTGTTTTCTCTGACAAAAAAAAAAGACAAAAAAAGTTCAATTTCAGCAAAAGATTAGAAACAATGAACCGTATTTTTCGGACTATAAGGTGCACCTGATTATAAGGCGCACCCCCAAATTTTACACAAAATTCAGATTCTGTTATTATATTTTCTTACTATTTTAGTAGTCACATTATAAGGCGCAGGGGTCTCAGTCTGGGAAAAAAAAGTATCGCCTTATAGTCCGAAAAACACGGTACATGATTCACTTTTGGAACTTCTTGCTTGATGAGACTTTGTGTGGGTTATCAATCTAACTTTTTCTAGCCTAAGCGGGCACTGACGGCTGCAGGCGATCTTGACCACTTGTAGCCTGTTCTTTGCTGGTCACTGTTGTTACAGCTATGGTCAGTTGTAAAGTGCAGCTGTTACCGACAACCATCGGAACTTTAAAAAAACTACAGTGTAAGGGATGATAGTACTATTTTAAGATTTCCAAAATGTCCAGAAAAATTGGTCATAAATTGGAGGGGTCTTCTAACGGAGGTGGTCACTGGCAGTTGTACAAAGTTCTTCACAGATAACTCTCTTCATCATCATCAGCCTGGTCTGTATCAAAATATCAAACATACATGTGTGTGTATTCCTAAAAACATATTGTGTGTTCTAATCATCTCAGTATATACTATCAGGAAAATGTCCCCATCCCCACCTCCAAGAAGAAAATGGGTAAAAAATACTATTTGAATCTGAACATGATTTGTTTTCAAAATTATAATACAAAGCATCAAAACGAAGAATTTTCTCATTTGAAAAAAAACCGTTTTGAGAATTGTGAAACGGTAGCGCAGAAAAGGTTTAATAAAATAAACTGTGGAAAAGAAACGCAGAAAAAGCTAAACAAAAACTGGAGGGGAAAAGAAATAGCAAACAAACAGACCAAATACCCAACTACAGTGGAACCTCCCTTATAAGACTCCCTCCCACGTAAGACCTACTTCTCTAAGACATTGCCCTTCTTTGTAAGTATTAAAATAACCTCCCTTATAAGACCTCATTTTGGATGATTTTTGAAGGTCTTATAAGGGAGGCTCCACTGTATACATGTTATGCTTCAAGTTTGGCCATTTTTAAAGATAAATTATAATACCTTTTCAGGGTCACTTGAATCAGTCAGCTTGCCAATGGTGGCAAAAGCCTCCTTGGTTTTCTTTGCAGCACCCGAGTTCAGCTTCAGCTTCTTAATTATCACCTTGGGCTCATCGGGCAGTGTCTGCGACTCCAGCGCTGCCAGGCGTGGCTTTAGCTTTCCCATCATGCCCAGCAGAGAGCAGTCGGGGGCAGAGGTCACCAGACGTTCAGAAGTACTTTTATGAGCGGACAAAACGGCTTCGTAGCTTTTCATATCCAACTTGGACGACTTTATTTCCGATGCGAAGGTTTTCTCCTGCTTCTCGATGGCTGTGTTCAGTTTATATTGTTCAACGCTGAGTGCATTGTGCATGTCATCAAAGGCGACCTTGACCTCGTCTCTCATGACCTGGAACTTGGCTTGGCTGTCGGACAATCGGGCATCCATTTGACCAATCTGAAAGAAAAGAGAGGAGAAAAACAACATTCATCAGCGAGATATAAAGTACCGACAAACTGCAGATGATCCAGGGCTCCCAGGGACCCCCATTTGGGGGTCTATGAAGCACTAAAATTCTACAGGACCCTCTAAAAGAATGTACAGGGGGTCCCAGGGATGCACTAGAAAAATTCTTTTTGGCATTCGCAATGCCACTGGGACCCTCTATCCCGCCTCTAGGACCCTCTATTCTGTAAGTGAAGGAGTCCCTGGGACCCCTTGTTTTGCGGGACGATTGGGAGCCATGAGATCTACCTAGAAGTAGGAGACAGCTTGTTTTGTCCTTGGCTGGTGTGAAGACATCAAATCAAGCATCATCAGGGCTTCTGATATTTTCCCCTCTTAAGGGGTACGCTCACCCCCAGTTTAGAATATTTATCAATCACTTAGTTTAACAAAAGGGAAAACATGGGAGAAGCTTTGCTCACTTTCCCCCCATGTAAACACATATATGAACACCCACACTTACACACGCACGCGCACACACACACGTGTAGCGCAAATGGCGAAAACATGGGAGAAGCTACATTGACGATGTTGATGTGCACTGAAAAAAATGCTTTAAAATACCTCTGGTTTTACATTGAGAAAAAAAAAAGAAAGACAATTCACCATCTTGGTTTGTAAAAAAAATATTGAAATTTATTATGCCGGTCTGTAGCCAAGCTTCAAGGGCCAAGTTGGTGAAACAATTTTTCATTGGATGCTGACAAAAAAGTCTACCAATAAGCAATGAGCTTTCAACAATTTGGACTTTCTGTGGGATCCAGTACAATATTAGATCTAGCCTAGACAGCTTGTGGAAGAAAGGCCTAACAGACGATTGAAATACGAAGAACGTCATTAACTTACTGATAAGTAATGATTGTGTTCACGCATGCGTCATCTCACCCCCTAAATGAGATTTTAAAGAGTTAATCTCATGCAGTTTCAGATTCTTGGGGGTGATTTGAGTGCTCTAGTGCGTAAATACGCACAATCTGTACGTCTTCAGAAGCCCTGATTAAGCCATTATGGTACTATCAAGCCAGTGGCAAAGGATATGTTTGGATACAGCAAGATAAAAAAAAATTCATATAAAGATATCAATAACGATTAAAATCAGTGATCATGCAAGGTATTTTGAAAGCCAGTCATATCCATGACCACCACCCCCCAAACAACCTGTGTCAGAACCAGTTCCAGGGAAACAAAAAGCAGTGAAAACCACAATAAAGGGGATGTTAGGCTGCGACATGTCGCACCATCGCAATATGTCTCACTGTGCAACATATCACGGGGGGTTAGGCTCACCCGCAATTTGTCACACATTGAGACATATTGCGATAGTGCGATATATCGCGTGTGTTCCCCTGCCATGATTTATCACAACTGTAACATACTGCGGGGGGCGTCCCCGTGATTCATCGCATATCGAGACATTGCGATAGTGCGATATATATCACGTGCGTTCCCCTGCCATGATTTATCGCAACTGTGACATATTGCTGGGGGGCGTCCCCGTGATTTGTCGCATATTGAGACATATTGATAGTGCGACATATCGCGTGCGTTCCCCTGCCATGATTTATCGCAACTGTGACATATTGCGGGGGGCGTCCCCGTGATTTGTCGCATATTGAGACATTGCGATATATCGCATGCGTTCCCCTGCCATGATTTATCGCAACTGTGACATATTGCGGGGGACGTCCCCGTGATTTGTCGCATATTGAGACATATTGCAGACATTGCCCATCATTTTTATTTTTATTAAACGTGTTTTATTTTTTATTGGGGCTGCAGTCTTCTCTTTCATGAACAATATAGGGGGGAAAATATAAAAAGAAAAAGGGGGAGCGATTCAGAGAGAGAGAGAGATGAGCATAATTATTATGTTGTTCACATTAGCCGGGTATTAATACCAAAGTGAGTGAATGTGCATACATGTGATGTATATAGATGCAGAATGTGGAAAAGTCCAATATTATAACTGACATACATCCGTGTCGCACTGATGTTCCATTCAAGTCACACGGATGCCCATCCACGAAAAAAGGGGTAGCGCAGCACAAGCTGCAACGCGCTCTCTAGGTGGGAACAACCCAAATTTAATATCTTGATTCCGTATACCGTTACATGTACTGTACAGTTTGGCCATGACCCTTTGAACTTAGTTTATAATACCTCACAACAAATCGCTAATCTTGCAAGAACAACAAAACCCCATATAAATGAAGACATGAATTAAATGAAAGTCTGCGACACTCTGGCAGCTAGTTTAAGCGAACTGTATTTATTTATTAATTAAAAAATCAAATGAAAAGTCTCATATTCATAAGAATGGAACCATAAGAATAAGTGTGAATATAGTGTGTATAATACTGGAACTCCTTCCTCCCTCTCCAATCTATATCTCTCTTATTCAGGAAAAATGCGAGCATGCGCACACGCACACATAAAGTGTGAGTTTTTTAAAAAAATCTACCAGTAGGGTGTGATTTTATGGGTACACTCTGACAGTCTTTGATTTTATAAGTGAAGCGCGAATAACGCAAGACTCCATTCATTTTCCTCATTTTCCTTATTTTCCATGTACTGAACTGCGGCACTTTGGCATTGTTTCACCAGCCTTCTTTTTGGGTGTGCATTCTGCATAGATTATACTATATTCTTCTCTTCTCTCTAAATCACTTCTCCCTTTTCTTTCTGTGTTTTACCCCTATAATCGTGTTCAGGATACAACAGAAAGCTACCCCGATGAAAGAAAATATCTTTTAAAGAAAAATAAAGGGCTATGTCCGCGATTTTGTCACACATTGTGACAAATCAGGCAAGTTCCCCACACTTTACATAGCACCCGCCGCAATATGTCGCACAGTGAGACATGCTGCGATAGTGCGACAAACTGCGGCTTAACAGGGGAAGTGTGAGGCCTCTGGTGAAACCATGTACCAGAGTTAGCAAAAATGTATCAGTCCCTGGAACTGACAGACCAAGTCAAACATTTGTCAGTATTTTGGTTTTGCAATCAGTATTTTACTGATAATTACCAGCTAACGCCAGCACTGATCACGCTTTCTTCATAGCTGTCAACGTCTTTTCTTAATTCTTGAACATATAAAGCAAGGATTAGACCATGAAAAAAAATTACAACACTTGCATAGCTTGCAATTAGAAAATAAAATTGCGGCAGACAGAATACTTTCTTCCTGTCAATAAAATTCAACATGCATATATTTTTCAAGGACAAAAACACACACACACACACACACTTTAATACACTCTCTCTCTTTTTTGTCAGCAGCCAGATCCCTTCACACACACTTCAACAGTTCAAGCCTGCAATCACTCACTGAATGTGCTAAATACTACCCCCCACCCACCGTTGCTGTAACCACTGTCTTCCTCGCCTCCAGCTTCTTGGTCAACGTCTTCAGCTCCTCCCTCTTTTGTTTCGCCACGTCATCCACCCCCTTCAATTCTGCACACAGTCGATGCGTCAAAGAAGCACACAGCACGCACATCAGCTCCTCGTGGGTCGCACAGTACAGCTCAGCCTGCTTATCAGAATGACTCGGACAGGTGATTGGCTGAGAATGGACCAACCGCTCCATGGTTAGCTCGCTCAGCTTCTCTGTAACGTGATCTTTAGTCGCAGGGATCTTGGCGTGAGTCTTAGCGCAGCTGCCGCACAGTTTAATGGAACACTGCAGACAAAATATAGAACCCTCCGCTTCCTCACAACAGCTGCACACGGAACTGCCACTCAGCGTTTTCTCACTCTCCACCAAAGCTGCTGTGGCGAAGTCGGTGGGTAGGGCGTCGACCAGGGAGACGAAATCATCAGAGGTTTTGTCGGAAGCTGGGGAAATCGGAGCTCTGCATAGCGGGCAGCCGGCATGGTCACCAGCCGTTCCCAGCCAGGACACGACACATTTGCGGCAGACCAGGTGGGCGCAGGGAAGCAGTTTGGGCACCGTGAATGGTTCGTGACACACAGGACATTCCAAGGCACTGGAGTCAGGGTTGGCCATTTCTGAAAATATCACACAACATACAATATTTCACACGGTTCTAAATCTTGATGGAAATCAAATCCAGATGCGCACACACATTAACACAATGGATTCCAACAAAAATGCTACACATAGATAAACAGGTAAATAACATACATACATTTGACATCAATAGTATATGAATGTATGGTACAGAACATAATGGAGTACGCCTCAACTGCCTGGGATCCTCATCTTCAGAAGGATGTAAGCCAACTAGGAATAGTACAGCGCAAGGCAGACAGATTTTCCTACCACAACTACAGAGAAAAGTCACCAGGCGAGCTGAAAGAATACTAGGGGAGCTGCAGTGGGACAAAAGTGGAGGAAGATCAACCGCCTGTGCCTAATGCACAAAATCAAAAATGGACTGATCGCATGACTTAAACCCAAACCAGTATCAGTGCCTCTATAGAGACGACCCTAGAACAAGAAGAAGACCAAGAAAGGACAGCCCACCCAGTCCTCTACTATTCTTTCTTTTTCGCATGCTAAGAGAATGGAACTTGCTTCCTGCAGCTTTGACAGAAAACACCTGTCCAGAAGCTTTCAGGGCCAGCATTGGCAACATTAAAAGCAGCCACATGGCAACAGGCCTCTTTATGTCTTTCTGCCAGAACTCAAGAAGACCAAGCAGTGAGGCGAACAAGGCGAACTCAAGGCCTAGCCACACTCAATCACTGCATACGATTTGACCCCGATACGATGCAATTGTGACGATATCTGTGAGCCATCATCGGGGATAAGCCTGCTATGTCCCAGGCCCGATATGTCTCACTCCTGGTTGATCCCTTTGTGTCCCAGGCCCAATATGTCCCACTTTTGGCACAACGGATTCCTTTAGGTCCCACGGCCCAATAAGGCCCAGGACATTGGTGTAATTATTATTTATGTGTTACGGTTATGGTATCGATGGTGGTGGTCTGCTTGTGTGACAATTGCATGCGTGTGCGCTCGCACGTGTGTGTGTGTGTGTGTGTGTGTGGTGCGTGTGTGTGCGCGCGCAAGTGTGTGTGTGAGTGTATGACCTCTCTCTCTCTCTTTCTCATTCTATGTCTCTCATTCTCTCTCTCTCTCTCTCTCTCTCTCTCTCTCTCTCTCTCTCTCTCTCTCTCATACCTCTGTCTGCATGTGTTACTACTTACTGTATATCAATGTCAGGAATGAAAGAAAATGAGTGCCTCCTATTTCCTTAGCAAAGGCACATTACTACATTGAGAATTGTTAAAGGAAAGTTTTCAGAATATTGACGTGTATTCAGTAAATTTAAACAAACTAGACAAATAAAGGATGACTGCCGATACAAGTTACAACATTAAAAACAAAAAGAACCCATCCAGAAGGCAAACGGATAAAAAGCCTATAGTGCCATGATATGATATGATAAAGTATGATTTTAAAATAAACTAGCATTCCAGCTTAGTTTAGCTTGACCGGTAATTTAGCCTACACTGGGGCTACAAGCTGAAGTACCGTGACAGGCAACATAGCCTGTAGGCTAAATTACTGTGACCAGCAACATAGCCTGCAGGCTAAATTATTGTGACCGGCAACATAGCCTGCAGACTAAATTACTGTGATCGGCAACATAGCCTGCATACTAAATTACTGTGGCAGGCAACATAACCTGCAGGCTAAATTACTGTGACCGGCAACAGCCTGCAGGCTAATGTACTGTGACCGGCAACATAGCCTGCAGGCTAAATTACTGTGACCGGCAAAACAGCCTGCAGGCTGGATTACTGTGACCGGCAACATAGCCTGTAGGCTAAATTACTGTGACTGGATAGCCACTGCTGCATTAATACAGTCCTGTCATGTAGTCTCAGACCGATATGGAACTCCATAGCATCATCATCATCATCATCATAGTCATCATGCCTCATTTCCATCAATCATTAAAAAAAGAAAAATGTCTCAAATTATGTGGCTTTGCAAGCCCTGCTCTCATGGTGACTTCAGTTTCGGCTTCCGATCCAGTCTATGCCTTGGTGCGTTTGGGTCAAAGTCATGGGGATCAGTGTGTTCTGGGGAGCTGTCAGTGGACGGTCGTGGTGGCGCCCTCGGAGGAGGACCTCACTCACGATGAAGCTGAATCCCTCTGTACACCTGTCACTTCTTTTAAGGTAAAATTAGTGCAGCGACAAGATTATATCCTTCTTTTTCCGTAGACTGGCATAGTCAGTACACAACAGTAGATGGTGTCAGCTCCACTGTGTCAGCTCCACTCACATTGATGTTTGTTCTGGAGTGCCCCAAGGAACAGTTCTTGGATCGTGCTTGTTCCTGGCATGTAGCAATGACCTGCCAGACAAGGTGACATCACCAACCCGTCTCTTTGCTGATGACACTGCAGTGTATAGAGTGGTAGCGGCGCCTCAGGACCATGATCAGCTACAGCATGACCTCCATCAGCTTGCTGAGTGGGAGAAGAGCTGGGACATGGCATTTCATCCTGACAAATGCACCACCTTACCTGTTACCAGAAGAAGACAGATGCAAGAAAGCAGGTACACGCTCCATGGCCACTTGCTCGAAACGGTGGACTCCGCAAAATACCTGGGAGTTACTATCTGTAGAGATCTGAGCTGGAAAAAACATATCCAAATGCCAACAAGACTCGGGTTTTTGAGAAGAAGCCTCAAGATCAATTCCCAGACCATCAGGGAAAGAGCCTACAAGGCATTTGTGCGTCCCATACTGGAATACGCCTCCACAGTGTGGGACCCTCACCAACAGCAAGACAACGACAAAATCGAAGCGGTCCAGAGGAGAGCTGCAAGATTTGCCCTGCACCGCTTCAGAAATACGTCAAGTGTGACCAACATGATAGAGCAGCTGAAGTGGCCCACCCTGAAAGAACGAAGGGAAAGAGCGAGACTAGCCATACTCTACAAGTACAAGCACAAGATACAAGACAATCTGGTCACTATGAAAACTGTAAGAGAGAAGCTGGTCCCAGCACCACAGCGCCAACGTCGAGCACACCCCAAGCAGCTGGCCAGACCTACTGCCGTACCCAATACAGGCAAGCAAGTTTCCTGCCACGTACCATCAAGGCATGGAACAACCTCCCAGAACAGGCTGTTGAGGCGGGGACCTTGGGCACTTTTGTGTCCTGGGTCTCCAAATCACAATAACGACACTTCCTTCTCTCTTTTTCTTTAGTTCATTTTAAATTAGTTTAATTTATTTTAGTTCTTTTTTATTTTTTTATTCTTCCCAATGACACGGCATCACGTTGGGACCCGATTAGCGGGACCTGGCTGGCTGGGTGATTCTCTCACTTGGCGCGGCATCATGTTAGGGACTGATTAGCGGGACCTGGCTGGCTGGGCCAAGCTTTCTATATATTTCTTTTTTTTCTCCTATCCACTTCCTTCTTCTTGATAGTTTGTTGTCTTGCACATTCCCGTAGATCCTCCCAAATACAGCGACATAATACTAATACTTGCAATAGTCAGCAGTGACTGCGGTTGCTATACGTTAGGTTAGGTTAGGTTACTAGGGACTAAAAACATAGCCGTTAGGCTTTCAAGCGTCCCATCCTTAATAATATGATTTTTAACGTACAAGGTTTTATCGTGCACTCAGGTTTTAGATAATCATTCATTCATATTCGTATGTCAAATTTTTATAATATTCCCAGTCATCTAATAGATTTTTTAAAGTGTTAGTATTAGGATTTAGGTGCTTGTTTAATATTAGGGAAAAGAAGAAGAAGAAGTAGACTGAGTAGTGGCAAACTCGAATGTTCCACTCAGCAATGGTCCGAGGGAAGAATGACTGAATCAGTGAATGCCATAACTGGCATAAGTCATAAGTTTCTTTATTGTCCATCAATTCAAATTGGCAATTGGCATTGTACAGTAACAATGCACATGATCCACGTCATGGAAACTTGTCTTCCACCGTGTAAAATAAGATGAGATTATATCAAAATAGAAATATTAAACATAAATTTACATTAAAACAAATCTGTTTAGTGTTACTCTCACATCATCTCCGCATCTATGATCTTGCTCACTCAGTGAAGTGGTGGGTTGCATGATGATAGATGATCATTCAACCCACCACTTCCACCTTCATTATTAACCATTTCCTTTTGCTTATTTTTTGTAGATTTATACAATACATGGCGTGCAAAAGCTAACTTATACTAGCACTACTACTACTACTACTACAACTTGTTTCAAAATGTTTGTGTTCCTCGCTCGTGTCCACCCCTCAAAGCCTGGGAAGGTGCTGTCCCTTGTCGCCAAAGCTTATCTGCTGGTTGATTTCCCTTTCCTTTAGGTTTTGTCCAGAGATATAACATATTCTAACACGCCCTTGCACTGACTTACCGCAGTAAACGCCGCTTATACATTAAGTAGAAAGTCGGTTATAAAGAATTCCGACAGTAGAAAGTCGGTTATAAGGACATTCTGTTTATATGAAACACACCCTCAAGTCCCCATGCAAAACTTTCGTCGGATACAAGAAATGTAGTGCTAAACTAAATTGAGCTTTTCGTGAGCCGGTGTTGCATAAAATATTTTACCCATGAAATAAATACTCTTTTCCTCATTCAAATTGTTTGCTGTTTGGGAAAGATTCGCCCCTAAATACATTCAGAGGCGTCTTAATTGTGGCATGCAGGAAGAACAGAAGATTCATCAATAAATATTGAGAAGTCAGTGATATTTTTCTAATATTTATTATTATTTATTTTTGTTTGCACGGATGGTTGTTTATATCGTCCGCCATTTTGAAAAAAATACGAAACTAAGTGGCATGGCTTTGTACATTGATTTATCGGCAAAGATGTAGATTTACACCCTCCCGCTCTATTTCTTGGTTCTTTCCGTGTAGATTGAGCATTTAAATCTCAATATTTTAAATAATAGTTGACTTATATCTCACATGAAAGAAGAATGGTTCTAGTGCGCTTTTGAAGGGTATTCTTATTTCACGGTAGGTACTTATTTTCATGGCACAAACAGGTGTTGCATAAAATATTTTACCCATATGAATAAATACTCTTTTTCTCGTTCAAATTGTTTGCTGTTTGACAAAGATTCACCCCTAAATATACATTCAGCCAGGGATGTTTTTCTAATATTTACTATTATTTATTTTTTTGCTTGCTCAAATATGATGAGAAGCCAGGGATATTTTTATCATTACTCATTATTATTTATTTTTTGCCGTTTTGACGGCTATGGCGTTGTTAAATCTGTTTCCCGACATTTTTTTTCCATTTAACAAATAACGAAACTCACTCCTAGTGACATGGCTTTGTATATTGATTTTTCAGCAAGATGTTCATTTATACTCAGTCTCCCGCTCTATTTTTTGGTTCTTTCCGTGTAGAGCTTTTAAATATCAATATTTAAAATAATATTTGACTTATAGTATGTCCTCATGCATATTTCGTGCTCAGAACCCCAGGAGAGTGAAAGGGTTTCTTCCTTCTTTTATATGTCTAACTTTCTTACTGGGTATTGAAAGCGTATTTAGCAAAAACAAATTTTAGGAGGTTGGATATCATTAGATATTTAGTGTACTCTGCGATGTAATCCATAATGTAAAGATACTGTTTAGGTGGACGAAAATGTGTTTTGTGCCCAGTTCAATCTTCAAAACGTGCATGAAAGCAAACTTTTCACACATTTCATGTTTGTGGTCAACGAGCAGTGGTTGACAGGTTATTTTACAACATCGTTCCACAGAGCTCGTGCACCAAACGACCACATTTATCCAAAATTTCGAAAGCAAATACACGATGCAAACCTCCAGTAAGAGATTGTAAAAAGTTGAAAGGAAAGAAATAAGTTATCAGCTAAACATCTGTAGCCTCAGCAATTATACATAATGAACAAACACCAACTATGTTGTCCTGAGTGATAAAGGAGTTTCACAAAAATCATGGTCTGGAACATTAAATAACATTCCGATTATTTTTTCTTAGCGAGGATTCTAGTATCGAGTGAAACTTAACGGCTCTTAAATTCTGGAAATTGTCATTTCATAATCAAACACTCTCTGCCTACATGCCGGAACGGCAATCTCAGATCAAGCAAGACCATACTTTCTCAGCAAACCTACCACCAAGGTACAAAACAAGGTTGGACAGAGCTTTTCGTTCCAAGAACCACAACGTCTGGAACATCTTCCTTTCTTCTCCGCAGCTCTCCATCTCTGTCATCCTTCAAAACTGGCCTGAAGACCATCTTTTGAAAAACAAATACCTTCTGTTTAATTTCTGTCTACCCCCGTGAGGATACGGGTAAATCTTTTTAAATCAATATTCCTTCACCGTACTGGAAGTTCTGTGCTTGTAACTTCCCTCTAAACTGTCACTCTCTTTGACTCTGCCTTTTCCCTTTGCTTACT